>REGO01000034.1:2748106-2799880 GCA_010120015.1 Rhombomys opimus
CCCCAGTGAGGGGCTGGGGTGTGGCTAAGTGGTAGAGCCCCTGCCTAGAATCCCCCAGTGAGGGGCTGGGGTGTGGCTCAGTGATAGAGTACCTGCCTAGAATCCCCCAGTGAGGGGCTGGGGTGAGGCTCAGTGGTAGAGCTCTTTCCTAGCATGTATGGGGGCTTAGTTTTGATCCTCGATCCTCACTGTTTCAAGGGTAAAGAGAAAAAGAGCTGGAGCAATCCCCAGCACTAAGCAGACCCCACTATACCAAGGATTCTCCCCAGGTTGGTCAGCCACAGACACTATCTCCCAGCAAACAACTGCCCTGAGCACCATGCCCCACCTTCCCCTGCCTGGCATGCCCCCCTTCCTCCCTGATCATCCTTTGACTTGCATCTCACACATCACTCCTAATCCCCCAGCTCCAGCATATCGGTGCTGGGAGCCCAGAGCACGCATACACTATCTTCGTGGTCCCACAAAATCCCAGCAGCTGCCATTGCAAAGGCTCATGGGATAGCACACCACTCGCTTCACTGTCCTTTGCCTCCCTTCAACCCGTGCCACAGCTAACGAAGATGGAGGCGTTATCACCAACCCTTCGCTTTTCCGGTGCTGCCCTCCCTGAGCACAGAGAGCTGCCCGAGGGCTCAGGGAACACGCTCTGGGTCTTCCCTGCAGCCAGCCCCACCGCCATCCATCCAGGCTCTCTCTCCTTTCCCTCCCTCGTAGTCCCTAGCTCTGATGCCTCTTTGTCAATCATCTCCAGGAAAAGAAAGGGGTCAGACTCCGTCCTTTGCCTGATCAAGTTGTCCAGAGCCATCCCACCACAGTTCCCATCTCCATTTTACAGAGGAAACAGACACCCGGAGAGGATATGGCCTGTCCAAGGCCACACAGCTAGAAAGTGCCCGGGACTGAACTCAGCTAGGCTGGCTCCAGGAGGACAGTCAAGAATGGGGCTGGGGAAGGCAGGGGAAGGAAACTACCCCCTTCTCCAGTTGGTCCCCAAGTACAGATAGGGGAGAGAGCGAGGCTGGCCTCCAGTGTGAGCGTCTCGGTCAGCCCTGGGGTTCTCTGTCTCTCCCGTCTATCCATCCAGATCAAGTCCAAAGTTCCCCTTCTGCTCTTTTGCCCACAAAGCCAGGAGGTAGAAGGAACAGGCCTGGAACCGTGGGGTTCTCGGGTCTTTGGTTCCCGGGGCCCCACAGTGACCGACCTCCGTCAGAACACCTCTGGGTCACAGCACGTATCTCACGTCCCCAAAGTCCCAAGCCGCTGCCTGTGTGTCCCGTGATCCTAACAACCTCACGGAGGGAACATCAGTTTCCGTCCATACTTGACTGCAGGGAAAGGTGGGACTGAAGCCCAGAGATGCGATGCTACCTGCCCAAGATCACACAGCAAGAGGCAGCAGAAGCGGCCTGGCCAAGACGGCAACAGCAGCAGCCCCCACCTCAGCCCCCCCCCGGAAGAGGACATGTCGTTCGTTAGCTGAGAAATCCGTGGGACATGAGGGGAAACTGAGGCAGGCACCGGGAAGGTCATGTGGGGTGGCGGGGAGGCACAGCCACACAGAAGGGTCAGTTAATAGTTAATCGGATGGGCGAGGACTTGGGGGGGGCAGCGGGCTTGAGTCTGACATGAAGGACCCCAAGACTGGGGGGCTGGGTACCGGCTGGGAGACAGAGCAGAAGAGGGGTGCCAGATAGGGCCGAAGCTGGGGTTCGGGGACAGGGGGACTCACCCTCCTTCTTCGCCATGTCAGGGACTCTTGTTAATGATTCCCAGGTTGACCTGTTGGGCTGGGGCGGAACCTAGAGACAGGAACAAGGAGGTACGGCCAGGGGGAGCCTGTCCTGGCTCTGTCCGGGCGCCCCCAGTCCCAGCCTCTCATCCAGGGAGCAGCTGGCCCTGGGCTGGAGCCAGAGCATGCAAACGGCGGTGGTTGGGCCGGGGTCAGCGGTGGCAAGGCATGACCAACCACCAGGGGGACACCTGGAGTGGCAAGGCAGAGCCCGGAGGGCCGAGGTTGAACTTCCAGCGGACTCGAGGGTTTTGAGCGAGGAGAAACTTGGGGAAGTCGGGATTTCTGAGCTAGTAGGCAAAGAGGGCTGGAGTAGCCTGGGGTTTCTCGGATCCCCCGGGCGGGCTTGTGGGCGTCAGACTAGTGGAGGGACAGGGGACTCCGCATTCTGTGCCTTACCCTGGGGTTCGCCGGAGATGGTGCAGATTTGGGGTTAGTCTCCGGGCCTGGGTAGGGGCATGGTGTCCCCACAGCGGCGGGCAGCCCGGGAGGCAAGGGTGGCAGCAGCGGCCAGCAGCGTGGGGCCTGCCGAGCCTGCGGCCTCACCTGAGGAGGAGGGGGCTGAGTGGGAGGCGGGGACGGGGCGGGGAAGGGCGGACCCCAGGACTGGCTGCCACAGAGGCCACCTGGCCGATGGGGCGGGGCCTGCAGGGGTTGGGCCAGGCAGGTTCAGCCACCAGCCTGGCCTCCCACCACCCTCGGGACTCAGGTGTGTGTCCTGTGACGACCTGGGGGTGCTCAGAGGCCCGAAGGCTGGGATTCCAAACTGGAGGAATGTGCCGAGAGTTCTGTCTGCCCCAGGTCCACCATGCTTGTGGCCATGTGGTCCTCCATTCGCATTTTCTTCCAGTCCCCTGCCCTCCTCTGATCCAGTCCATGCCACCATAGGCCTCTAGCCCTTCCTGTCCCTAGCGTAGCCCAGCCCCTCCCCCAACCACTTCCCTACAAGTCACGGGGGTGGTTTGTTTTGGCAGCCGCTGTGCTGCCTGCCCAGTGACCTCTGGAGCCCGGGAAAGTCCTGATAGGGGGATGGGGGGCTTGGCCCTGAAAACGCAACACTGGTTGCCCAGGCCCAGGCCCAGGCCAAGTGGCCGGAAGTGGCTAGCCGCAAGTGCATCCGGTCCCACCAGCAGCCAAGGGCCATGTGCGTCAGACCCCAGACCCCGAGCCAGATGAATACCAGACGGCCGGGAGGCCATCTATATACCTGCCTGTGGCCCTGGCTGGCATCTGAATCACAACAGCTGTCCCCACACAGCAGGCCACCTGCTTGTTCTCTCTGCCTGTTCTCATACCTCATCCGGGCACGGATTTGAAGCCTGTCTCAGGCAGGGCCACCTAGCTTCTGCCTGGCCCATGGGCCCAATTTGTCATCTCTGGTCTCCTTCTCACTCCTGTCTCTGCCCTTATCTCTCTCTGCTTCTGGTCTCCGTCCTTCTTGTTGTCTCAATGTACTGCCCTCTCCTCCCCAGAACTTTTTTGCTCCCAGTCCTCAGCAAGCCCCACAAGACCCTAACATCCAGCTGTCTGTCCCTGTGGGTCCAGAAACCACCTTCTGGATTGCTGTCTTTTACTCTTACCCCCTGAAATAATGACTCCCAGCGTCACAGCATTAACCACACTCTAAGCCACTTCGTCAGCTCTGGGTGATACTCTTAAAAGTACCCATCAGATGCCCTGACGCTTGCTGGGAAGGAGGGTTCCCATAAGACACCATGAGGCCCTGGGTTGGGGTTGTGGGGGCGCAGAGGTCACTGCCGATGAGAGAATAGAGACTCGAGTCCAAGAATCTTTATTTCATGAACAAAACTACTTCTGTAAAGACAGGAGGCCGAAGAGGCCCTTCCCAAGAGACCACAATTGAAGGCTGGTGAGAGAGGGCGGATGGGCCAGGGCTAGGAGGTGTCACAGGAAGGGAACCCCAGGTCCAGCCGGAGGAAGCGGAGGGGAGATGAGGCCCAGAACCCCCTGCCCACTACTGTCCCTGTCCCGGCCCCTCTTGACCTTACAAGCAGGGGTGGGGCCGGCTGGCCTGGCAGTGCGTGGGAAATGGCCTATGTGCAAATCAGCAAAAAGAAGGGGTGGAGCCTGCCCCCTCGCCTCACCGCCCCCCTCCCCCAAACAGGCAGCAAAAGCAGGGTGGGGCGGCCATATTGCTTCACCCATCATGCACGGCGGTGGGAGGGTGGGTGGGAGGCGGTGGGTGAGGTGGGATCAGTCCCTGCCTGCTTCCACCCTGGTGGCTCCTCTGCAGGACTGTGAGGCTGGGGAGATGGATGGGCCGATCCCCACTGCCGGGGGAGGGTACCCACCAGGGGCTGATCCCCACTGCAGGGCGGGAGGGTACCCGTAAGGGCTGGCTCTTCCTTGAGGCAGAGCCCAGGGCCTGCAGGGTAAGGAGAAGTGGAGGCTTAGAGAGAGAGACACAGTCCCTGGACCCTCCGGACTGGCGATGCCCAAACTGGCCCACTCAGGCATCCTTACCAGCGCTATTCAGCCACCTGGACTCCTGTACAGTTCTCTTTGCTCTCGGAGGTAATGGCCAGGTATTCCGAGCTGTGCGGGGGGCAAGGCAAGGCAGACAATGACCCCAGGGCCCAACCCTGAGGCTGGAGAGGACCGTGGGCTAGGCTGGGCCTCCCCTGAGTCTGAACGGGCGGCCCCTCTAACTACAGGGCACCTCTGTGACAGTCAGGAAGCTGTGTGGGCACACTTCCTACAAGCCGAAACTCTGCAACCGGGAGGCTTGGGTTGGAATCCCGGGTTTGCTACCTGGCAGCAGCTGCCGCCCTCCAGTTCTCCGGGTTTCCGGTTTTTTTGTTTTGGTTTTTGTTTTCCTCGTCTGCAGGCAACTGCTCACTCTGTCCAGCCCTGACACATGCTCTGAGCACCGGCTGGCACCTGGGCGGCCTCGGCCCTCCTCCCCGGCCCCACTCACGCGTTCTCTTGCGCAGCGGCTTCCGTGGCAGCAGCAATCTTCTTGTAGCAGTACACCATCTCCGCCACAAGCCATATGGTCAACACCACAATAAGCACATACATCATGATCTCGGACACGATGGACGCCATGTCTCTGTTGGCTGCAGGGGCCCGGGCAGGGTTTAAGGAGGCGGCAGAGGCCGCTCCCGGCTCAAGAAGACAGAACAGCGCCCCCCACATCCCCCACCACCCCCGTGTGGAATGCTTGCTGTGTGAGCTCAGGCAGGCTGTTCAGAAGGCTACAGCAGGGGAGCCACCGCTCTGTCAGATGAGGAGGGAAACACTCAGAGCCGAGGGGCAGAGGCGGCGGAAGAGCACGGATCGTGGCGGCTGGCGTGGCTCGGCGCCGACTGTTTTCGGGAAAGCGTCCATGCTTTCCGCAGCGCTGGCCTACCTCTCCAGCTTCCTTTCATGGGGCCTAAATTTAAACTGTAAAGGGAGCATGTCCAGCCAGGGGACTGGACGGGAAGGGCACTTTGGCACAGGTCCTCAGCTGGATTTGGCAGGTGTCCACCCTGCGTCCCTGGCCCCCCTTCCTTGGTAGCCAGGATCTCATTCCCCCCACCCCACCCCCGCTGGCCCATAAGTCTGTGAGCCTTCTGCTAGCCACCCTACCTGGATGGTGCTGCCGCTTCTGAGTGGGAGGGAGGGAGGGCAGGGTGCAGCGCTGTATGCTCCCCCATTCATTCATTCATTCATTCATTCATTCATTCATTCACTCATTCAACAGGCTTTACCCATCCATGAGTGAGCCCTCTCCACCTAGGTCTGTGCTAAATTGTATTCTTTGTTTGAGACAGGGACTCCCTACGTAGCCCAGGTTGGCCTCGAACTCACAGCCCTCCTGCCTCTACATTCCAAAGATGAACCAAAGATGCCAAATTGGGCTCAGAGCTAGGGCTCCACCCCAACCGTAACTGTGTTCAGAGTGCAGGGCCACTGTCCTGTGACCAAGACAGGCCCTGGTAACAGCTGGCTTCACTAAGCCATGGGGCATGTCAGGAGGAGGGACTGTGGAGCTCCCCACTTTACAGACGAGGAGATGAGGTCACACGAAGGGGAAAAGGCCTCTTCTGGATGGCTCTTTGAACTCTTCCGCTTTCCTGAGGACTGAACTCAGGCCGAGCAGGCTGGCGGGAGAGAGAGAGCTCTACCACTGAGCTACAGTTCTGTCTTTCATGTGCCGGGGGAGGGGAGCCTCGCCATGTTCCCCAGGCTAGCCTTGCACTCTCTCTACAGCCCTGGCTTCTGTCTCAGATGGCAGGCCAGAGACTTCACATCTGGCCTTGGCCTTCTTAAAACACCAGGAATCTTCTGCCTGTGGGACCACACAGCAGCCCTGTGTGGGCTGGGTGCCTCAGCCGCTGTGCAGTTCAGGTCCTCCGGCCTGCCTGCCTGTCCTCTGTCCTGCCTGTGTGTCGCTACCCATCCCCGTGGTGCCCGGCTGCCTGCCCCACCTGTGCTGGGTGACCAGCTGCATCCTGCCACCTCCATACTCCCGACCGGCGGGGGCCTTCTCAGCCCTCCATCCATCACCCTGCCTTTGGATGAGATTCCACGTGTATTTAGGGGCTTCCAGCAGGAGGGGGTATTGGCTGATGGGCGAATGCCAGGAACACAGTAAGTCAAAGAGTGGGAATGACAGCCAGACCTGGTGGGAGCCCGGCAAGATGGCATACACCTCCTGATAGACATCAGAAAGCCAAAAACAGGGGCTCAGTTTTCAGAGTGCTTGCCTGTCCTTGCCTAGCATGCTTGGAAGCCTTGGGTCTGCAACCCAACACTCAATAAAACGGGCTCTGTGGCGTATACCTGTAACCCTAGCGTGTGGGAGGTACAGAAAGGAGAGTCAGGAGTTCAAAGTCATCCTTGGCTATATAGCAAGTTGGACATTATCCTGGGTAACATTAGATCCCGTCTTTAAGAGCCCCCGAAAACATAAATGAAAAAAACATTCAAACAAACAAACAAACAAACAAACCATGGCCAGCTGGGCGTGGTAGCACACATCTTTAATCCCAGCACTTGGGAGGCAGAGGCAGGTGGAACTCTTGAGTTCAAAGCCAGTGTGGTCTACAGAGAGAGTTCTAGGCCAGCCAGGGCTACACAGAGACACCCTGTCTCAAAAAACCAAAAACCAACCAAACAAAAGCTCAAACAAACAAACAAACAAAGGGTCCCTCACAGAAATAACAACTTGAGTACCAATGTGCAATAAAACACATTAGTTGGAGATGGGCTTGGCGGCACACACCTTTAGCCCCAGCGCTTGGGAGGCAGAGGCAGGTGGATCTCTGAGTTTGAGGCCAGCCTGGAGAGTTCCAGGACAGCCGGGGCTACACAGAGAAACCCTGTCCCCTGAAAAGCAAAACATAGTCTTTCAGGTGTGGTAGCTCATCACAGCCATAATTCCAGCACTCAGGATGCTGAGGCAGGAGAATTTGAGCAGGAATGTGAATTTAAGGTTCACCGGGCCATGCAAAATGAATACATAAATAAGTAAATAAAAACAAAAAAATAATACAATACGATATAATACTATAATAGATACGGCCACTCGCATGGCTCAGGGGGTTAAGTCACTTGTTGCCAAGCCCGCCGACCTGAGTGTGAGCCTAGGGTCCACATAACGGAAGGAGAACTGACTCCCACAAGCGACATCCACCCTCACACACACAAAAAAAACAGAATCGCAATGTAAAGAAGCTGCACTATGACTGGGCGGTAGAAAATGCTAGAACATGCTGGAGTCTGGAAACATGAGCTCAACAGAAAGGGCTCTGAACCCTCTGGCCAGTGCAGGCTCTGAGAGTTATAACGGGGCAGAGAGTGGGTACAAGAGCCAGGCTTTGCCATCATGGTGGCCTGAGCCGGCACCTCTGCTCTGCACAGGGTCCATGTCCTGAGCCCGCAGGAGACAGAGACCGACAGCCATCTCTCCGAAGCTGGGGTGTGTGAGGCCTGGTGTTAGGGCAGCCTCAGCTCCACCGAACCCTGTTCTCACAGGCAAAACTCCACTTTCTGGGCCCACCGCCCACCACATACGTGCCATGGTGACGTCCCCGTGACGCCCTCGGATGTGCCGATCGCTTGCCTTCTGTGCCATTTTGATGAGAAGCATAAAAAAGCTAATTATAAAAAATGATCCCGCAGGCTCTGGCTGACAGAACACGGATGCCCACGGGCAACAGACTGGGGAGAGGGTGTTAACCCAGGCAGGGCTGGTTTCAAATCCAGGATCCAGCAAGGTGGCTTGGTCTCAGAATCTCGCCTCCCTGAGCCTTGGCCTTTGGCCCCATAAAATAGGGTGGCAGAGCCCCTCCCTCAGATGTGGGTGGGAGGGCCCAGCAGGGGCTTTTTAAAAAGCCAGAAGTAGCCAGGCCCTGTGGCGCATGCCTGTAATCCTAGTACTCGGGCAGGCAGAGGCAGGCAGATCTATGTGTTCGAGGCCAGCCTGGTCTACAGTTGAGTCCAAGACAGCCAAGGCTACACAGAGAAACCCTGACTTGAAAACAAGAAGAAGAAGAAGAAGAAGAAGAAGAAGAAGAAGAAGAAGAAGAAGAAGAAGAAGAGGAGGAAGAAGAAGCAGCCAGAAGGTCAAGGTGCCAGGTGCCAGGTCCTGGATATGAGCAACGCTACCAGCCCCGAGGGACACAGTTCCCAGAGTTCTTCACTGCCTCCAGGCTTGGAATAGCTTTCTGACTTTCTAAGGGGATAAGACACGGGACGCTGGAAAATTCCAATAGATGCTGATCGGACAATGGTCTATCCTGGCTGGAAGAGTGGGACACGCCTGTAGTCCCAGCGCTTGGGAGGCTGAGGTAGGAGGATCAAGAGTTGGAGGCTAGCATGGGCTACGAAACAAAACCCTGCCTCAAAACTAAAAAAAAAAAAAAAACAACAACAAAAAACCAAGATGATTTGAGGAAGAGGTTTAAGGCAGCTAAAAGCAAAATGCTGACTCCACTTAGAAACACCACAAGCCTCCGCTGTTTCCACCTTGGCCCCACTGCTGTGCGGCCTCAGCTGAGAGACATGCCAAGCCAAACAGAATAGTCTCTCGGGTCCTTGGGTCAAGCCTGGGCCTCAGAGATAGTTAGACACCTGTCAGAGGTCACACAGCATGAGCAGGGCCTGTCAGCGGAAAGGCCCCACTCTGACTCCCGTGGGCTGAAGCGCTGAAGGCTCCACAGCCAGAAAGGAAGTGTCCTTCCCCCCTTCCGCCGTTGACCGGCCTCTGAGCGGCACTAGCCTGCCCCCTTCTTTCCATCTGTCCCTCCATCTGGCTTGCCAGAGAGTGACAAGCCTCGACTCACCCTTGTCCACCACCTCCAGGTGGATCTTCTTGACGACGCTGGTGTTGTGCTCGTAATTATCAAAGAAGAGGAGACGGTAGACGTGGCATTCGTAGTCGCCAGAGTGGTTGTAGGTGACGTTGGTGATGAAGATGGACAGGTCCTGCAGGTCCTTGGTGCCCCGGCTGCCATTCCACACCACTCGGCCCTCGAAGCGTTCATCTTCCTCCAGCTGCAGCACCTCGTTCTCATAGCGTAGGATCTTGGGGTGGGTAGTGATGAGCGGGGTATATAAGTCACGGTCTGGGCCTGTCTTTCATATGTGTCACTCCCAAACTGCCCCCCACCCCGACCCTCCCAAGGACAGATGATGCATAGATGGAATCAACATCCTTCGTTTTGTTTTGTTTTTGTGGTTCTGACATTATAACCTTTACACATGCCAGGAAGGTGCTCTACCACTGAGCCACACCCCAGCCCCTCACTGGGGGGTTCTAGGCAGGGGCTCTACCAATGGGCCACGTCCCCAGCCTCACTTGTGGATTTTAGGTATGGGCTCTACTCTGATCTACACCCCCAGCTGATCCTCAGCGTTGAATTTTTGGCAAGGGCTCTATCCCTAAGCCCCGCCCCCAGTTCCTTACTGGTGAATTTCAGGCAAGGGCTCTCTCATCGAGCCATGTCCCCAGCCCACGCTCAGGCATCTTGACTTTGGGCAGTGAGCGATCAAGGAGGTTGAGATCTCGCCCGGGACCATGGCACACACCCTGACTGCCCCAGCCCCGAGACACATAAAATACACACAATTCCACGGCTGAATCCCTGCCTGGCCTCCGTAGCCCCCCTCCTCTACACTTCCTTGTGAGCCACCAGTCACATTCCCCGGTCTGTGTCAGGCACAGCCTCCCTCTCCTGCCACGTACACATTTCAAAATCCACACTCGGTGTAGAGCTTTACTCTTTGATTTTGCTCTATGACTGCCCAAGACATTTTTGCTGGTGCCAAATAATTCCAGTGACATTTTTTTTCCCCTGCCAGCCATATGCCAGATGCAACACGCTGATCCAAGCGTCACACAGACCTAGGGGGCTGAGGGGGCTGAGGCCAGCGAGGTGGCTTAGCAGGTAACGGTCCTTGCCACCACGCTGACCGCCCGAGTTGGATCCTTAGGACCCGTGAGGTGGGATGAGCGGATGGACTCCTGCCAGCTGTCCTCTGACCTCTGCACACATGCATGTACACACACATACACACAGTTTGCACACACATAGAATGTAATTTTTTTTTTTGATCATGTGGCGTAGACGCTATGGCCTCTCACTAACCGCACGAGGGACGCATGCTCGGTGACTTGCCTAAGGTGATGGGCAGCCTGTGGAGATCTAAATCCAGGTCATCCATCATATCCACATCTTCATCATTAGTAAACGCACTCAAACAAGGCAAGCGCACGCCTGTAATCCCAGCACTCGGGAAGCTGAGGCAGGAGGATTGCCAAGAGTTAGAGCCCAGACGGAGCTACTCGGCAACGCCCTTCCTCTACACCACTAAAAGCAATACCCAAGCAAACAGACAACCCTGAGAGTCAGCACTGCCGGGCCCCACCCCCACCCCCGCCCAGAGGCCAGCCCGGCCCCGGGCACCCACACACCTTGACGAATTCCTCTGTCCCCTTCTGGCGGAAGGTCCACTCGGTGAAGGTCTCGGCGCTGGTCTCACTGCGACGCTTACAGGAGATGCACAGGATTTTGAAGGTCATCCCGTACACGGCCTCCGTCTCGGAGTCCACCTCCACGCAGCCCCCGCAGGCGGAGGACACTGGGGACACAGCGGGCCCGGGTCAGTGAGGCGCCTGCTCCCCCCCCCCCGGAGGCAGCACTGGGCTCGCTGTCCCACGGAAACCATCTGTTCCCCTTCCACCCTGACTGCAAATAGTGGGTGCCAAGCCTGTCCCCGCTGCTCACTCGCCGTGTGACCTTGACAAGACACCCATCCTCTGGGAGCCTCAGTTTCCCACCTTCCTTTTCCCTGCCAAGTCTTAGGTGGAAGGAACTGTCCCCTTTCTTCCCGGTAGTTTCTGGCTAGAATGTGCACACCGGAGGGCCCAGGAAACAGGCACATTTGGCGAGGAACTCCACTGAAGTGCCCTGACCCTCGACACCTTTCTAAGTGGTGACCCCAGGCGTCTTTGTCATTCCCACCAGGAAACGGGTCTGCAGAACCGGCCACGGGTGGAGGCCTGGGTGAGGGGGTTCGCGCCAGCCACGTTTCCTTCTCTTTCTGGCTTCTGTGTGATCCACCCCCCCCCAACGTCTTCACCACCTTGCTCTGTCCCCTTCTCCGCAGACTCCCTCACTTCAAGACCTTCATCTGCCCCGAGTTAAAAGCTCTTTGCTGCCCCAGGACCTTTGCTTCATCACTGAGCCCCTGGGTCTCTCCATCACCCTCTTACCTGTCACCTCCTGAAGTCATACCTCCAACTCCAGCTCTGGGTTATTTCCTTGTCCCCCCAACCTCCCGATCTCTTACTCTACAGGGCTTCCGGTTCACCTACGTCTTGCCTCAGTCTGCCCCGTATTTACCCCACCGAGGGGTCTCTGAGGGTCCCAGCACCGTCGCGTTCCTCACTCGTCTATGACCACCCATTACTGTTATCGTTGTTGTTTTAAACTCCGTCTGGTAGGCATTCTGTCCCTTGGGCTTCCTCTCTGTCTCCATCCCCGCTGGTTCTCTCCAGATCTTTCCGCCGCTCTCAAGTTTCTCTGTCCCTGGCTCCAGCTCTCAACTCTCTCCCTCCCAGGTCCCTGTCTGCCTCAGTCTCTCGGTTTACCCCCCAAGTCCATGGTATCCTCTCTCGGTACCCATCGCTCCTGGTTCGTCTCCCGGGGCCTGAGTCCCCGGGCGCCGCCTTCCCCCACCCCTCACGCGGCTGTGGGTGTCACATTGCAGCCTGCGGGGCTCCGCGAGCAGCTGACTCCGCGCCTCCTCGCCCCCGGCCCGGCGCCCGCAGCGGCACCTGCGTGCCAAGTGTCCCCCCACCCCCCCACCCCGCGCCCCGAGCTTCCCCTGCGTCTCCGCGATCCTCCCGTGCGGTCCGGGGTCCCGCGACCCCAACGACCCCGCACAGCTCACAACTTCCCAGGCGGGGACTTGGCGGAGCCCGGGCCAGGCGGGCGGGCTTGGGGGGGGGGGGCGTCCCGATGGCCCACGGCGCGTGTCCCCCCGGCAGCACTCACCCAGCGCCGCGCCCACCACGAGGGTCAGCAGCGTCCCCATGGCCGCGCGGGGCGGCGGGTGCGCAGGGCGCGGCGACAGGCGACGGGCCCCGGCGGCGACTGGCCCGGGCGCGGGCGCGGCAGCTGCAGCTGGGGGGGCGCGCCCCCCCGCTCCGGTTACCGCCGGGGGCCCAGCCCCGGGGCCCCGAGAGCGGGCATTCCCGCCGCGCGGCGGCAGGCTCCGGGGGCTGCGCGCGCGCGCGCCACAGGGCGCATCCAGGCTGCGGCGACCCCTGCCTGGCTCCGGACGCGGCGGCTCGCGCTCGGGCTCCCGGGGCTGGGGCGCGGACCGCGGGCTCCTGCGCACTGCAGCGGCGGCCCGGGAGGGAGGAGGGAGCCGGAGGAGGGAGGAGGGAGGAGGGAGGGAGCGGGAGGGGGCGGGATGAATCACCGCGGGGGGAGGGCGCGGCCGCCCAGCCTTTGCCGCAGCGGCCCGCGAGGCGTCCGGGCACCGGCCTCTCCGGTGGCTCCTCCGCACCCGGGTCGCCCCGCCGGGTCACCCCGCCTTTGCCAGGTTCCCTGGGGTGGAGGGACCCTTTCCTCGTTCTCTCCCTGAGAAGGTCATCTCCGGACACCCAAGAGGACTTGTAGGACAGTTCGGGCGACCAGCTTTCGCCTTCTTAACTACGGAGGTCAACCTTGGGGAGTTCTTGGGGAGACGAGGCCGAGACATCCGAGGGACCTCCTTCTGACATCTGAGATCCCTCGGGCTGGAGGTCACTGAGCCAAGACTAAGAGGGCAGAGCGGGGTGCAGGGGTCAGGCTAGGGCTACATAAAAACCTCCCGGTCTTATCCAAGCCGAAAGGGTCCCTTGGCATCCCACAGCTCTGGGGGTCGGAGGTGCCAGGTTTCAAAAGGGCCATTTCCCGCGATGCCCCGCTGCGACTCTGACGTCATCTTGCCAGCTCTCCTCCCACTCCGCCGTCCACCGCTCCCCCACCCCCAGCACACCAGCTCATCACTGCTTCGGGCCTTTGCCCTACTTCCATGCTGCCTGGACACCCCCACCCCACCCCCGCGCACCATCCCCAGGTGATAGAAGCGCTGGGTGTTCCGCCGCTCAGGGCTCCAGTGTCACCTTCAGAGTATTTTTGATTAGCACTGTGCCCATTTTGAGTAATCCGCCTCCCTGACTGGACCATCTTGGTTCTTACCTAACTTTGTCGGAACAGCAATCGGTACCTAACACCATGGGGTTTTGTTTCGGTTTTTATATAATTTACTCTCTCTCTCCCCCCCCCCCGAGACCATACAGTGGGAGGGGGAGTTGGTACCCTTCTTCACTATGCGGGCCCTGTGCCCCGAACGTGGGTCATCGGGCATGGAAGCCAGCACCCTTAACTACTGAGCCATCTCCTCAGCCCCTTTCGGTTTTCTAGAGACAGGATCTCACTGGGTAGGTAGCCCAGGCTGTCTTCTACCTGGCTTCCACCGAGCCATGTGTGTATTCGTTCGTAGGGTTTGTCTGTCTGCGCCTGTGCCTCCCCAGGGCGAGGACACGGTCTGTGTCTCAACGGGTCCCCGGCACCCTGACTTCCGCTTGGCCCATTAGAGGGCTCTGGGCCACCAGGACCAAGGTGGGGGAGGGAGACTTTCAGCAGGTGGCGGCTGGCCCTGTCCTAGCTTCCAGTTCTGCTCGAAATGAAGTCCCAGAGAAGCCACGGTGTGGGGCAGGTCCGGGACGCAGCGGCAAGCAGCCAGGGACACCAGACACCTTTGTGGTCTGGGCTTTTGCGCCAGCACTTCCTAAGCCGTGAAATTCCCTGTGCAGAAAATAACCCTTTCGCAGTTCCAGCAGCCCCGGTGGGGGCTGGGAGGAGGAGGAGGTGCAGGGAGGACAGGCCCGGCAATGGGCAGCCCTGGGAGCAGCCCAGCTGTGGTGGGGGCAGCGCAGGTTTGAGGCTGGAGCAGCAGCATGGGTAGCAGACCTGAGGCAGGGCTGGCTCTGCCCTCTGCTTGCTCCTGCTTTCATTCTACCTTCCACCCCACAGCTTGGCCTGTGACCATCCTAAGGTCCTTCTGGACGGATGCTCCTCCTTCCCTTTGGCCTCAGCTCAGTCTGGAGGAGGGCACGGCTGAGCTCTCTACCTGCACCCCAGGTTGACGGGGAGGCAGGTGGTTCTGGGATGGATAGCATCTTGCCAAGAAGTCTGAAGAGCTGAGGCTGCAGAGATGGCTCCGGGGTTAGGAGCGTTTGCTGCTCTTGCAGAGGACCCAGGTAGGTTTGGTTCCCAGCACCCACATGGCGGCTCACAGCCACCCAGGGCTTCAGTCCTGGGGGATCCAGCTTGGAGGAGGACGTGGTGTTCACCATACACACGGGCAGAACACATTCAAGCACACAAGAATGAACAGATAATAAATCCAAAATGGAGTCCGGGACTACCAAGGGGCGTGCCTAGAGTCTGCCTCGGCCGTGGCCCGGAGGGTGTTGAGACACTTTCTGTCAGAGCTGGGCTTGCTGGCACACGCCTTTAATCCCCACACTCGGGAGGCAGAGGCTGGAGGATGTCTGACTTTGAGCCCAGCCTGGTCTGCAGTCTGAGTTCCCCGACAGCCAGGGCCTTCGTTATGGAATCTTACTCAAGACAAATAATCATAAAACCTTACGTTGAGAAACGTGATGGTGATGAGTGGTTCCCAGCAGTAGTCTGTTTGCCTAACAAATGGGGGGGGGCCTTATATTCAACCCCCCATCCCCAAAAGGCCACATGCATTGACTATTCAAGTCTCTTCAATGGCGGTTCTCAACTGTGGCTCCGCCCACCCCTTGGTTGATGTGTCCCCATTAAGGATGTGCGGGCCTGGGCATCTGCTTTGCACGTGGATGAGGCAGGGCAGGCATCAGGTGACAGGGCCCCGGCAGGGTGAGTGGAGGCCCGCATCTGCTCCCAGGGCCCCACAGGCGCAGCCACAGCCATTTCCAACCCTTTATTGGGGGTTGTTATCCCCAAATAAATATAATACAATAAACCCAGAGATGAGGGTCTCGTGCACCCCAAAAGGTGACCCCCCATGACCCCAGCTGGGCAAAATAAGTTAGTTGGAGGGGGAGCCTGCCGAGAGCCAGGCCAGCTCCCCGGCTGAGCAGCGGCGGCAGCTGGACTGCACACCTGGGCCTAAAGTGCATCTTGGTTCTACGGTCCCCAGGTCTGTGTGGCTCTTGGCGGGGGCCACTGGGAGGGGCAGGCAGGAACCTCCCGGCGGCGTTCGCACCGTGCCAGCAGTGGCTGCCGGGGTCCCGTGTGTCCTTCTGTCCATTTTGGGGGTGCGGCTTTTTGATCAGGTGTCCTCAAGGAAAGCTGTCATCCGGCTGTGGCTGAGTGTCCAGGGGAGGATCCGGGATGCTAATGCCTTGATGTAGCTTCTCCAAGGAGAACTTCATCTGCCGGAAATGGCGGGGCGGGATGGGGGATAGGATGAGCACGTGTCTGTGCTGCCTCACCACCTGGTCACTTCTCAACGAGGGAGCCTCGTGGTCTGGGTTCAAATCCTGACTCTGCTATGACTGACAGTGGGTAAATCCCTTCATGGCTATGGGCCTACTTCCCTGCCTGAAGTATGGGTGATTAACATCCCAGAACTGTGTCAGAGATTTGAGGGATGCTAGAGCTGGTCCACAGTAAGTTCAGCAGGGGGCCTTGACTGAGGAGCCAACCCGGACCCAGTGGATGCCACATCCCTCCTACCTAAACACACAAAGGGGACAAGATGTTAACTGCTTAAACCTGAACCAGCTCCCTCAGGCTGGCGTGTGGAACGGTCCCCACCAGGTGGCGCTGCTGCGGGAGGTTGCGGAGCCTTCGGGAAGTAGGGCCTCACTGACTAGGTAGGGCGCCATGGGAGGTCTTTTGAGTGCCAGCTGACCCCCTAGTTTCCACTTCCTGGTCTGCTGTTCGCCTGCTCTGAGAGCACCTACCGTGACGGATAGCACCTCATGACCCCAGTAAACATTTTCTCCTTTTATGGTTTGACGGTGAAATGTCCCAGACTCTGGGCTCACGTCCATGAACACTAAATCCTCAGCTGGTCTGGGTAGGTTACAGCCTGTAGGAGGCCTGGGGGGTGGACGTAGGCCACGAGGGCTGGGCCCTGTTGATCTGAGCCTAGCCTTTCTTCCTGTCTCTGTCTCATCTCTCCTTCCTGATCCCAGCCTAACCTGAGCGAGAACCAAGCTGCTAAGTACGCGGACGGCACCTTGCCAGCCACGGCGATGGACTACATGCATAAGCCATCAGCCAAAGCACCCTGTTGGGAGACCCTGTTGTGTAAGGTCGCGGTCCACCATGTCCAGAGCGCTCTCCGAGCTGGGCACTAGATGGCACTAGCTAGGGGACCCAAGCCCCCTCCACCCCAGCAGGGCCTCCTCCTCTCTGCTGGACCTCATCTGGACAGCTTCTCTAGGCACACACTCGGAACCACACCTGGAATATAACCTCTGCCACGGTTCCCTGCAACCCTCTCTCCCTGCTGCCCATAGGTTAACTGGGTAGCGTGTTTTGCCCTCAGACCAGTGGTCAATGATTCCTGCGGGGGGAGGGTGAAGAAAACCAGTTCACCTTCTTTGTACCTGCCACATACTTTGATCACTGAGAAAGTAGCTAATCCACGAGATTCCTGCCGCAAGGCTGGCTGGAGGACGTATGGCTTTTGGTTAGTGGCAGGCCAGCCCAGCTACACTACGGGCTCTTGCTCCCATTAACACATGACAGCCACTTGGTATTCTTGGCAACTTAGGGAGAGGAAATAATCAAGCTTGAACTCAGTCCTGCTCCACTCCCCGTGAGCTGGAATCCCAGTCTCAGGTCCCTCCCTACCCTGGTCTGCAGGCCCTTTCCGCTGAGGCATCTCCTTGAGAGCCTGAGGTTCAACAGTGTCCCTCAAGAGTCAGAACCAGTGTTGGAGGATAGAGTATCTTCTGTTTTGCTTTGGATTTCTGCCCTAATGCTAATGCCCTAATCTACCTAATGCTAGTGATAGAACCCATGGTTCTGTGCATGCTCTAGGCAGGGGCTCTACCACTGAGCACACTCCAGCCCCTCACTGGGGGATTCTAGGCAGGGGCTCTACCACTGAGCCACACCCCAGCCCCTCACTGGGGGAGTCTTGGCAGGGGCTCTACCACTGAGCCACTCCTCAGCTCCTCACTGGGGGATTCTAGGCAGGGGCTCCACCACTGAGCCACACCCCAGCCCCTCACTGGGGGATTCTAGGCAGGGGCTCCACCACTGAGCCACACCCTCAGCCCCACTAAATATCATTTTTCATCAATCCTTTCAGTTCAGTTCTGATGCCCTCAGGGACCAGACAGAACCAGATTCTTCCCCCCATTTTTTCATCTTCCACCCTATCATAGGCACCCACTTGAGCGCCTCACATTTCCTTTAGTCTTCCACAGTTGCTGGCTGCAGTCCTCTGGGACCTAACGGTAGCACTGTATGGTGCCTACTGTGTGCCTGAGGCTCACCAACAAGAGCATGAAGTGTTTACAGTATGCACCACTCCAACGAGTCAGTGCATTCCTGGCTCATAAAGGAACAGTTTACTCTCTGGCATTCGGAAGGTACAGCCAAGGCCCAAATGACGGTCACTTCCGTAAGGTCACACAGCACAGTTTGACCTTGAGTGTCCCCTGAGCTACCACACGGTGGCTTCATCAACCCCTTTCTGGAGATAAGACCCAAATGTTCTTGCAAAGTCACTCTCCTATCAGCAGACCTAAGGCCAAGACAGGCAGAGGACCAAGCGCTGCCCAGCCTGGCCACTGTGGTCAGCTCGGAGCAGGATGGGCATGTGACCCCAGCAGCTAATGACAGAGAGAGCTACCCTCTACATGTCCCCCAAACCCAAGCTGCCACCAGCAGAATAAAAAGACGGGGTTCTAACTACAGCCACGCGGCTGGGTCCAGCCATGCCTGAAGGGTGTTTTCCCGTGACACGATCGGTTTGCCCCTTCTGTTCCCTGGACCTCCCTAAGCAAGCTAGGAGGTCGGTACCAGGACCGTCTCTCTCGTTTTATGATGGAGGGCGCCTGGACCGAAGCCCCAGAGCCGCCTCGCACCTCATCCAGGAGCTCCACGGATGCGCGAAGGATCTGCCGCCACTTGTGTACCTCGACGCTGTGGAAGTGCTTCTGCAGGGCCAAGATCTCGGCCCACTCCGCGGCTGTCTGGGGAAACTTCCTGTGGAGATGCAGCGCCCCAGTGAAGGGTCTCGGCCAACTTACTCTGCTTAAGCCCTGGGGCCTGCCCTCAGGCTCTCTCCACTTACCCCTTGGCCAGTGCCAGGCTGTGCCAAGACTCGAAGGTGTGGGCAGTCCTTTCCAGAGACCAGAGCCGGTAAAAGAGGAGGGCATTGAGAGCGATGAGGACGATGAGGCTGGGGACAGAGTCAGAGATCATGATGCTCCCTCCAGTCAGGCTTGGGGCTCTACACTGTCCCCAACACACCAGTGTAACTAAATCTTAAAGGGCGCCACAATCACCCCCCTTTCCGGAGTAGAGAGGCTCTCCTCTGCCTAGGGTCCCACAGCCCGTAAGCAGAAAAGCCAGGGCCCACCTTCTGACCTACGTCATGCCTACGTCCTTGCTGGCCACACCAAGACATCCTCCCCGGAAGAGCCAGGGACATTGAACAGGGAGAGAACGCTGCCGGGGGATGAGCTGTGATAGAGGGGGTAGCAGAGGGAGGATATAGGGCCCTACCTCACACAGATCCTGCGGAGGCAGCGGGGAAAGATAGAGACGGGAGAACTGCTCAGGGACAGCGCTGGTACCCGGCCCCTCCTCCACCCCGGGCGTCTAGCTCTGAGCCCCAAAGACCACAAAGCTCCTCCCAGATGACCTTAGGAAACCAAGGCCTCAAGAGGCTGAGCTTGTGGCTGGGTCGCCTTGAAGTTGGAGGGGAGGAGGTGGTCTCTTTTCCTCAGTGTTCTGTCCTCCCATACACACTGGCCTCCAAATGCCCGGCGTCCCTGCCCAAAGGCCCACCGGGTCTCAGCTCAAGCGCCCTTGGCTCCCCAGATCTTGTGATGGCTTCCCGTCATCTCTGGCCGCTATGACCTCCCATGACAGCCCAGCCTCCTCCCTCCAGTCTGGTGACAGCTCTCCGGCCATTCCCACGGGACTCTCGGTCACTGCTGTGTCTCCGGCCTCATTCAGCTCAGGACTGAGCTCAGAATAACCAGAGTGCTGTGTCCCCAAGACCTGACTTCCTTTACGTGGCTACTGTTTCTCCTTCCAGAAATTTCTCCCCTCTGACCTCCCACGGTCCCCAGGGCGGCTGCTGTCCCAGCAAGCAAGACTCCTCTAACACGGACTGAGCAGCACGCGGGAGCTCTAGTCTCCAACACGCCTCGTGCCATCCTTGCCGGGTTGAGCCCAACAAAAGCGGAGGCCGAGCCCGTGACCAGGCTGCAGACCCACGCCAGTCTCTCTACTCACATGACGCTGATGAGAACCAGAGCGGTGGGGATGCCTGCCACGGGGCCCTGATCCACGGACGGTTCTGAGAAGCGAGAGCTCAGGGAACCTGTGAAACAGCAACCTGGGGTGAGCCAGGCACTCCCCGGGGACACCCCCTCCAGACGCCCGTCTCGAGGCAACGCACCTGAGGTGTGCATGCTGGCCCGGGTGCAGGGGTCCGGGTCCGGGTGCTGAGGCCCATCTCCGTGGCCCCTCCAGCTCAGGGGCCGCTTCCGCCTCCGCAGGCCCGACAGCAGCCCCCGAGCGTCCTTCCCTCCTTCCTCCAGGGACAGCTTCTCTGCCTTGGCGATTTCGCGCTCTGAGGGACAAGAGCCGACTCAGTACGTCTGCACCCAGCTCGGCCCGGCCGCCCCCTGCCCCAGCGAGCCTTCCGCCCCCTACCCAGGTGGTGGAAATAATCCTCAATGCCGCTCCAGGAGTTCTTCTCAATGAGAGACTTCACCAGGCTCCACGGCTGCTTTCGGTAGCGGATCTCCGAGGACACGCTAGGACAGCGACAGGAGAGGAGCCGGGTCAGGTCTGGAGGACGCTCTTTGTCGTGACAAGCTGAGGGCATTTGGCAATCACTAAACTCACTGGGATTTCTCCAGTAGAGTTCGGGGTCCCTGACGGGCAGGTTTTGCCCCTGAGGCCTAGAAGGGGTGTTCAATAAATGGTCAGGCACAGGAACCGTTTGTTCTATTACGTGTATACTCCTCGGCTCTCCAGTGACCTCTCCGGAGCTGGCCCCCGGGGCCGCCCTCTGACCTCCACCAGGGCGGGAGGCGGGGCAGGGAGCGGGCACAGCGGGGCTCACCGAAGCCGGGCCTTGTTCCGGGCCAGGCCCAGGATGCAGTAGCGGTGCGCAGTGTAGAAGTAGTCCTGGTACGGGATTCCCTGGGTGAGCACCTCGGAGTCCACCACGCACCCGCCCGCCTGCGGGCCTCGCCGGAACAGCGTCTGGGGGGGCGGGGGGAACGGAGGGAGGTCAGGGCTGCCCCACACAGCCAGCCCAGCGGCCCAGCCGCCTCGCCCAGCCCACCTGCGTCTCCACCACCGAGGCGGTCTTGGGGCCGAGCGGGTTGCTGATGGGAATGGTATAGGTCAGGACTCGGCGCTGGTGGCACTTGCTGTCACTGCTCCAAGGGCTCAGGGTCACGTCTGGGGGCGGAAGGAGGAGGACAAGGAGGGTGGTTTCCTTTCTGTGCCCCCGGGCCCTCCCGGAGGGTTTCAGTTTCCTGGGGACTCGTGCCCAGCTGTACCGCCCTGCCCCGAGTCTCCAGCTGTGCTGTGTGCTGTGTGCTGCCCGCGCTGCTTTCGGTTTAGAGTCCTGTTGCTGTTGCCTCAGTTTCCTTTTTGTACCAGGCTCGGTTTCTCCCAAGCATCAAAGGAGGGAACCACAACCTTTGTGCCACCTTTTCCTGGAGGTCCCCTGAACCTTTACACACACGGGGTTCCACACTGAACCCAGTGGCCCCACACCCTCGCGTGGAGTGGCTCCCCACTCCAGCATCCTTCAGGCTTCCCAGCGGAGTCCCAGGCCTTGACTTCCCTCCAGCATGTTCCCTCTGTTGTCTTGGGGGAGGGTGGGAGGCGTGTCTGCGTGTGTGTGTGTGTGTGTGTGTGTGTGTGTGTGTGTGTGTGTGGTCCTGAGTGTTCATGTGTGTGGGTGCGTGTGAGAGCGTGCACGTGGGAGCCAGAGAGCAAACAACCTCCCACGTCATTCCTCTTCAAGTGCCATCCACCTTGTTTTCCTGAGACAGAGGCTGCGGGTGGCCTGCCGCTCACCAATTGGGACAGGTCAGCTGGCCACGCCTACCCTGCGAGTGTGTGGTCAGAGCACAGGCCACAGTGCCTGGCTTTTTTTTTTTAGATTTATTTTATTATGTATACAGTGTTCTGCCTGTATGTACATCTGAACTCCAGAAGAGGACACCAGATTTCATTATAGATGGTTGTGAGCCACCATGTGGTTGCTGGGGATTGAACTCAGGACCTCTGGAAGAGGCTAACCTCTGAGCCATCTCTCCAGCCCCCATGCCCAGCTTTTAAAGAACTTTTAGATCTAGTTTATTCTTAGTGGCTTTTTTTTTGTGTCTGTCTGTGTCTGTGTGAGTATGTATATGTGTGTCTGTGGAAGTATGTGTCTGTATGTCTGTTTGTGTATGTATGTGTGTGTGTCTGTGACTCTGTGTTTGTATGCTGTCTGTGTGTGTGTGTGTCTGTATGTGTCTCTCTGTATATGTCCGTGTTTGTGTATGTGTGTGTCTCTGCGTATCTGTGTATGTGTCTGTGTGAGTATGTATTTCTGTGACTCTGTGTTTGTGTGTCTCTGTCTCTGTGTATCTATGAGTCTGTATGGGTGTGCCTGTGTGTGTGTCTGTGACTCTATGTCTGTGTACGTATGTGTGTGTATGTGTTGCTGTGTGTCTCTGTGTATATGCCTGTGTGTGTGAGACTCTGTGTGTTTGTGTCTGTCTCTCTCTATGTGTATCTATGTGAGTCTGTGTGTGTGCCTGTGTGAGTACATGTCTGTGTGTGTATTTATGGTGTCTCTATGTTGTGTGTGTACGTGTGTCTCTGTCTCTCTGTCTCCATGTGTATCTGTATGTGCATATCTTTGTGTCTGTGTGTGCCTCTGTGTGTGTCTGTGTGTCTGTGCCTGTGTGTCTGTATGTCTGTGTCTGGGTATGTCACGGGAGTGCAGGGCCTGTGGAAGCCTGAAGTGTTGGATCCCCTGGAGCTGGAGCTACAGGCAGTTGTGAGTAGACCCCTACGGTGCTGGGAACCAAACTGGGTTCCTCTGCGAAGCGGTGGGTGCTCTGACCCTCTGGGCCATCTCTCTAGCCCTTTAAAACATTTTTACTGCATTTATTTACTTGTGGGGGACATGTATATCAGGGCATGTGTGTCAGAGAAAAGCTTGTCGGTTCTCCCCTTCCGCCATGCGGGCTTTGGGCCATCCTGCTGGCCCAGCACTGACTTTATGTGGGTTCTGGGTATCAAACTCAGGTCCTCGAAAATTAAGGAGGGAGCCATCTCCCCAGCCCATCCCCACTGTCTTCTAGCCTCCTAGAAGTGTCTAGTTCCACTTATCTTTGCCTACTCAAGGCTCTACCCAGGAACAATGTCTGGTTAGAACCAAGCCTAATCGTGCGCTGTCTGCCTGGGGCGTTCCACTGCTCCGCAGTACTCTAGGAGCCGGAGGGAGCAGACGCCGCCAGCCGCCACGCCACGCATCGGTTAACGTGTCATTGCCAGAGGCCCTTTTACAGCAGCCACTCACTGACCTCTGACACTAAGGCAAGCACTACCAAGCGTGCCAGTGTGCAGAAGAACCTGAGGCATGCAGAGGCTGGAAACCCTCTCTGAGGCCTCTCAGCCAGAAGAGGCTGCGTGCTGCCCACTCCTGTGGGGAGGGGGGGACGAGGGAGCCTCCGCAAGCAACCTTTGCCCTCTGACCTGTGAACTTGCACTGCTGCAGGAAGCCCTGGAGGAAGGGCGAGTCCGAGAAGAGCATCTGCTGCAGCCTCTCAGCACCCATGTGGAAGACGGAGTTGATGAGGAGCCGGCCGGAGAGGTCGGGAAGCAGGGCAGCCAGGTCCCCTGGGAGACAAAGGGTCCTCGTTAGGCGGGCACACCTCTCTCTACCCCAGGCCCACTGGTCCCCCTCACTCCCTCATCTTCCTGAACAAGAGGCACCCAGAAACCCGAAACAATACCCAACCCTGCCTACACTGCACGGCTGGCTCAGGGCGGGCACACGGCCCAGCCCCGCCAGTTAAAGCCACCGCAATCGCGCCCACTGGCAGATTCCTACAGTCAAATGGACTCGTTTGTCATGCCTGACCAATCGAAGGCGAGTCTGGGATTTTCGGTGGAGTCGTACACTGTCAGGCAAGCCAGGCCTGGGGCCCTCTGTCTCTGTGCCCACAAGAGTAGAGACTACCCGAAAATTAGTATAGAAAAGCAACAAAGAAAACAACAACAACAAACAAACCAATTTTACAGCCTGCCCTTTCTGGCCACGCACGCCGTCTGAAACACCAATCTGGCCACGTGCGTGGCTTGCCCTGTGTACCAACGCCTTCCCCTCTGGCTGGCCCTAACTTGGGTATAACCTGAGTGAATGAACTGGGGTCATCTGCCTCACCTTCCTCCCCAGTGGACGAAGATGAGTTGCTTGTGTCTGTCAACAGTTCCTCCCGGGACAGCAGATCCAAGGGGCCGAGGGAGGCGGGCCCGTCTGCTGGCGCCGGCTCGGTACTCGGAGGTTCTGCTACCGGGGTCGCCGTCTGGCTGGAGGAGGCATCCAGCTGGCTGGCTGGCTGCTCCTCTTTGTCTTCCTCGGCCTGCGGAGAAGGGCTCCATGTAGCCTTCCCACACCTTGACCCCAGCCCCAGGATGCCAAGGGGTTGCCTCTCTCCTCAAGAGTCTGGCAGACTAAAGTTTAGGCCCTGGCAAGAGTAGCCAACTCTGGGGGCTCCTGGCTAGCCTGACAGAGGCCTCAGGGACACCAGTGATGAGGGCTTATGCGAATGCTTGGCCGACATGCTCTGCTGCCCACGGGTCTCCTATCCATCTACCTCGCTCCCCTCTGCCTCCTTCCTTTCCTCCCACTCTGCTGATTTCCCCCCGTTTCATCTCCATTTTCCTCATCTGTCTTCCTCTCTCCACCCATCTCACCCCTCTGTCAATTCCCGGCCCCTCTACTGATCTTCCACGTTCCCTCCTCCACCTTTTCATCTCTCCCCGTAAGCATCCACTTGCTCACCCCGTGGTCCGCATCACTGCTGGCTCGAGAGAGGTTCGGGGTGACCCGGCCACGCCTTGAACCTACGGGGCTTGGCTCCTGGCTCCGGTCAGCCGCCCCTGAGGGGGTGATGTCGCTGAGCGCGATCACATCTCCCACCTCTTTGGGACTCCTGTAAGGGAAAGGAGGAAGTGATTGACGGCTGAACCCTCAAACCCTTCCCCCGGCCCCCTGACTCGCACAGTAACCTCATGTCTATCAATCTCATGTCAGAGACTCCCGACGTCCCTTTGAGCCACCTTCCACCTCCAACTCACCCAAGACCGTTCAGCTGCAAGGGGCAGACGTAATCTTCGTCTTCACTGGTGAGGCCCAGCTCTGAGCCATAGCACTGATGGACCAGGTGCCAGAGCTCCCGGGGACTCAGAGTCTAGGTATAAGGGATGTGAGGTTGGCCTCTTGTTTCTACTGCAGTTCCCCTGGCTTCCACAAGAGGGCAGCACAGCCACCCAGTCCAGAGTCCGCCCATTTCCACCTCGCAGGCATCCTCTTTCTGCAGAGCCCGGGCTCTGGGCCCTGCAAGCCCAGATCTCCTAAGCCCACGGTGCTCTGGCCAAGGAAGATGCCCATGTTTACTGAGAAACTCAGTAAGGGAGAGTCAGGTGCTCAAGGTCCCACGAATGACCCAGGCGGATTCCAGAAGGGCCCTCGCCCTCGCCCGCTATGCTGGCCTGTCTCCAACTATTCATCCTCCTCTATATATCCTCAGCAGCTTCCCACAGCCCACCGACTGGCTGGGCCGCAAGGACAATGGAGTAAGAACAATTAATGATAACAGCGCAGCTGCCGGGCTTCTTACAAGCTCTTCGTAAGTGCTAACTCCAAGTAGATACCATAGCAACACTATCAGAATTTCAAGACGAGATGTGCCCAGTGGCTTATCCGAGGTCACCCAGATGGGAGGTGACAGTGCTGAGCTCGGAGGCCCAGCGATGCCTAATCCACCCTGCTGAAGATACAGCAACAGCCCCAACGAGCCCACACCCAGTCCTGGGAGCTCTGAAATAAAGACAGTCAGTCTTTTGGGACCAGCCCGGGGCCACACACAGCTGCTTGGTGAATGGGCTGGAACTGCAGGGCCTGCATCTGGGCCTTCCTCTGACCTTGTCCTCCTTTGGGGACACCGCCCCCTCAGGCTCCTGGGAGGAGGGAGGTCTCTGATAAGTCTTACTTTTGAAGATAGCCGGGTTTGGAGCCTCCCTGGGAAACAAGCGCCCCAGAGAGTCCCAGAGCCTATGAGGGGTGGGGAGGAGGGTTGGCGGAAGGTATCCGAGGGGTGTCGGCATTGTTGGCAGAGGGGTGTAATGAAGGCTCAGCTGTGTCCCTCCCTCCCTGCTAGCAGCCTCACATGATGCTTCCCTCAGCACTGGGGATCGGTCTGCACCAATCCCTTCCTCCTTCATCGGGACTTGGCTTCAACACTAGGCACTAGAACTCTAGGCCTATCCCTGGCAAAACCTCTGGAGAAGCCGCAGATGGAGAGGGCCTGGTGCCCATGGAGAAGAGCTGGGGGTTTCCTGGGAACTTGGGGTCCTCCCTGATAACCCCATCCTCCACCCCATCGTTCACCCTCACCCACCTTCTCAAGCAGTGCATTCTGCCAGAGGCGGAAGATAAGGAGGAAGCATCGGTCTCGGGCCCCGAAGGAGGTGAAGAAATGCTACAAAGAGAGGAGCACGAGGACTCAGAGGAGAAGGACGGCTCAGGAATCCCTCGTGGTCACCACAGGGGGGGAGGGGCACCTGAGGTGGGAAACAGAGCCTTCCCCACGCCTGGGGCTGAGGCAGCAGCGTCCGGTGCACTTTCAAAGCCCTCTTTGCTGTCAGAGACTGCTAACTCTTCCAGCTTCGGGCTGGCAAATCGCAAGGGGAAGTTCGCTGTTGAGTCTTTCCCTGCTCCTTCCTGTTTCCTGTTAAGACCCCAGAGTGACCCAGCCAACTTTCAACCAGCCGGATGGGAGGCAATAACTGAGGACAAACGCCAGGTGTGGTGCCGTCCCAGGACTAGAGAGGTGGAGCCAAGATTTGGAGTGTGGGCTCAGCCTGAGCAACACAGCCAGACCCCCGTCTCAAACAACTGACAAGGTCTAGGGTCTGGAGAGAGGGCTCAGTGGTGAAGGGAGCTTCCTGTCCTTACAGGGGACCGGGCTTGGGTTTCCAGCACCCACTTTCGGGAGCCCACAAGCATCTCTAACTCCAGTGCCAGGAGAGCTAATGCCCTCTGTGGCCTCCACGTGATATGCGGGACAATCGGCCGTACCCGTAAAATAAAGAGAGAGAAATACCGAAAGCCAGTAAGCACACCTTCAAGCCCAGCACTCAGTGAGCAGGAATGGGCTTATCGCTGTGAGTTCAGGGCCAGCCAGGCTGGACTACATACTGAGTTCCAGAGCAGATGGGGCTATGGAGACCCTGGCCCCTCCCCCCAAAAAATCTAGGGAGATGGCTCAGTGTTGGGGTGTTTGCCCTGGGCTCTTATCCCAGTTCTGGCTGAACTGCTGGATTCGTGGGAATTTTTAGGGTCACGGAATTACCGGGCTTCTATGTGAGGGAACACTGCACAGGGAGGAAGTCACTAGGACCCCAGTCAAAACGAGGGGAGCTGCCAGCGCTGAGGGACTAAACAGGCCAGCACAAACGGCCATGTCCGGGTGAGGTGGGGGTCCCTGGCGCCATCCTGGCGCACACGGAGCCCTCCGCTCACCTTCTCGCTCTCCGTGCAGATCTGAATGGCATTGGGGATGAGCTTGGCCGTCTTTTCCTTCTTGAGACAGGTCACTTCCTTCAACTGGATGGAAATCTAAACGGGGCACAGCGCCGCCGTGAGAAGCGGCCGGAAGCCCGGGGGGCCCCTTCCGTCCCCCACCTGCGGCGCAAACTCTGCAAACTCACCGTGGTCTCCCAGCGGAAGATGTTGCTGTAGAAACAGATCCAGTTCTCAGACAGGTAGAGGCGGCCCTGGAGAAGGATCTCCCGCTGCAGGGCGCAGGAGTAATCTGAGAGCAGCACGGGGAGAGACAGGTGGACACCAGAGTCACATGCTTTGGCCCGGCCGCCCCACGGGCCAGCAGGAGGGAGGCCAGGGGCTCGGAGCCGGGCCGACCCTGGGGCTGGGGGCATGGAGTCTCACCCACGATCAGGCGCTCTGCCTCTGGGAGTCTGCTGAACAGCTTCCGGAAGTCCTCGTTGCGCTGTTTGTACGTGGGACTCAGCATCTGTGGAGGGGTTTGGGGCGTGGCGTCCTGAGAGCAGATCCTCACACCCTGTTTGGCCCCCAAAAGCTTCCAATCCCTCTCAAGTCTTTTTGGGGACCTTGGGGCCTCCTTGGCCATAACACACAGGTTATCATAAGGATACCTACAATTTACTTACTTTTAAAAATACATATTTACGTGTATGAGTGTTTCTCCTACATATGTGTGTGTACCATCTGTGTGTCCAGTGCAGGTGGAGGCCAGCGGGGCATCTGACCCCTTAGAACTGGAGTTACACGCAGTTGTGAGTGGCCAACTGGGTGCTGGGACTCAAACCTGGGTCCTCTGCAGGGACAGCCAGTGCTCTTCACCTCTGATCCATCTCTCTGGCCCCAATTTACCCACTTCATATATGAGCCAGGCCCTGTGCAAGGCACCAGCACCAGCATCGCTAAATCCTACCCAGTGTTCCCTCTGGCCTTGCAAGACTGGGGTGATGTTTCTTAAGGAGAAAGAAGGAGGGCCACCCAAGGCCCCTTAGAGACCATCACAGCAGCAACCCATCCAGTGCGTAAACCAGAGCGTCTGATGAGTGTCTCCGTACATATCACCGGCTCTTAACTGCTCTGGTTTGGAGCTCCTGGCCGGGAGACAGGTGCCCCAACCCCGTGTACCTTTACCAAGCCCCATGAGCAGATACTCACACTGTACCAGCTCTGCATCTTCTGTAAGAGAGAGAGAGAGAAAGAATCGAGTCAGGAGGAGTCCCTGTGTTTTCTGCCCTGGCCACCCTCTCCCGACCCCACCTGAGCTCACACCCACCTTGCTGTTGCGGATGAAGTTCCGGCTGCCCAGGCTCTGGGTGCTGGGTGTCCCCGGCACCGCACTCTTCTCTGAGGAGCTGTCAGACCCCTTCTCCACCATGGTGCCTGGTTCTGGCTCAGGAGCAGGAGGGGGCCGGCTTGGAGGCAAGAGCTGCAGCCGCTTGCGCAGAGAAGGGGAGCTGCTTGGGGAACTCCGGCCAGAATGGGGTGTGGTGCTAGGGAGGGAGAGGAAGAGAAGGGCTGGTGGGAACAGGCTAGGGGCAGGGATAAACCTGGTTTCTGAAAGTGCACCCACCATCCAGCAGCTCCATCTGTCCACCCATCCACCCATCCACCAGCCAACCTACCCACCTACCTGCCTATTAGACCACCCAGCCATCTATCTATCTGCCAAGCTAACCTCCTACCTGCCTACCAGTTCATCTATCCATTCATCATCCATCCATCCTTTCTATCTACCCACCCATTCACCTCATCCACCCATTTACCTGCATCCTTGTCTTTCTGACCCCAGAGCAGGTCCCTGAACATCCCTGTGCCTCTCCTGCTTCATTACAGCCCAGGGGTGATGACCTCACATCTAGTTCTTTTGGGGATTATCGGATTGAAACTGTGAAGTCTCTCTAATACAGTCACGCACCTGGCGAGATCTCATGACCACACGGGGAGGTCAGAGGACAACTTTTGGAAGTCAGTTCTTTCCTTCCACCGGGGAACTGAACTCAGGTTGTCAAGGCTGCCTAGCAAATGTTTTTTACCCAATAAGCCATTTCCCCAGTCCAACACCTGATTTTTTTTAAACACGATTTTACTAATTCATTCATAAAATAAACTTTTATTGACAAGTGACATTCAAAATGCAAACCTAAGTATCCCCTCCTTTCTCCCCGAGACAGGGTTTCTCTGTGTAGCCCTGGCTCTCCTGGACCTTCTTTGTAGACCAGGCTGGCCTTGAACTCACAGAGATCCACCTGCCTCTGCCTCTGGGATTACAGGCATGTGTCACCACACCCAGCTAAGTACCTCTGTTTTTAAAAAGTGGTATTTTTATTTATTTGTGCGTATGCACGCGCACACGTGCACACACGCACACACGCACACACGCACACACGCACACACACACACACACACACACTCTGTGTGCACCACAGGTGTGCAGTGCCTGTGGAGACCAGAAGAGGGTGCTGCATCTCCTGGAGCTGAAGTTACAGGTAAGTCGCCATGTGGTTGCTGGGAACTGAAGCCAGGTCCTCTGCAAGAGCAGTCCAGGCTCTCAGACACCAGGAACCGTTTCTCCAACCCCAAAGCACCTTTCTTAGCATCCTTCCTTTCCTCACCCTCGCCTCTAACCTGCTCACAGTCCCAACAGCGACCTCTGAAAGTGACGTCCGTTTCCCCTTTCCCCACCACTTGTCTTCATTCCAGCCCCAGTTCCTCTCCACACAGATGGTGCACAAGTGTTTCCACTCCTGTCTCTGCCCCGGGGCTTTCCTCACCGCAGAGGAAGCTGGTGGCCAGCAGAGGAAGCTGGTGGCCAGCAGAGGAAGCTCGGGCTTCTCTAAGCCCTACCCTGGCTGCTCCTTGCTTCAGGGAGCCACCAAGTCCTGACTTGGATGTGACCTGGTCCTGACACTTCCCTGGCCTCATGTTCCTCCTCCGTCCAGGTCACCCCAGCCTCCTCTCGTTCCTTAAGCTCCCCAGGGTCATTCCCACCTGTTGTGACAGGGGCAGGGCGCCCGCACCCGTGGTCCCCTCCACCTGAAAAGCCCACACACGTCTTTGATGTAATTGCCTCCATCTCGTTCCTCAGCACTCCCCCTCCATGGTCCCTTGGTCTGAAAGAGGCCCCTCCCTCCCTCCCTCTCTCCCTCTTCACCCACCCACACGGTCGGCACACACCCTGTTCCTTTGTTCTTCCAGATTGTTTATTGCCTGCCCTCAACTGCGAACCTGAGGAAGTCTTGGTTGCTATCTGTATCCTTACTTAGCACCTGAGCTAGAGACGGGGCAGACTGGGCACACGATTAATGCTTAATAACCACTGCTGGGCTGAATGAACAGCCCTGAGCTGGCCGGGACCAGCGCTAACAGAGACCTCGGTTCTCGGGAGCTAACCTCCCGCCGGAGGCGGACGTTAAGCAAACAGAACATTCTGGTAACTGTGCAAACTGTGCAAACACTAACTGTGCAAACTGTGCAAACACTAACCACAATAAGAGCAGCGAGGGTGAGCGGCGGGACTTTAAAGGGACATCGCTGTTGGCTCCTTATAGGGATTCTGTCAAGCACTCCGAGGGATTGATTTTATCGTTGCTTAAAAACACTGTGTGCTTGGTCCTGTGACCTTTAACAGCGGAGACTGAGGCTGCAGGCCCGAGGTAATGGCAGCAGGAGGCACCGCTGATTTCTGGGAAAGATTCTAACTCCCGAGACACAGATCTATTTGAGTGCAAGTGGGATCTCCTCATTCAGGAATAGTTCTAAGAATAGTTTCTCCTTCTACTCTGTGGATCCCAGGAGCAACATAGGTGGCTGGGTTTAGGGGCAAGCACCTTTACCCACGAGGCCATCTTGCCACCCCCCAGAAAGCGTCTTCCAATGCGTCTCTCCTGTCCGTAGTCTTTAGTACTAGCCAGTCCCCCTGGTTCACAGTGCCCTTGCTCCTCCTTGCCCTGAAGCTGGTTTTTGTTTTTGTTTCTTGCTTTTTGTTGCTGAGCTGGAAATTGAACCTAGAACCTGGTATATGTTCAGTGGACATTTTACCACTAAGCAACCCCCCAGCCCCTCACTGGGGGATTCTACGCAGTCACTCTACCACTGAGCCACAACCCCAGACCTCATACTTTTTATTTTGAGGCAGGGTCTCTCAATAAGTTGTACGGATTGGCTCTGAATTCATTCAGTAGTCTAGACTGGGATTGAACTTTTGATTGTCCTGCCTCAGCCGCCCCCCCCCCAATAGTGGCTGGGATAACAGGCCTGTGCCATCATGCCTGGCTGGTGTTTTTGGTGAACAGTTTTTTAATCAAAGGTCTGTCTGGAGTTGCTTTTGTACTCATACCAAGAAATCACTGAAAAGTTCGTGCTCAATAGGCTTACGGGCCACACCCCCATGCCTGGGCCTTACAAATTCTTATGTACACTCCAAGGCTCGGGTGCACTCCTCTCCCGTCTGTAGGGTCCCCATACTCTGCTGGGGCAGCAGCCGCCCCAGCTGTCAGCTTTTCTATGATAACAGCTCTATGGGCTTCTGGAGACGAGCCTCAGGTTGTCCTAGTTCCCACTCAGCCCTGCTCGGATGGGGTGCAAGGGAAGTGCTCACGTGATTCTTACGCAGTAAATTCATTTAATAAATTATGTGGCTAAATAAAAGGACATAAACAGTGGCCTAAGCCGTTACCGATCCCCCTGGGCCAACTCCGTGCCTCTGTTCACCGTGGCATAGGGTCTGAACTCGGTCTATCCCAACTTACAGCCCGAGAAAGCCTGCTCGCACACTGAGCAGGTCAGAGGCTTCGTGGCTGTCAGGCTCTCCCACCCTCCTTCCCCCACAAAAGCCCACGGCTCCTCCTCGGCCCCCGGAGCTACCTCTCCTCTGCCTCCCGCCTTCTTTCTTCCCTCTGCACCACGTGCCCTTCCCCCACTGGACGTAGGGGGAACTCACCCCCACCTTTCGACAGACATGTTCTATCTGAAATCACACAACCCTTTGCCGATCCCCCCCCCCCGGCCTTCTCTGCTCTCAGAGCATCTGCCGGCGACATGCTGCCCACCCTCTCCTCCTCGGGCCCCTGCTCCCCATCTCTCTTCCCCATTGTCTAGACAGGTGCCCATGAGTAAGCATCACCATTACCTGAGCCAAGTGATCAGGCTTGCTTGTTCACACACACACACACACACACACACACACACACACAGCCTGGACTCATCCACATTTGGACTCAAAGGCCTCCAGTCTCAGAACCATCAATGTTTACCCGTGAGGCCTTGGGCCAGCATCTGCCCTAGCCTCGATTTCACCTGGTGTTCTTTCCTCCTGGAGCAACTTGGGGCAGAAATGATATGTAAGACAAAGGGACAAAGAAGCCATGGATGACAGCCTTCTCTTTCCCACAGCTGCCGAAACCGAGTGACAACTCACTACTTGCCTACGCTAACAGGGGGGCCAGACCATCAGAAAAAAAGACACCGAAATTAGGACAATGGCCTCCAAAACCTGCCATCGGTATAAAGTTCAGCACAGCCCCCAGAACACTGCCACCATCAGCATCCAGAGGCCAGCCAGAGGTGGTGGGGCATGCCTGTTAATGCAGAACTCTGGGCTGAAGCAGGAGGATCACGAGTTTGAGAGCAGCGTAGGCCGCAAAGCAAGGTTCTGTCTTAAGGACTCCAGAGTTGGGGGTGTGTAGCTAAAGGGCCTTGAACCCACAGCTGAGGGGCTCAGGGCATGGCTCCTCAGCAGACTGTCTAGAGCTCACCAGTGAGGAGCTAGGAGTGTGAGTCAGTACAGTGTACCCACCCAAACGTGGGGGACATGCCTTCCAGGATCGCAGAGACTGCCCCAAAACAAAAAACAGAAACAAAATTGAAACGAAAACTTTTAAGTTTCTCTTCCAACCCCCACCCCATCAGAAACCTCAACTTCAAACCTGATGCACGCTGAATTCTGATGGAATAATTAGGAGCAGAGAGGATTTCTTAAGTGAGCCAGACTGCAAAGGCTTATAAGGCTGGGCAAGGCTCACTGAGGCTGAGGGCCGAGGACAAAGAACAGAGCTGGCAAAGCGTGGGGGAAGACGGTACTAGACTCTCGGGACAGCGCGTTCCGAGGCCGGCAGGTCTGAGAATAGCGGGTGGCCGGCAAGCCGGGACGCGTGGGTTCCCAACCCAGGCCTGGAGACCCTGAGCCACCCGCATGGTTCTAGGGAGAAGGTAAACCCCAGCCCTGCCCGCCCAGGTCCACTTGAGGGCACACTGGAGGTTCAGAGGAGCCAGGTTCATCCCCCCCCCCCCAATTCCCAGTCCTGGATGGGACAAAGGGGGAAGTTCTCAAGGGCGGGCGAGAGAGCCCTGGGGCGGCCCAAGCCAGCCAGCCAGTCCTGGCAGAGGGAAGGGAGGGGTCAGAAGTGGCGAGAGGGGGACCGTTAAGGGGCGGGGACTAGGAAGAGAATGGAGTTTTCACTGTGCAGATGCCCCAGCTTCCGGGGCCTCAGACACCGCCTCTGCCCGGAGGGGCAAGAGCACACTCAGGTGTGACGGAAAGGGAAAGCCGGCTGGGGAGGCACGGGGCCACAGGCAAACTGGCCTTCGGGTGCGAGAGGTCTGTCTCTCCCACCGGTCCGTCAGTCTTCCACACACACAGCGTTGTCACAAGCATAAACAGCCACAGCATTGTAAGTATGTCACATCTGTACACAAACGCCAGGAAAGTTACACACACACACACACACACACATACAGCACAAATATGCTACAGTCAGAAAGAACCCCAGCATTCCAAACCCAGAGAGATCCAGGAAGTCCAAGAGAAGCTACCGCCACAGACAAGTTTTGAAGAGACACCAAAACAACAGCAACACCCCCAACAAACCTACTCACTCATCACCTAGTCATGGGGCCCGGTGACCCAGACATACATCCCTAAGGGAAGGGAAGTCAGCCGGCAGAGAAAACAAAGGCCAGCTCTTGAGAGCCAAGGAATGGAGTGATCAGGTCACAGTGGCAGAGACCCTGACATGCCCAGAGCCCGGGGTTTGTGGGGAGGCGGGGTGGGGGGGTGGACAGACAGACTCGGGAATATCGCTGTACCTGAAGCCAGGCCTGGGGCAGGTTTTACAAAGCAGTTAAGGTTATAGCCAACGTCCCAGGAGGGAGGGTCCTCAGCCGAGAGAGAGCCGCAAGGGGTCTCTCTGTCTCTCTTCACAGACAAAGGGTCTGGGAGACACAGAGTTTCACAGGGACGGTAACAATGCCACACACAGACGCAAGGGAACTTCCCCGAGGACGGGCCACCCACAGAGCCAAAGACACAGCCTTGTCACAGACGGAAACACACAGTTTCTACCTGTCCACTGAGTCCAAAGACTTTCAAGTGTGGGCGGCAAGGCGCACACACAGCAGCGGAGCCCCATGCACGCACACACGCGCACACACACACACACACACACACACACGGATGTCACACTGAGAGCCCCCACGTCGGTAACGCACAGGTGTAATCCATGGCAAACGACAGGCACAGCCAGCCAAGGGACTGAAGTGGGATGCTCTACACCGGGCGCCCCAAACCCGCCTCAAGACACCCCGAAATCACAATGAGGCACAGGCTCAGGAGGTGTAATTTGCACATGGTGCCACAGAGAAAACGAGACACGCAGACAGCAGGTCCACAAGCCCTAGATGCCATCGACCTGGTTGGTGGCTCTCACACACAACATGACAGCTAACACACAGTCAGCACACAAACGCTGCCCCAAAGGATCCCAGCTGTTACACACACACATACACACACACACACACAGTCACAACCACGCAGAGACCAGTCCCTTCCAGGACACAATCACAAACGGAAACCCGCAGGCGAAGGGGGACCAGGCAGGGGTAGGGGTGGGGCGGGGTGGGGGGTCAGGTGGGAAACGCACACGACCCCTCACACCCCACCGAGACCTCAGGCTCCAAGAAGCTCCCTCCCCCAGCCGCCACCACAAACAAGGACCACGGACCCCGGGAGCTGCTGGGCCTGCCGGGTGCTGCGTGGGGGGGAGGGGCTGCTCGCGGTGGTCCCGGGGGCAGGGTCGGGGCGATCCAGGCCTGGGGGAGCGCCCCGCTATCCCGGGCCTCGCCGCCGAGCCTGCAAGCCCCCAGGCGCCCCGAGACGCGTGTCCCCGCCCTCGGTCCCCACCGGGGTCGCTGCTGCGCGCACGAGCTCGCTCGCTCGCTCGGGAAGCCCGCTCCCGCCCCTCGCCCCGGCCCCAGCGCGCCGCCCTACCCCGAGGCCCCGTGCTCACTCGAACATGGATGCGGCGCCCCGGCTGCAGGGCAGGACCCGGCCGGCTGCGCGGAGCTGGGCCTCCCGGGCCTCGCCTGCCACGGCCGCCGCCCCCACCGGACCCCGCCGCCCGCCCGCACAAAAGGCCGGAGCCGCCGGAGGCCGCCTCGGCGTCAGCGACACCCCCCCTTCCTGCTCCCGCCCCGCGCGTCACGGCGCCGCCCCCGCCGGGAGGGGGACCTGGCGGCGAGCGCGGGCCTCGGCCTAGCTGGCTGGGGAAGAGTCCGCCTGGGAGACCTGCACCGACCGACGGACCGAAGGAAATTTTAAGAAGAGGAGCAGCCCGGCCCCGGCGTGAGGGAGCGCGCCCGGCATCCCAGCACTCGAGAGGCTGAGGCAGGGGGACTGCCGTGAGTTCGAGGCCAAGCTCGGGCTGCGTGATGGCGTTGCAGGCCCGGCTGGCGAACGGAGCGGGAACCTGCCTTCGAAACAAACCAGCAAAGCAGCAAAACGGGTCCGAACGCCCTGGGCTCCCCCACCCCCATCCCCAGGACCCAGAAGAGCCCCTGGGCGGAACCTGAGGACTGGGGTGGAGGTGGGTATCAGGCTGATGCTGGGAAGAACTGGCCCGGGGCGGAAGTTTGGGGGGAACCGCAGCCGAGGGGTGGAAGGCCTCTTCCTGCTCTCCCCCACCCAGTCTCTAAGCCTCAGTTCCTGCCCCAGAAGCATCCTCTGACCCGCGTGTGCGGGGACTTCCCCAGTCTAATCCTGCACACCAAGTCAGGCTCCATCCCGCCCGGCCCATAGCTGTGGGTGAGCTCGGGCAAGTCCCCCCCCTGGCCTGGTGAGCTATCATAGGCAAGGGGTTTCCCCTAGGCCCGCGCAGGGACAGGGCTCCTCAGCGCTTTTGATGCTGGGAAGCCTGCTGAGCCTCAAGACGGGAAATGACCGAACATTGCAGCGCAGGGCTTGCTCTTGTGACAGCCAGCCCTGCACCCACCTCTGCAGGCCGAGGGTGCTTGTCGGCCCTGATGGAGAACGCAGAGTCAACCCTGCCTTTGGGACCCGGATGCCCAGCCCAAGGGATGTCTCCCTACCCCTCGCCAGCCTCCAGCCTCACGTCCAGCTTCAGTAGACCTGGTCCTGCCTCGGTCAGCTTCCATCCCCGCCCCACTCTGAGAGCCTGTGAACAGCCAAGTTCGGCCAGGGACCTCTTGGCTTTAGGCCCTATCCCTGGCTCTACCTCATCCCTGGTGACAACAAAGCAAAGGGCTCACCTTGCCATCCGGAGCCCCTCCTGAGGGCCCCTTTCACCTGTCTGACTTCTTGGCCTCCTCCTTAGTCTCCTGGTGGCTCGGTCAGGAAGTCAGCCTACCTCCTGGCTCCTCCCACCTGCCTCCCGCCTCAGGACCCTTACACGGCTCTCGCTTCCGCAGGCGGAAGGAAGCGCGTACTTCTTGTATGGCTGCCTTCCATCCTTCCGTGTCCGTGGTTCTTTTAATACCTCCGTTGCTTGTTTCCTCTTTGAAAGACTTTTACTGTGGTAAGGGTTGGAGTGGAGGGAGCTTCAGGATTTCATTCTGCATCCCAGGCTGGCCTCGGACTCACTATGTAGCTGAGGCTGGCTTCGAACTTATGACTTTCCTGCCTCAGCCTCCTGAATGCTGGGATTACAAGACAGGGACCACCAACCGCAGGAACTTTTACATTTTTTAAGTAGAGAATGTTTATTTCAAATAGAAAAAGGTATGAGGGCCCTCTGTTGTCCCACCATCATATGCAATAGGTAAGTATAAAAAGTCTCATTAATTTCTTTAAAGATTCTGAATTATATCTAAGGACAATGGAAAGCCGTTAAAGGATTGAAGTGGGAAACCATGTGCATATCAAGATCACTCCAGACTCCAGACTTCTTTTGGTGGTTGGTCATTTTAGTTGGATTTTTTTAATGATTTTTTTTTTTTTTAAAAGATGAGTCAAAGGGACTTGGGAGGCAGAGGCAGGAGGATTTCTGTGAGTTTTAGTCCAGCTTGGTCTACACAGAGAGTTCAGGCTTGCCAAGATTATGCAGGCAACTCAGTCTCAAAATAAAAATAAAAGAGGAAAGAGGGAGGGAGGACGAAGGGAAGGACCAACTAGCTTTTAAGTCCCACATGATGCACACCTGTCATTCCAGCCCTCTAGAGGATGAAGCAAGAAGACCACGAGTTTGAGGTCATCCTAGACTATACAGCAAGTCGGGTCTCACAAACAGACGGGAGGCTGGTGATTAAGATCATGTACTGCAAAGGACCTCAGTTAGGTTCCCAGTATGCACTACCTCCCGCCACCACCGGGGATCCACCGCCCTCTTCTGGTCTCCACGTGCACATGCACTGCTCTCATGAAGACACATTAAAAAAAAAAAATACACCTTTAAAACAGATAAACTGTAACATTTACCAGCAAGGGCTCAAGCGCCTTCTCTTTTCTCTGCCTGGGCACACGCAGGGTAACTCTTGCCCTGCGGTCCCTCCTGTCTGATTTTGCTACATCACAGCCATGAACAAGGCAGCGTCTTACCCAATATTCCTGAAAGATACGCAGCTGGCCCCTATTGTATCCTTTGGCAGTTTGCTTTTCCCTCCCACTCGGCCATCATGTTTCAGTGGAGACAGAGCTCTGGTTTTTGGACATTTGCTCTTACGTAGCATCCACTGTTGGAAGAAACCCCAGCACACTCTTCTTTGTATTCAAGGCCAGTCTTTTGGGTTCTTTTCTGACCCTCTGCCTGTGAACCTCTTGCTTTCAGTCTCCTTGGGCTAGAAGTAATTTTCCTTTGCAGAAGTTTTGTTTGAATTTTTTTTCCTTATCTTCGAGCCCCAGCAGGAAATTGCTCTAGTGATGATGGCTTTGTGGCACACTTAGAAATACGTCTTGCCACTAGAGACGCAAGAAACAACACTTGTCCTCACTCTGATTTGCCTGGAGTAATATTTTCATTTTCTTTTTTTTTTTTTTTTCAAGACAAAATTTCCCTGTGTAACGATGCTGGCTGTCCTGGAACTTCCTTGGTAGATAAGGCTGGACTCGAACTCACAGAGATCTGCCTGCCTCTGCCTCCTGAGTGCTGGGATTAAAGGAGTAAGCCACCACACCTAATTTTTAAAAAGATGCTCTGATGTTTTTACTAGCGTGTGTGCGTGTGTGTGTGTGTGTGTGTGTGTGTGTGTGTGTGTGTGTTTTACACGAGGGCATCTGGTGTCCTGGTCCTGTGTGACGTGGGCTCTGGGAACCTAGCTCGGGGTCCTCTACAGGAGCAGTGCCTGCTCTTAACCGCTGAGCATCGCCCCAGCCTGTTTTTCATGTCGGCCTCTTCCCACTTGGGAACCAAGTTCTGTTTACAATTTGCCACCCCTGTTTTGTAGCCCTGATCCAGGCCTGGCCCACAGCCTGTGCTGCAGGGTTTCTTGGTGGCAGCGTGTGGCTGGACCTGCAGTCACTGGTCCCAGGGACACATTCCTGAGCTTTGTGGGTTGCGATGGGTTGTTTTGCAGACACACACTAGAGCGCTAATGAGGCACTGCTGTGGGTGTGTCTGGGCAGGGGAAGAGTGGCCTTGAGTGCGTGTAGCATCCTCCTGGGTGGGGGCCCCAGACTGAACCAGAGAGGGGGAAAGAGTCGGAGAACGGAGGGCTGCTATTTCATCTCTCTGCTTCTCAGAGATGTGAGCAGGCAGCCCGCTGCTCCTCCTGCCTCAGCTTCAAGACTCTCCTAGGACTGTGCCGTCCTTGCTGTAACGGATGGAACCCTCAGGTCGTGAGCCCAAAGAAATCCTTCCGTAATGCCTTCTTGTCAGGTATTTGGTTACACATGAAAGAAACATAACTGACATACACGTCCACTTGCGATCAGGACTCCCTGGGCTCAGGCTAGAGTAATCTTCAGCATGGTGACCCCAAGGAGCCCACACTTGAGTTGAGGCTGCAGAGACGAGACAGACACACCTCCCATCCCATTCCCAAGTCTGACCTGTCCTGAGACAGACGGTGCAGGTCCGGGGTCTTCACACCCTGGGAGTGGGATAGATTTGGGGTGCCTGGAGGTGACTCCCCATCACTGGAGGGAGTTATTCGAATGGCGGGCACCCCCAAGAGCCTCCAGGATTGAGCAGATAGGTCCTGGACACCGTCGGCCCGTGTCTGCTGCTCAGCTGGAGCACCGGGTGAGCCCTGGTCACCAGCCTGGTCCCCCTGGAGAGCCCAAGGCAGCAGGGGCAGGAGCTCCGCCATGAGGAGGATCTGGACAGCGGTGTTGGCCCTAGGGGAGAGAGAAGAGAAGTGTAATTGTCCAAGCATAATTTGGGTAGAAGGGGCACGGCAGAGATCCCCCCTCTGCCCACAGCCTACCCATCCTCACGACCCTGAGCCTCCATTTCTTTCATACTAAAGGCCCTACAGAGGCAGAATATCCCAGAATGCACAGCCAGTGCTGAGAGTCAAGCACACAGAGCCCAGCTCACAGAGCTCAGCAAACAGCTGTTTGTCCTCCGGCTGGGTGCCTTTGCTGTGCATTCACTATGGCTGTACTCTGAGGCCCGGATGCCATGTCCCCTGTAATACACGGGGTCAGGAAAGCGCCAGGCCTCATGGCTAGCCACGCTGGGACAGAGAGAGGCAGACTCTTATTATAAGATTTTCCTTCCCTGGTTTTCTCAATGCCTCAACCAAGACAAACAAAGGGAAGGTTCCCCCCACCCCCCAGGCTTGCATGGCTGGGAGGAAGTAGGGCTCATGTCTGTACCAAGCGACTTGGCTCTGGCAATACCAGCTCAGAGCCTGGGTCTCCTCACAGGAGAACACAGCAAAGGTGTCTTGCAACCCAGCTGTCCGGAGGCAAAGGAAAGGTGACGTTAGTGCCAGGAAGACCCGACTCTCCGGCCTGGCTTGGACCTAACCAGCACCCTGGCGTCCCAGGACACCTACCTGTGAGTTCTTCCTTCTGTCTGCCAGGGTCCAGACTTCCAGGATAAGAGAAGGCCTAGCCCTTCTTTCTCTCCAGAGACTCCTGACCTTCAGGCCGGAACAGCATGTCTGACTGGAGTCCTGTTACGCTCCCGCCAGCTGTTCCTGGAGGAAAGTATAGAGCGGGGGAGGGGTGGGCGTTCCTACTACCGAGGGCACCTTAGGGAGGCCTCCTGTCCCCTCTCTCCTTCACTGTGCTGTTCAGGCCTCCGACCGTTTGTTGCTTGTGTTGGCCTGAGGTACAGCTTCTGCCTTCTGCTTCCCAGAGCTGCCCCTTCAAGTTAGGAGCCGGCCGTAACTGCCAGCCCCTCCCCACCCCCCGTCGTGTCCGCCTCTATCCCGCACCAGCATTTCTCACAGGGTGAGGGACTTTTTTTTTCCCCCTTCCCCATATTTATGACCACTTCCCCCCCACCCCCGCGAATGCCCCTCCTGTGTGGTGGTTGGTGGTTTGAGAATCGTCCCTCATAGGCCGGTGTCCCCGGCTGGTGGGGCTTGGGGGGGGGGGCAGCCTTGATGGAGGAAGGATATCACTGCGGCAGGCTTCGGGAGCTTTTAGCCGGTCGCTTCCTGTTTCTCTCCCTTCTCTTCCCTCTCTCCTTCCTGTGGGTGGATGAAAACGTGACCAGCCAGCTTCCTGCTTCTGCTGCCATATCTTGCCTTGCCTGTTGCCAGGCCTTTCCCACCATGAGGCGTTCTGTCCCTCTGGGACCAGGTGCTAAAATAAACCCTTTCTTCCCTAGGTTGCTTTCGCGCATATTTTAGGAGAGCATCAGAAAAGTAAGGAGGCAACGCCCCCTACAGACACGTGCTGGAAACGCTGGGCTGGTCCAGGGCGCGGTGGCCTTTGGGAAGTTCTGGCAACTCTGAGGTAATGAGATTTGCCCAGAGGAAGTAGGTTGCCCGGGCAGCACCCTTGAGGATATTTCGACCCTGGTCTCCTCCTGTGTCTCTCTCCCACTGCATCCTACACTCCACGGATGGATACGCTTCCCCCACCACTGTCTCCAGCCACCGTGGTTTTCTATCCAAACACGCAGGGGCCTGTCAGGCCATCCCGTGATAGCCTCGAGCGCCGGTAACAATCAGGTTGGTGTTGGGGAGAAGGGAGGTAGAGACAGGGTCTCTCTGTGTTGCCTTCTCTGTCTTGGACTTGCTTTGTAGACCAGGCTGGCCCTCCACTGAAACCCTAAAATGTGAAGCCACAGACAAAGAAGATTTCTAAGATTCCTCCCCATGGCTGTAGTTTGGCTGCGCGTCATCCGTTTTGCCCAGTGTATAATATTCCATTGCAGAAATGCATTATATGTTATGTACTAATTTTTTCCTGTCCGTAGGCAGTGATTTTTTTTTTTTTTTAAACTGTGATTAGTGGAGCTGACATACCTGGGTAAGTCAGAGGTCCACTCACCGCCAGCTTCCTGTTCCTCACCTCTATGAGCCTGAGTGGGCTGGGTCCTATCAAACCCTGAGCTACCAGAATGCCTCTGTTCCATCAGCCCTGTGGTCAGCCCTGGTATGAGGGGGGAAAGTTAATAGTGAAAATTTGACTGCTATGCTCTGTTCAGCTACCTTTGCCACAAAGGCCTTTCCCTGATGTGAAGATCTGAAATCTCAGATCTCCAAAATGATGCCACAGGTCCGGTGGTTCAGTGTACACAAACTTTGCTTCAAACATAAAATTATTAAAAACGCTGAATAAAACTACCTTCAGGTTATGTGTAGAAGATACACATAAAACATATAAAATGAATTTTGTGTGTAAATTAAGTCCCATCCTGTGGATACGCTGGGCAAAGTGGTTCACATCCTGTGTAGGATGGAGCAGGTGAGAGACTGAAAGATTAAAAATCAGCAGCTATTAATTAAGGCCTGAACTAGGTGGGTGGAGAAGTCCAGGAATGCCCCGAGGGGAAGGACCGCCTTACTGCATTCTTTCCCCACCCACTAGAGATACAGTTGCTAGGAAACTGGCCCATCCCCCAAGGGAGGGACACCAGGTCATTAATGGTCTGGGGACCTTCCTATAGCCAATCAATTCAAAATGTAGCATTTTGACCAATAGATGCTTGCCAGGCAGGAATCGCCCCTGCCTTGGGCATGCTGGGAGGGACCAGAAGCTTTAAATCACCCAACTAACCTGAGCACGGGGCTCTCGGCTCTCACCGCTTTGGCCAAGCTGCAGCTTTTAGTGATTTATAATAAAAAGATCCTCATGTATAAAAAGACCTAGTTATTCCTGGTCTTTTGGGGTTCACGAACCGGGCAGAACACAGGTCTGTGCAAAATTTCGCCCTCCTACTTGAACACAGTTTACTGCTCAAAGATGTATCACGCTCAATACACTGTTATATTCCAAAAATCTCCCCCCCCCCAACCTGTATGGAGGTTTGCAAAGTGCCCCTATGGCAGTGGTTCTCAACCTGTGCCGTCACAGCCCCCTTGGTCAGTTGCATATCAAATATTTACATTACAACTCAGAACAGTAGCAAAATTGCAGTCATAAAGTAGCAAAGTGGAAGGAAATGACCAACACCCAAGGTTGTTCTGTGACCTGTGTGCGCGCATGCGCGCGCATGCGCGCGCGCGCACGCGCGCGCGCACACACACACACACACACACACACACACACACACACGGGGTTGGTCTCGTGCTATGTATTTAATTGTTAATTACTCCCCCCCACACATCTGGTTACACCCCAGATGAGCACATTCTCACGTACACCAAATGATGCTGTTCCTCCCCCTACTCCCTCCCCATTTATCCCTGGTTGGCTAGTAAAGTTGTTGACAGCTTGGGCTGGGCAGAAGACAGGTAGGTAGAGTTTAGTTTCCTGGCTTGGATTGCAGAGCCCACAGGACAGGGGGAGGGAGAGGAAGCAGGAGATGGTAGCAGGAGGAGAGGAAGCCAAAGAGAAGGAAGTAGCCATGGGGCAGAAGGAACCTTGGCACACGGCCGTGAGGACGGAGTGGTGGAGCAGAACCAGCCCAGACAGAACGACTTATTGGCAAGGAACTTAAAATAGCTCAGAGGGCTGCTATCTGCCTAGCTCTCGCTTTAAAGCTTGTAAAATAAATTATGGGCTCTCGGTGCTAATTGTTTTGGGACCTCGGCAGGGTGGAGAAGCCTTGAGAGTCTAAGATATTTTCCACAACACACATCCATATACATCACACTTGTGCACACTAAAAGAAAGAAAGTTTTATATGGACCTATGGAGAGCTGTGCGGAGAACAGCTCGTTAGAGCCACCATGAGAATTCTGAAGGGATGTTCCAGTGGGCGCCTGGGGAAATAAGGTGGCCCCGGGAGTCTCCAGCGAACAGAGCATGTATCCAGCTGTCACATGTCCCTCACCTCACCCAGCACATCCTAGCCTGGGGATAGCACCGTTAGCACACTTTATTGGCTCTGACTCTTTCTTCGGGGTTGAATTCCTTGGGAAGCTGGCCCTCTAGTTACTGGACACTTCAGACAGGGTTGGGGCCCTGGAGAGAAAACCAGAAACAAAACAAAATTTAAAAAAAAAAAAAAAAGCAAAACAAACAAACAAAAACAATTGACCTTGGGTTCTGAACGATTGTCCCAACGCCCTGAGGACCTGGGAGAGCAGAGGTGGTGCTTAGGGTGAGAGTGGGCCCCCATGGGCCTGTATATTTGAATGCTTGTAAGCCAGGGACTGGGGTTACTTGAGCGGGATTAGGGGTGTGGCCTTGTTGGAGGAAGTGTGTCTCTGGGGGTGGCCTTTGGGGGTTCAGAAGCCCATGAGAGGCCCAGTGTGCATTTCTTCCATATCTGTATCTGTCTGTCTGTCTCTCTCCCTCTCCCTCTCCTTCTCCCCTTACACCTCCCTCTCCCCCTCCTCCTTCTCTCCCCTCTCCTTCCCCCTCCTCTCTTCTTTTCCTAAGGATCAGGTACTCAGCTACTGCTCCAGTACCATTCGATCATGCTCCCCATCATGATGATAATGGACTAAACCTCTGAAACTGTAGGCCAGGCCCAATTAAATGTTTTCCTTGCCTTGCTCGGAGTGTCTCTTCAGAGCCGTAGGACGCTGACTAAGACAGCACATATGTGGGGCTGGAGGGAGAGCTCCGTGGCTCAGGGTGCTGGCTTCTCTTGCAGAGGACTGGGCCTGGTTCCCAGCACCCTCATGACAGCTCACAAAGGCCTGTAACTCCAGTTCCCTTAGGTCCTGTGTCCCTTCTGTCCTCCTTGGGCACAAAGGACACATGCATACATTCAGGAAAACACCTGTACACATAAATAAATATTTTTCAAAGAAAAAAAAAAAAAACACATGTATGCTTTTGGGAGATACTTCGGTTATAAACGATAGTGCTTCATTTGCATTTTGTCTTTCTCTCCAACATTTAGGGGAGTGACAGGGTCATGAGACTGCTCACTGGAGCCCCAGATGAGAGGGCTGGTGGACAGAAGAGTCTGTCTGCTTTCTGGAAATCCCCACGTGTGGAAATGAAATCTTTGACACATCCCTGCTTTCCCATCATCTAAAGCTCTGTGGATTAAACAATGCTCATCTCTGTTAATCAGTTTTCTGTTACCGTGACGGATATACCACAACTGACAACGTATGAAGAGAAAAGGGTTGGGAGTGTTCTGTCTTTTCTATCCATGAGCTATCATCTGTATTGCTTTGAGCCTGTAATGAGCCAGAACTGTGTGGTTGAGGTGCATGGGGAAGCCGGTTACCTTGGAACCCAGACTTGAGATGAAAGTGGAATTGGAGGGGCCTGAGTTCCTTCTCCATTGCCTCAGTGGGATACCTTCCTGCTGCCAGGCCACAGCACTTTATAACTGCAACAAGCTGAGAAGTGGCTCTTGAATGCTAGGCTTTTGGGGATCACTTCAGCCATAAACGGTAGTGCTTCCTCTGCATTTTGTCTTTCTCCCCCACATTCAGGGGAGTGACAGGGTCGTGAGAGTACCCCCCGGGGCCCCGGAGGAGAGGGCCGGTGGACGGAAGAGTCTGTGTTCTTTCTAGAAATCCCCACGGGGAGATGGATGGGCAGATAGAGTGCGCTGACAGACCATCTCACTCCATGTGGGGGCTCTGCCGTGAAGGCTTGTGTATCTCCAATAAACAGTAAATTGGACCACAGTGGCGAACCACATCCGTTACAGCGAGATTGATATCTGTTTCCAGCCAACTGTGGTCCTGTTTTTTTTTTTTTTTTTTGGGGGGGGGTTGAAGTTTTGACACCCTGCGCATGTCACCTGCGTTCTTTGTATGGGAAAGACTTCTGTACCACGTATGTCTGGTCTTGGCCAGATGCCATCATACTCTCAACGCTTTGGAAAGTCCGGAGCTGCTTTTGTTTTTAAGAACGGGTCTCACTTTATAGCTAAGCTGGCCTTCTCTAGCCTCAACACCCGGAGGATTTGGGATTGCCGACACACACCAGGCTCTGACTCCTTTGATGTTCTACTCACAAGACTTGGTTCATGTCCTGGGGATCCTGAAACATTTCTGTGTGTTGATCGGGTGTCGAGGGAGAAGCTGGCAGGTCCCTCCCAACCACCTTCTTGGTGATGTTGCGAGCGTGCAAATGGAGGCGTGACACATGGGAGTTCCGATTAGCAGATATTTGTTTCCGGGCTGATCCTGTGGTAGAGGCTAACTCATTTATTTATTTATTTATTTATTTATTTATTTATTTACAAGGCAGGGTTTCTTTGTGTAGCCTTAGCTCTCTTGGACTCGCTTTGTAGACCAGGCTGGCCTTAAACTCACAGAGCTCCGCCTGCCTCTGCCTCCCTGAGTGCTGGGATTAAAGGCGTGTGCCACAGGCCTGGCTAGAGGCTACCCTTTATTGGTCACTTTAACCAGCAAGATGGGGCTACATAGAGAGACCAGCTCTAGCTGTGACAGACTAGCAGACTGCAAGATGGAATCACAATGTCTGTGGCTGTAAAAGTCCCCAGCTTTGGGTGTGTTCAGCGTCCCACAGTGCCACTCACATTAGCTTGGCCGCTGGGGTGGAAGAGTTTCAATTATCATAATAATGTCTTAGGCTTTCTCCTCTTCATGATCTGGCATGTTCATTGTCTGCTGGTTTTCTAGAATAGGAATTAAAACTGGGCCTGGAGGTACAGGCTTGTTGGCCCAGCCATTCAGGAGACTGGAGCAGGAGAATTGTAAGGACAGGCTGGTGTGAGTTACAGGAAAAAATTCAAGTCCAGCCTGGTCAATTTAGGAAGACCCTGCTTCAAAACAAATAGTGAAAACAGGGATGGGGCATGGTTTAGTATCTTCACCCTTTCTAGAATCCCCCAATGAGGGGCTGGGGTGTGACTCAGTGGTAGAGCCCCTGCCTAGAATCCCCCAGTGAGGGGCTGGGGTGTGGATCAGTGGTAGAGCCCCTGCCTAGAATCCCCCAGTGAGGGGCTGTGGGTGTAGCTTATTGGTAGAGCCCCTGCCTAGAATCCCCCAGTGAGGGGCTGGGGTGTGGCTCAGTGGTAGAGCACCTGCCTAGAATCTCCCAGTGAGGGGCTGGGGTGTGGCTCAGTGGTAGAGCCCCTGCCTAGAATCCCCCAGTGAGGGGCTGTGGGTGTAGCTTATTGGTAGAGCACTTGCATAGTACATGTGAAGCCAAAGGTTCAAACTTTGGCACTGAAAAAAGAAAGACAAGGAAATCAGGAATTAAGCTGCTGATAACGTTCCTGCAGTCAGTCAGTTTACAGCCCTCATCCAAACAGCGTGGGCGGCGTAGCCAGCCTCCTTAAGAGATTTTATGAGAACCTAAGGTGATCCTATGAGGAACAGGCTTTCCCAGGCTGGAGCAGGCACCCGAGTCACTCTTGTAGGAAGCTTTTGCCGTACGTTCCCAAGAGAGCCTTTGCATGAGCTTCACCGTCATGGTCAGGGTAGGTCGTGACACCCACATCACGCAGGATGCCAGGAGCCAGCTGCTGGGAATCAAAGCCAGAAGAACACTAACCTTTCTAGAATGCTTGTCATTTCCCTTATGTTGGCTTCATTGAGCTCGGGGTGTTTTTCCACTCTGCTTACCAGGAAAACTCTCAAAAATGAGCCCGCGGATGCCTGTATGTTTGCAGGGAGAACAAAGCTGGGAAGAGCGCATAAGGCTCTCATTTCCTCCAGCTTGACACCACCATCGCCATCATGGAACGTAGTTGCCATGGCGACCTTTGAAGACCTTGGACCACAGACAAGGCCAAAGAATAAACAGAATTAAATACTGACAGTCAGGTCGGTGGTGAGTTAACATCCTCTGGCTGGGAGGTGAGAGCAGCGACCCTCACTGAACATCACCGTCACCATGCCCTCCTTCCCAAGCTGCCTGTGGTCTTAGGAGGGCCGAAGAGTACAGGATGAGGGAGGCTGACTGGGGCTTGGTACCTTAAACTAATGCATTTACCCCAGTGTATGTACCCCAAGAAACTCATGGGCTTGGATAGAATCTTTCTTCTTCCTTTTTTTTTTTTTTTTTTTTTTTTTTTTTTTTTTCTTTTTGCTTATTTGTGTATTCTTTTTTTTTTTTTCACCCCAAGTGCTGGGATTACAGGTGTGCGCAGCCTAGCTATTTGTTTATTCTTTATGTATGTATTTATCTTGTGTGTGTCTCTGTTTGCGCATGTGTCATGGCACTCCTATGGAGGTCAGAGGGCAACTCACATGTTGTTTCTCTTCTTCCACCGTATTGGTCCCCAGGATCGAACTCAGGCTGTTGGGCTTGGCAGCAATCACACTCACCCTCTGTGCCATCTTATCAGCCCCCAGGAATGGAATCTTTGCTTTTAAAAAACAAGAAATTCACACGCTGGGACTGGAGAGATGGCTCAGCGGTTAAGAACACTGACTGTTCTTCCAGGAGTCCTGAGTTCAATTCCCAGCAACCACATGGTGGCTCACAGCCATCTGTTGTGGAATCTGATTTCCTCTTCTGGCGTGCATGAAAACAGGGCGTTCATATATATATATAAAATAAGCAAAACTTTAAAAAATCCACATGCTGATCTGGAGAGATGGCTCAGCTCTTAAGAGCCCTTCGCTGCTCTTGCAGAGGACCCCAGCATGCTCAAGGTGGCTTACATCTGTAGCTGGGGTTCCAGGGATCTAATGCTCCTGAATGCTTGTGGTGCACATACATACACTCAGTCACACACACAGAAAATAAAATAGGTAGTTAAAAAAAAAAAAGCCTTTGCCGTATGAGGCCTATGTTAGTTTTTTGTTGCCCTGGCAGAATAATGGACAAAAGCAGAGTTTTGGTGGTGATGGTGGTGGTGATGGTAGTGGGATTTTTGAATTTCCAAGACAGGGTCTCTGTATAACAGCCTGGCTGTTCCTGGAACTCACTAGGCTGGCCTCAATCTCGTGATCCCTCTGCTGGGATTAAAGACATGTGCCACCACCACTGCCCAGCTGAAAAGAAGTTTTTTCTTCTTCTTCTTCTTCTTCTTCTTCTTCTTCTTCTTCTTCTTCTTCTTCTTCTTCTTCTTCTTCTTGTTTTGTTTTAAGATTTATTTATTTACTTATTATTTATATAGTATTCTGCCTGAATTTGTGCCTACAGAGTAGAAGAGGGCACCAGATCTCATTATAGATGGTCATGAGCCACCATGTGATTGCTGGGAATTGAACTCAGGACCTTTGGAAGAGCAGACATTGCTCTTAACTACTGAACCATCTCTCCAGCCCCCCAAAACTTGTAGCCCAGGTTGGCCTCAAACTCGCAATCCTTCTGCCTCTGCCTCCTTCAGCAAATCTTACCAGCGTGTGCCACCACAACCGGCTGAAAAGCAGTGTTTAAAAGGGAGGGTTGGAGCTGGGCTCTGCGGCACATGCCTGTAGTCCCAGCACTCAGGAGGCAGAGGCAGGCGATCTCTGAGTTTGAAGCCAGCCTGTTCTACAAAGTCCAGGACAGCCAAGGCTACACAGAGAAACCCTGTCTTGAAAAACAAACACAAACAAACAAACAAACAAAAGGAGGTTTGTTGGGACCCACAGTTTGAGAGTCCCGCCCATCATAAGTTAGGGGAAGGTGAGGCGGCCTGAGCAGGGGGCAGATGGTCACATGGCATCCACAGGCCATGGGCGTGAGGGCAGGCATTCAGCCACCCTCTCCTTTTCATTCAGTCCAGGACTCAGCATACATCTCGGCTAGGGCTCCCTCCCCTGTTAAACCCCTGTGGAATTTCTGACTGAAGTCAAGTCAGTTATAAGGATTAAGCATCGACAGGCATGGTGGGACCTGTTTTTACTCCCAGCATTAGGGAGGCAGAGGCAGGTGGAGGCCAGCCTCATCTACATAACAAGTTTCAGGCCAGCCACAGCTATATATAGCAAGACTGTTTCAACAAACAAACGGACAGTCTGACAGATTAATGGTTGCAGGATGGACGTCCACTGAACAGAGCCATGAGTCATAATTCCGTTCAGTCGGAATGATCCAGTCTAAGGTAGTTTACTAAGCCCTGAGAGGGCAAAGATAGGCCACTCTGTCCACACTTCACATTATACAAAACTCCACTTGCATTGGCTACCCCTTGTGTCACTGTGACCAAACTGCCTGACAGAAACTAAGAGGCCATTGATGAATGTGGTTCACAGTTTCAGAGGCGTTTCTGTCTACTGTGGGGAGCCTGTCGGGACTCTCCATTACGGTGAACCGGGAACCTGAGAGAACATGACAGGAAGCTAAGAGAACACAACAGGAAGTGGGCGTGGCTATAGCCTTCATGGCCTGCCCCTAGTGACCCATTTCTGCCAGTCATGCCCCAGCTTCATGAGCTTCATGGCCTCCATACAGTGTCTGAAGCTGGGGATCAATCATCGTGTTCAAGACACCAACTAGAGGGGCCTGGAGAGATGGCTCAGAGGTTAAGAACACTGCTTGCTCTTCCTGAGTTCAATTCCCAGCAACCACACGGTGGCTCACAACCATCTACAATGAGACCTGGTACCCTCTTCTGGTGTTCAGGTGAACATGCAAGAAGAACATTGTATAAATAATAAAATAAATAAATCTTTATATATATATATATATGCCAACCCGAGGGGGCCATTTTCGGTTCACACATCAATTGTTCTCAGAATAAAGTGATGGATTGGCACAGGGAAAGCCTGTTCTCAAAATACTTTGAAATTTCCGTTGAAGTCTCACTTGCTCTACGTGGCTGGCCGTGTGCTGCCTTTCACCACGTTAGGACCCAACAAGAGGGCTCTCTTCTAATGCCAGCACCCGGTTCTTACGACTTCCCAGCATCCAGAAGCGGATGGAAAAAGCAAGGCTCAATTGAAAATGAAATACGTGCACACTGAGCACAAATGTGGCACAGAATCGAGGCAGCAGGTAGATACCTAATTTTATTTACTTACATTTATCGTGTGTGTGTGTGTGTGTGTGTGTGTGTGTGTGTGTGTGAATTTTTCTCCTTCCACCACTTGGAGCCTCAGGGACTGAACTCAGGTGTCAGGATGTCTCCATTCTCTATGTGATTGTCCTGCCTTTTCCAGAGTCTGTGGGCACTAGACATGCCTTATCTTGCTGCTGCACCATCCTGATCTCTTCCTCCATCTTTGCACAGCCCTTCCCTCCCCGCACCCCCATGTCTTGTTTGTTTGGGTTTTTTTTTTGTCCGGGGTGGGGAGCAGGGTCTCACAAAGCCCAGACTGACTGTGAACTTACCTCATCTTCCTGATTCAGCCTCGGGGGTTGGGATAACAGCTGCATGCTACCACATCTGGCATTTGTCCATGGGATAATCCAAGACCACTTCAGTTTGGGACCCTGAGCTTAATCTCCTTTACAAAGATCCCCTTTCCAAATCAAGTCAGGGCCACAGTTAATCACAGTTACTTTGTGTGTGTGTGTGCATGTGTGGTGGCAGGATGGAACAATTCAACTTGTTCTAACAAGGGAAAAGACTCTAAATATTCACTAAAAGCTACATATTTTTAAGAATTAGATTAGCAACTGTCTTCATAGTGGTCCCAGGTTCAGGAATAACCACTCACTGACCACTCAGACCAGACTGAGCTCAACAGATATTTATCGAACACTCGCTAAACAGGAACTAACTGGCCAGGGCCATTATATGGACTTGGGAGCCAGATTATAACATGAGTCTGCTCCTAAAGCAGGTTTCTTATACAAA
>REGO01000034.1:2802654-2823263 GCA_010120015.1 Rhombomys opimus
AGGAGGAGGAGGAGGAGGAGGAGGAGGAGGAGGAGGAGGAAAACTTCCACAACTGAGCAGGATTAGGAAGACATGGAGAACGCCCAGCACAGCCGACAAGCTGTAGGAAGATATTTGGAGCGCTCAGATGGTCGTTGGAAGGACATTGGAAGCTCTGGGGGAGAAAGCAAACAGCTATTTAACTTAGACTTCCATGCGGCTACCAAGCAAAGGCAATTAGCCATTTGGGGGCAAATAGGGTCCCAAAAGGTTGCCTGTGAGCATTCCACACACACACCCCCAGGAGGCTTCTGAAAGACATTTCCTCCACCACAGAAAAGAGGGTGAACTGCCACGGGCAGAGGCTGTCTGAAAAAGACGCGGTTGGTTTGGAGGTGGTGAGGGCTGACTGACTGGAGCCCTGTAATTTTGGAGAGGTGGGGAGCTGCGGCCGCTCAGTCCTGCCTTCAGTCCCCTTAATGGCCGCCAGTCCCCATCTCCCCGCCTGACCCCATGACCCCGAGCTCCAGGTAATACATTTAGGAATGTAGCTTCCAGCCCCCAGCACTAAGATTGTTAAAGTGACAGTGTCTGACGCCTGCGGGAGAGATTTTTCCCCTTCTGGGCTCCCCTGCTACCCTCAAGGCCCACCGTCCAGTTTCTGAGGCTCCTAAAGCTCAGGTGACTGTCCCCACAGTCACTGGAGTAACTTGAGCCTGTGTTCCTGGGCCGTGGCCACTCCTATTTGGCTCAGAAGAAATGATCTATTTTCATGTTTGTTTTGTTTTTCAATCTTTGTTAGAGATTTTTGTTTTTACTTAAGCACGTGTTGTGTGTGCGTGTCCGGGTGCCTCTGCCAAGTGTGTGAAGGCCCCCTCGGGTGACAGAAGAGGGCACTGGCTCCCTTGGAGATGGACTTACAGACATTTGTGAGCCATTTAATGTAGGTGCTGGCAACCGAACTCAGGGCCTCGGACAGAGCAGCAGGGGTTCTAACCACTGAGCCATCTGTCCAGCCCCTGTGTGCCGAGGTGTTCTCAACTCACCAAGCTGGTGGTCTGCCTCGCCGGCTCTGAGTGACTCACCCCGAAGCCCCTCTGGAGCAGGAGTTGTGTTCTGAGTGGATCCCATGAAACGGAAATGAAGGACGGACACAGCACGCCGGCGAAGGGACAGACAACCCAGTGCTGCTGAGCGCAGCGGCAGGATGGAGACAGGGTAGAGCTGGAGTTTCTCTGACGGGGGAGGAAGGGGCACAGTTAGTTCCAGCCGTGAGGGCCAGCACACAAAGAGGGAAACCCAGCCGCGGCTGGCACACGCGTGTCTCGGCTCGCAGCCCCGAGTTCTTAGTAATTACGACGCAGACACTGAAAATTAGCTCAGTAAGAATCCCAGGATAGCAATTTGGGGAGGGCGGTTAGAGAGAAGACCGTGGGAGAGGCGTGTCACTGCGGACCAAATGTCCCCTCTAACGTTAGGAAAATCTTAATGGCTGCTGCAACGGTATTAAGAGAACCAGCCTTTAGGAGTCGATTGATGCCGTCACCATAGCAACGGGTTAGCTACCTCCAATTCCTCCCCTCTCGTGCAAGCATGTACACACACACACACACACACACACACACACACACAGCTATCAGTGGGTAAGCTGCTTGCGGCACAAACATGGGAGTTGGCTAACCCAGCATCCATGTAAAAAGCTGGGCATGTCTGCAGCCCTAGCCCTGGGGATGGAGAAAGGCAGGTCCCAGGGCCTTGCTGTCACCCGGTCTAGCCGAAAATGCCAAACTTCAGCCAGGCCTGGTGGTGCCTGTGAATTCAAGGCCAGCCTAGAGCTACAATTACAGGCCTACGCCTACCTCCACTCCAAGCTTTTTACAGACACAGCAGGCATGTGCTAATACAACAGGCATTTTATTGACTGAGCCGTATTCCAATTATCTTTTTGCTTTCTCTCTCTCTCTCTTTGTTGTTGCCGAGACAGTTTTTCTCTGTGTAGCCCTGGCTGTCCTGGAACTTTCTCTGTAGCCCTGGCTGTCCTGGAACTCACTCAGTAGACCAGGCTGTCCTGGAACTTTGTAGACCAGGCTGGCCTTGAACTCACAGAGATCCATCTGCGTCTGAGTATCCCTGGTGCATTACCCCGAGGGATAAGTCTAAACACTGTCTCAACTAATAGTAGCAATAATAATAACAAATAATAATAACACCCCAGATGAGGAAAAACCATAGTCTTTGGAGGCAGATCCTCACGAATCAACAATTTTTCAACCAGTTGGTTTTACTTTTATCTTCTCGAGGTATGGGCTTACTACACAGGCCCGGCTGTCCTGAGACTTGTGATGTACATCAAGATGGCCTGGAACTCACAGAGATCCGCTCGCCTCTGCCTCCCAAGCGCTGGGATTAAGGATGTGCACCGCCACACCGGGCTCAGTTAATTTTTAAGGTCAGCACACAGTGATAAGTGTCAGTATTGCCTTTTGATACATCTGTCTCGCTCATCATAGTTTCTTTTAAATCACACCCTCCCCTACTGCACACCTCCATCGTCCCTAATGCCCCCTTTCTGGTTCTCTTTCTTCCCCAAATCATCTTTTTTTTTTCCCCCCTGCTTGGGAATGACATGAATTTAAACAGGACGAGGTAGGAGATTGAGCCAGTTAGCTCCGTGCTGGTCCTTCTGCTTCGGCCTTCCAGCGTGCATGAGCGGTTGGGAGCCGCTGAATCCAGGCGCTCTCCGCGTGCTCGGGAAATGGCTGAGAGTTAATGAGTGGATCCTGTAGCCCAGGCTCTGCTTCTGGCTCCTGTCTGACACTGGCAGAAAAGAGCAGGCGGGCACCAGCGGCCACACGATCTCTCTCGTGCCCCCTAGTGGTCAGAGTGGCCTTGGCCGCTTCCGGTAGAATGGCTAATCATTCAAGCTAATCGTTCAATGCTCTTTGGAGCCTTGCAGAGAGAGTCCTCCTTCCTGCTCGCCTTCCCCCACCCTCCACGAAGCCCAGCTAGCCCACACCTTGACTTTATAATAACCTAATCAGGGTTCATCCAAGCTGTGCCAGCTTAAATTATTTACATGTGTGTGGGTGCATGCCGCCCGTGTGTGTGTGTGTGCGTGCGTGCCGCCATGTATGGGCACCGGGAACCCAACCCAGGTTCACAGAAAGAGAAGCCAGCGCTGTTAGCCACGGAGCCATCTCTCCAGCTCCGCTGACCATTACCAATGCCCCACTCCAACTTGCCACCTCAGTCTGTACTGAGTACAATCTGCCCAAGTTCTAAGACCATCTGCCTATCCTTCCCCTCCCCCTCCCACCTCACCGGCTTCTTCGCTGTGTGTTTTTGGAGCAATTTAAACTCCCAGTTTCTATTATTTATTTATTTATTTATCTATTTAATTCTTTGTGAGTTTCACATCATGCATCCCCTCCCACTAATCTCCCCAACCCTTTGTATCTGCCCTCCGTCCTTGCAACCTCCCCACAAAAGAAAACAAAAAAAATAAAACAAAGCATAGAAAACATCTCGTCGTGGAAGCCGTAGTGTGTCCCACAGTATACCCTTCTGTCCACACATCCTGCAGCTTTGGGCCAGCAGGACCGTCCCTATCACATGATCCAGCAGGTCACAGATGGGGTAGATGTCCTCGCAGATAGGGTCACATTCCTCCGTTCTCTGGAAAGGTACTAAGAGGCTTTAGCTTAACCTGGACCTAAAACTCAAAACTATAGGCTTTAGAAGACATACAGGTTACAATGTAGTCTGATCCTTTCACTGCCACCGTGCCATGACGGTCGTGGGCACTAACCCTCTGGAGCTGTGTGCCACCAAATGAAATGTTTTCTTCTGCAAGTTGCTATGGTCACTTGTGACAAGTGACGATAGTGACTAGGGGAGAGTGTTGGAGACCGGCGGGAGGAGGCCGAGCCTAAAAGTACATATGCTGTGTTCTCTAGGAGGTGGCTAAGCAGGAGTCAGAGTTTGCTGGGATCCTCAGGACTTTCCGTCTTTTGTTCCATAACTAGGGGGTCCCTGGCTGAGCAAGGACCCTAAGGCCGTGGGTCATCACAGGCTTTGTGTGCTGAGTAATTCCAGGCCCTGCATCTCTTTCTGCGGCTCTCCATTGATGAAGCACTGAGGTGGAGTCAGCCATTCCCCCGCAGACCTGTAATCCTAGCACTAGTCAAGTGGGGATGGGGGGTGGGGATTAGAAAGAACAGCAAAGTATGCCCCCTCGCCAGCAGCCCTATCCATCCCATCTTTCTGTGACTAATGGGACTTGAGAATCCCGGCAAAATGCCCCTCTCCAACCACTTCTTGTACAAGAAGGCGGAAACAAACAACGCCAACCAGTTCACTTTCTGAATGGCGTGTGCTCTTTCCCCAGCATAGGTCTCTTACTCTGTCTTACCGTGGGAAAGGGTCTATGTCAGACTTATCTTCCGTGAGGCACATACTAGTGGTATCTTAGCGTTTCCATTGCTGCAACAAAACATCACGACCAAAGCAAGATGTTTGGTTTATTTGTCTCACCTTTCCATATCGCTGTTTCACCATTAAAAAAAAAAAAAAGCCAGGGCAGGAACTCAAACAGGGCAGGAACCTGGAGGCAGGAGCTGATGCAGAGGCCATGGAGGGGTGCTGCTTACTGGCTTGCTCCCCCTGGCTTGCTCAGTCTGCTTTATTATAGAACCTAAGATCACCAGCCCAGAGACTACAGTGGGCTGGGCAGCCCCTCCCCCCACACTGCATCACCTACAGTGGGCTGGGCAGCGTCCCCCCCTCCCCGGCCGCCCTGCATCAATCACTCATTAAGAAAATGTCTTCCAAGCTCGTCTACAGCCAGAAATTATGGAGGCATTTTTTTAAAAAATTGAGCTTCCCTCCTCTCAGATGACTTTAGCCTGCGTCAAGCTGACAAAAAGAAATAATCCAGCTCAAGTGGGCTGTGTCTGAGACTCAGCTGAAATGGAAGCCTAATGCACACTTGGAAAACAGCTTGACAGGAAGCTGGGGGACCATCAGTCTGCAGAATGCTTGCCTTGCAAGCAATAGTACCAGAGTTCTATCCCCAGGACCTATTTTAAAAGGCCAGTCTAGGCATACGGTTACCGCGTAATTCAAATGCTGATTTCTGTATCCTCCGTCTCTGGGTACAATCCTTGTTCTGAGTATCTTCTGTCTCCATGATGTGTAAACATTGCTTCTCAGCTGTCAATAAAGCAGCTTACAGCCAATCACTGAGCAGGGAGAGAATAGGGCTGGACTTCCTGCCAGCCAGGGGAGGAGGAGTTAGAGGAGGAAAGAGGGGATTCGGCCATGGGTGAGGTTGATCAGGCATCAGGAGAGGAACTGTGCGAAGCTACGAAGTGCAAGAATCTCTGGGATGTACGCTGGGAGGAAACCAGATTATCTTAGAGGGTTTAGGGTAGAGTAACAACTGTTCAATTATTGTGTTGTGAAGCTTGTTATCAAACAAATGTAAAAGTCTCAATTGTTTGTGTGATAGCCAGGTTAAGTGAGAAACCGAGAAACAAACACAATTTTATTTCAGCAATGGAAAGCAAACTAAGACAAATGGAGGGTTATATATCAGGGGTTTGTGAGTTTACTCTTGGCACCTGGCTGGCTAGTTGGTTTCTGCTCTTTCCAGTTGGTCATGTCCTCAAGGTGTAGTCAGCCATGTCTAAGGCCTCATCTGTGCTGGGAGGGTCCCCCAGCACTCACGCACAGGCTTGTTCTGTGACATCCAAGTACTATATAAGAACTTGGTAGCCTAACCTGAAGCACAGTATATGGGTTCCTGCCTCCTAAGTTAGACCCTTCTGGAGTTTTGAGTAGCTCCTTGGGGTCTAATGGAAAGTGACCCTTGACCTGGAGACTTCCTGTCTCTCTTATCCAGGTTTCTAGCGCAGGCTTCTCAAGCGATGACTCATTTAAATGAAGCCCCCAAGCCAGGAAGCATGAGGGGCAGGTCAGAGCATAGGCGTCTGACCTCTTGGTGGTCCTGCCTGTCTTGCTTTCATCACAATCTGCCCTCAGTGTCCACATCACCTGCCTCAGGGGCCCTGAATTCTGCATTCTGGCCCTGAAGATCCACGTGTCTGCGGATTGGGTCCTTCTGAGCAATTCTTGCGCAAACCGAAGCTGAATTTACCAACTCATGTAACAGCTTCGGAATCGTCCTCCACAGGAAGACCTTGGACACCCTGCTTTCAGGTACCTCTTGAACTGTGATAGGGGCTCAGAAGGAGCAGGAGAGAGACACGGGGGGTTCTGTGATGCCTGCTCTTTCACTCCGTCTCTCGGCAGGGTCACGGAGCTGAGAACATTGACAGACCCAGCCTACTTCTACTGGACGTGGGCCATGGCCAGGCCGTCATGGATACTGTCTAGGCAATACTTCTCATTTCACCAGCCAGCTTTTCTTCTAATTGCTCTTTTCTTGGCCATCTTTGGCTACGGCTACTGGAACCAGAGGAGCCAGATTCACAAACGTGAGCTAACCAGGGCAAACATGGCTGAGGCAGAACGTTATAGACTGAAAGACAAACCCTCATCAAAACTGATATATCCCCAGCCAAGCCTGCTCCAACCCGCTAGGAGAGACGTCCTCGTTCTGGCCAGTTGGCTCGCCCCAGTTGTGTGGGAAGGGACTTTCAACATCGACATCTTAAACAACCAGTTCAGACTGCAGAACGCTACCATCGGCCTGACCGTGTTCGCCTTGCAGAGACACACGATCTATCTGAAGCAGTTCCTGACGTCCGCCGAAAAGCACTTCATGGTGGGCCACAGGGTGAACTACTACGTCTTCACGGACCATCCTCCCTCCGTCCCCCACATCCCCCTGCACAAAGGGAGGAAGCTGACCGTCTTCCAGATCCCAGGTCATGACCTCTGGCACAACGTCCCCATGCAGCGCATGGAGTTCCTCAGCGTTTATTCCAACCAGCGCTTCCACAGGGAGGTGTCCTATCTGGTGTGTGCCGACGTGGACGTCAGCTTCCGGCATGACGTGGGCGTGGAGATTCTCTCTTCCTTGTTCGCCACCCTCCACCTGAACTTCTACATGGTCAACCGGGAGCTGTTCCACTACGAGCGGCGGCCCGCGTCCCAGGCCTACATTCCGGAGGACGAGGGGGACTTTTATTACACGGGGTCCTTATTTGGGGGGTCGGTGGCGGAGGTCTACAGGCTCGCGGAAGCCTGTCACCAGATGATAATAAAAGACAAAGCCAGTGACATCGAGGCCGTGTGCTATGACGAGAGTTACCTGAACAAGTACCTGCTTTACCACAAACCCACCAAGATCCTGTCTTCGGAATACATGTTCAGTGAAAAGATAGCTTTGGAGAGGTGGTCCAAGAGTCAGCTGAATCTGTTCAGCCTCATCAAGCCCGTCAAGATTTTGGACTTGCCGAAGAATTACACGCTTACACGTGGTGACTTCGCTGAATAAAGGCATCTTCAGAAACTACTCAGAGAGAGACAGAGACAGAGCGGGAGAGAGAACGGTGGGCACCGAGCCCTCGTCAGCGTAACACTCCCTGTCTTTTGATTTACGTGAATGAGTCCCTGAATGGATGTATGTGCACCTCATGTGTGCAGTGCCCACAGAGACCAGAAGGGGGCGTCTGACCCCGTGGAGCCGGAGTTAGGGATGCTTGCACGTGTGAGTTCTGGGAACCAAACCCTGAATGTCTGCAGTGCCTGCGCTTAACCACCAAGCCCTCTCTCTAGCTCTACACCGCCAGCACGCTCTCTTCATTTAGGATCAGACGTAACAGAAAGGGTAGCCCCACTTCTTCTCCCTGAATGCTGAGGAGAGTTGTCTCCCATCCAAGCCCCAAATGTAGCAGAGCACCATAAGGACAGACACGTGCACGCGCACGCACACACACATACACACAGTGGAAAGATCGCATCATTGTATGGAAGAGCATGATTTCAAAGGAAGACCTTCTAGCCCTCGGCTGCCTCTCTGTCCCTGTGCAGGCTGTAAGGCCAGTCTCCCTGTCGTCCGCCCGCCTATCCTGGTCGCTCACTTTTCAGCGTCAATGTTGTGATTTGCCCATTTCCTGTCAGTAGGAAAACCGTGCTTGTAGCAGCCAACAGGAAGTCTGTGTTGTCATGAAAGCCTAGCTCTGACAGTTAAAAGTGGTTTTTAATGGGGCAGCAGAGGTGGCTCAGTTGGTGAAAATGCTTGCTACACAGACATGAGGACCCAAGTTGCAGCACTCACATTAGAAAAACAAAACAAAACAGAACAAAAAAGGAAACAACAAAACCCCCAGGTGCTCGGGCGACCATATTGCTGAGATTTTATGGGTGTAGCTGCCGGACATAGGACACATCCTCAGAGCAGACGACCTGGTCCGGTCCTCTGCCCCCTTCCGTGATGTTCCTTGGGAGTTAGGTGTTCTCTTGTAGATGTATACAGTGGGTCTGGCCAGCCCCTCCCACCCCATGGTAATTATTCTCTGTGATGTTTCCATCTGAGGGAAAGGAAATTTCTTTGATGAAGGGAGAGTGCTACTTTTTGTTTTGTTTTTGTGGTTGTCTGTGTTTTGTTTTTTTGTTTGTTTTTGTTTTGATACAGGGTCTCTCTGTGTAGCCTTGGCTGTCCTGGACTCATTTTGTAGACCAGGTTGGCCTTGAACTCACAGAGCTCCGCCTGCCTCTGCCTCCCAGGTGCAAGGATTAAAGGCATGCGCCACCGCTGCTCAGCTGAGAGCTACTCTTGTCTGTGGGTATAAAGTTAAGTATTTAGAATGCAGTTAGAAATGATGGCGGCTTAGGAAACCGGCAGGAGTAGGTCTCTCTACGTTCCATGACCTCAGCTACCCAAAGTAGTTGACTAGGCTTTTGGTACCAGGCATGAGTTCCTTTCTTCTGAGCTGGAAGTTCAGTTGGACGGCTGTTGGTTGCCACTGAGATGTCGGTGCCACTATTACATCCTTGAGAATACCTTTCCAGGACTGTCAGAGTTGTGGTTCAGGGAGGAGGGTAGGACTGTTGCTTGCTTTTCTCCCACACGGTACTGTGCAAGCTCGTCCTCAGGGAGGAAGCTTCTGGCTCAGCTCTAGCTCGATTCCTTCCAGCCCCATGTCCGTTGTTGCATGTCGTCTTCAGCGACAGGGACTCACCTTTTGCTTCTGGGAGTCAGGCAGGGGCAATATCAGTCATTTCTTTGGGCAGTCACTTGGACTCCACCTGACCAACAACTCCAAAGGGAGTTTCCCGTGCCTGGTGCTGGGCTTTTGTTAGAAAAGCTGTGCTATTGGGGGGGGGGCATTGGGCATTGTCAGCCCAAGTACTGTAACTCCCCTTAAACTCTGCAATATGTATATTCACACACTTACACATATTAAATGTAATTTTAGGTGAATGTGAACTAATATTCCCTATGGCCTTTTCAAACAGGCTCAAGTGTTGCTTGTCTCTCTTCCTTCCCTCTCCTTCACTATTGCCTTCCTTACCCACACTTCTAAAGCTCCCCCCATTTTCCCACTTCCCCCTCCATAGCACCCAGGTCCTGCTACCCATCACAATCCTCTTTACTTCCCTGGTTTCTGTGGTTCCTCCCGGTTATAGACTCACACCTGAAGATTTGTATCCGGGAGCCACAAATGTGACAGAACATGTGACCTTTGCCTTCCTGTGTCTCAGGTACCTCAGTCCGTGCCAGTGGACACGCCAGTGTGAATAGGGGAAATCTGACAAGGCCCCAGCCCTTAATGAAGGTGTACGGGCAAAGAATGGCTCCTGAGAGGGGGAGAATCAGTCCTCCCCAGGGATGAACTCCTCACTGGTTATCCAGTACCAAGTGGCCATCCCTAAATACATACACACATAAGCAGCGCTAAATGGATTCAGCAAGTTGTATTTATATATTGATTCATTTGTGTGTGTGTAAAAATAAAGCAAAAGGGTCCATTAATTACAGAGGAAGCAGGGGGCGCATGGGAGGAGTTGGAGGGATGGAGGAGAGGGAGGAAATGATGTAAATACAATATACATACGTGAAATGTGCAGAAATGTTCTGTCGCCACTGGCAAGGAGAAACAAGAGGGTCCCTGGAGCTCAGTGGCTGGCCAAGGCCAGCTAAGTCTGTGATGTCCAGGCTCAGTTACAGACCCTGTGTAAAGAGATTGATAGGGGAACACACACACACACACACATACACATACACACACACACACACACACACACACGGTGACTTATGTATGACCCTTGTCATACTGGCTGCTACAAAGCAGGCGGAGAAGTCAGTTATTCTCTTAGGTAGCTAATGTATTTAACAGTTTCAGGGCCATCTCGACCCTGTCCCCTCCACATCCACCCTCAGCCCCATCCCGTCCACACCTGTCCTCAACGACTGCCAGCATCTTTCCTAATGTGCACTGTGCTGCCTCTAAGAACACTATTTCATTTTTAGCATGGTTTTAGCATGGTTGCTCTGTGTCTTTTTGTTTTGTTTTGGTGTCCAGTTCTACCGTCAAAGGTCAAAGATCTATTTGATATATTTATGGAAGTTGATTCCCAAGCTCTGTATTTTGCTTATTGAGCCATTCCTTTGTCTATTGTTTCACCATCGTCACAGCATTTTGATTAATGTGGCTTTATTGCACATCTTAGGTTGGATGGAGAAATTCTCCAACTTCCCTTTCAATATTATGGATAGGATTAAGGCTGTTTGTGTGTAGCCACTGACAGACCAGCCTGACTCCATCTTAAGATTAGAAGCCATCTTATCACAAGGTCATTTCTGTTTTCTGGAAATGGTCATTTCATTTCTTGGCCCGTTTTCTGGAATTTAACATGTTCTACACCCTAACCCTAACCTCCACCCTCTAAGTCTCTCTGCTAAATAACTGAAGTGTTCTGCCAAGTTCCTGTGCAACCAAAAGCCCTGGAAAATCCTCTACTCTTGCAGTTTTAGGGGTGGCTAATACAAGCCCCATCTTCGCCTCTGTTTAAAAAGATATTTTTCTCAAAACCCACTTTAGGGAGATAGCCTCGTCTGGTTATCTTGCTCAGTTTGACAACAAGGATTGGTTAATGGTCTTTGCTCCTATTTGGTAAGACCAGCGCCAGCCTAGCTAACACTTCCAGGGAAGCCCAGGGTGACGCCCTGCTGGGCTTCAGCAGGTAAGTTTCAGGCCTAATTGAGAACCAAGGGTGAAGGGGCAGCATCTTACACCTGGATCTCAGCACTTGAGAGGTAGAGACAGGAGGGTCGGGAGTTCAAGGGCAGCCCGAGCTACACAAGATAATGTCTCAATAAATAATAGACACCACCCCCCCCAAAAAAAAAAAACCTGTTTTGGGAAATGTTGATCAAAATCATACATAAACGCTAAAGGCATCTTTCCTAATATATGTTGAGCTGACCTCTAAGAACGCCTGCTTTCATTTTTGTCATTTCTAAGAGAAATTTGTTTATAGTACCAGGTTCTAAGTTTCGATACATCGTCCTTCAGAGGCGATTGTTACTATTCTTAAAGCTTTTAGGTCAAGTGTGTTTCTCTGTCAGACGTTTTGCACCCTTTTAAGCGCCGACTCTGTAGAGTTGAGACAGCTGAGCTGACGGTTACTCTGGGTTACCTGTCTTCCCCCCCCCCCCCCCAATCTGCGGCAGTAAACGGATGGTTATCCATCAAAACCGAGGAGACGTGTAGGGGGTGTTCCAGCCCGAGCTGGGACGGCTGGCAGGGGTGGGGGATGGAGGATGGGGTGGGGGGGATGAGGTTGGGTGTAGTGGACAGAGAAGGCAGGAGATCCGCAGGAGGAAATGGCCCACGAAGAGTCATTCGTGCGCCGCCACGTGCTCCGTGAGTGGCAACCGCAGAGGGGTATGCCGGCTGCGAACTCCTCCACCCCGCCGGGGTTGGAACCCAAGACTGGAGCGCCAGGAGCGCAGAGCGCACGCGCGGAGGACACAGAACCGGAAGCAAACCGCGAGATCCAACTGCCAGCCCCCAGCGTGGCTGCCCGGAGCTTCTGAGGTTGCCAGTGCGGTGTGTGGGCCCGCTGTGGTCAGGTGAGCCCCGCGCCGCTTGGACATCACTCAGATTGGAGAGGTTTTTTGTTTTTTTTTTTTTGTTTTCAGACTGTGCCCTAACCCCGCATTCCTCACAAAGGGCTCTCAGAGCCAAGTTCAACAAGAGTTCCTTGGTTTCTCCCAGGGATACACATGTACAGGTGAGAGGTTTACAGTGAGTCCTCCACCGTTTTGCATAGCACTTTTTTGGAGCCTGGATTGATCGTGGAGCTTGACGGCACCGACGGTTTGGCCAGTGACGTCCCAGCACCCTCCCGTCTGTGCCTCCCAGTGCCGAGATGTCAGGCTTGTGTCGGGGGAGGTCCCCAGGGATGCTGTGTATGCTAGGCGAGCACTTCCATAACAAGGCTGAGGATGTGAGCTCGGGTCCTCATGCCTGCACGGCACGCTCTGTACCCACTGAGCCTTGCTCCCGCCCCCGCGGCCCACGTCTGTAAACCCAGAGACTGAGAATGGTGTGGACACATTTAAAGAGGTTAAATCCATTTTTGAAAAGCCGGGCGTGGTGGTGCACGCCTTTAATCCCAACACTCAGACAGGCAGAGGCGGGCGGATCTCTGTGAGTTTGAAGCCAGCCTGGTCTACAGAGGGAGTTCCAGTACAGCCAGGGCTACACAGAGAAACCCTGTCTCAGAAAAAAATAAGAAAAGGGAGTGGAAAACACCAAAAGTTACTTTTTAAAATATGTGGGAGTGTTTCACCTACACGTATGTCTGGGCACCATGAGCTTGCCCTGCCCAGAAAGGCTAGAAGGGGGTGTCGGATCCCCTGGAACTGAGCTTGCAGGTGGTTGTGAGCCACCACGTGGGTTCTGGGAGCCTAACCCAGGTCCTCTTAACTGCTGAGCCATCTCTCCAGCTCACGATCTGGCCTTCCAAGAGGGATTCTGCAAGCTCTGTGCTGTCACGTCCCGCGTTTTATAGAGCTTCTCCTAATTTGTTCCCCAATACGAGGTTTGTAAACGAGACACCCCAAGCAGGAAGAGGGCTATTTAGGAAGAGGAAAGAGAATCAAGAGGGCGAGAGGGGTCAAGACAGGCCAACAGGGCAAATACGATTAAAACGTATCCATGTCCGACTGTCTTACTGAAACCCCTCCTCTTCTTCTGGAGATGGAGACTGCTGTAGTCCAGGCTAGCCTTCGCCTTGCTGTACAGCTAAGGATGACCTGTGAATGCTGGTGTCACAGGTGCACCACCACGCCTGAGTCATAAGGGACGGAAAGTAAACTCCAGGTCTTACCCATCGTGCTAGGCCAGCACTCTGCCAGCTGAGCTGCAGCCAAAGCCCCAAAGCCGTTCTTCGGTGTAATTAAGACACATGAATAAAACGGGAAAAAATTCACAAAGAAAAAAATGGTAAACCAGGGGACGGAGAGATGACTCTGCACTTAAGAGCACGGGCTGCTCTTCCAGAGGACCTAGGTTCAATTCCCAGCACCCACATGGCAGCTCACAACTGTGTAATGTAACTCACACCCTCACAGAGACATACATTCAGGCAAAAGCATCGGTGTACATTGTGATGAATTAAAGGTATCGGGCTATAAATGCTTATTATTAGCCCTATAATTATTACAGTGGTATGTATCTAACCTGCTGTCGTAATTAATAAAGACACCTGCTAGATTTTATAATTGCCTTACATCACTTTGGGCGAGGCAGATAATTCCACCTACACTAGCTCATATCTCCCAGCCCCAATCCCATTCCATCTGCTTCAGTCATTCCTAATTGGTCTATCTCGCACTCCTGATCTTATAAATACTTGCTTCATCTGGATCGATCCTTTTCACGCTATTCTCGGAGGCCTTCCTCCCTGCCCACGTGGTTTCTTTTCCACACAAACCCATCGTGGCTTCCTCCTCCCTCCTCTTCTTTCCCTCTCCTTCCCATGATCCTCTTCCTGTCCCCAAAGCTCCTTGAACCTTGGCCACACCTCCCCATCCACCTTGCCCAGCTGTGTCAACACTTTATTGCTTAAACAGAGAGGCAAAGTTTTTGTTTTATTTTTTTTTTTTAAATGGTAAATCAGAGCATGGTACCCACATGCCTTTAAGCCCAGCACTCAGGAAGCAAGAGCAAGGGGAGGCACCATGAGTTCAAAGCCAGTTTGGGATACAGAGTGAGTTCCAGGCCAGCCAGGGGTACAGAGTGAGACCCCATCTCAAAACAAACAAAAACGAAAAACCTCTCCAATTTTAATCATCAAGTATCCATTAATGCCATACAGTAAAAACATTTTAAAATATTGATTTAAATACTGAAGTTCCAGCCATGTAGGGTTTTCTGCACACATCAGTGTTTATATGGCTAATGTGACTTACCTTCTTTAACCAGCAGGACGGTTTTTCTTTTTTCTTTTTTTCTTTTTTTTTTTTTTTATCATTTTGCATTTACTCTTTCAGGGACCAATGACTGTCAGCATAGCACATCAGACATTTGCCTCTCTAGTTAACGAACCTGCCTACGAGCCATCTTGTCCCGGACAACAAGGGTAGGAAATGTACTTCTGGTAGGTATGAGATCCACACGGAAAGTTCTATACTCCAAAGGTGATCATGTCGCTTGCAACCATTCTGTAAAGCAGGGTCCTGGCTGAACTTGACAACTTACCAGTATGAATTTTTAACAAATCATATATATGAATTTTAGGTCTTTTTTTTTTTCCTATCGGGGGAGGGGTGTATATAGGTGTCCTCAGAGGCTAGAAAAGGGCATCAGATTCCCTGGAACTGAAATTGCAGGTGGGGGTTCCAGGAATCCAACCCCAAACTTTTGCCAGCACAGCCCACAAAGCCATCTCTTCAGCCCCAAGGTGTTGGGGGTTGGTCTGGAATGCTGTGTATTCAAAGGCTGATTTCTGTGCCCTGAGATCTGGTTGCAGTCCAGACCTGGGCACTGTCACTTTCAGTGATCAGTATTGTGTAAATATTGCTCCCCAAATATCTCTGATTGGTTAATAAAGAAGCTGGACAGCCAGTTACTGGGCAGAGGACATAGGAAGGCTGGACTTCCCTTTCCAGTCTTGGGGTTTCAGGAAGGGACCTCGTGGTGAGAAAAAAAAAGGAAGAAGAGGGAGAGAAAGGACATGGCCTGATGAAGCAGAAACAGTCCAGGCAGGACCAATATGGCAAGTAAGTTGGGGTGAGTGGCTGGAAAGGAGCATAGAGGGTTAGATTTGATTGATATCTGCCCAGTTATGGTGCTTGAAGCTTATTAATAAATCTAGTAAAGTCTCTGGGTCATTTATTTGGGAGCTAGAGTGGGTGAATAGAAAAGGCCCCCTAAATTATAACATATCTTTTCACCAAGGATGCTAAACTTCGACAATTGGATCGAAGCTTGAGATAACAACATAGCTTTACTTACTAATTTTTATGCACGGGGAACTATATCAATCAATTTTTGTAACAACTTTGTGGAGTTATAATTCACATTCTCTGCAATTCACAAAAAGTGCACAACTCACCGAATATTAGTGTATGCATACACAGCCATTGACACGATTTCAGAACATTTTGTTCACGTCCAAAGTGATCCTGCTGTACTCTTCTGGCTGGCTGCTAAAACCACAGCAGAATGTAGTGGCTACTCATGGCTTGCTCTCCTCTCTGCAGCGGACCTCCATGCACATACCTCTGATACGCCTCCTTTAAGCTCTTTTCCTGAAGCAGACACAAAGGCACCTAGAGGCACTGCCCTCCAACACACTAGAAGACAGCTGGGAGCAGAGAGCTTGGCCGGAACCAGAGGGGCCCTCGCCTCTTTCAGGGTGGACTGTGGAACCTGATGCCATTTCTAGGTGTTGGGGGGGGGGTGCTTTTTGTTTTTTTGAGACAAGGTTTCTCTGTTCAGCCCTGGCTGTCCCGGAAACTCACTCTGTAGACTGACTAGGCTGGCCTCGAACTCTGAGATCTACCTGTCTCTGCCTCCTGAGTGCTGGGATTAAAGGCATGTGCCATGTCCTCGGCTAGAAAAGTACTTTGCTTAGCTGCTGAGTCCTGCTCCTTCTACTAGAGTAAGATGATCCGGTGCTTTCAGCCTTAATGGAGGTCTGAGCAGGTGACAGAGATGTCCCACTCACCATCCTGTTGGTCACCATGCCCACAGTAAAGGAACATTTCTTCTGAAGAGCAGGTGTTTCCCTGGGGGTGTTGGGTCCTTCAAAGGTTTGGGTTGAGTTTATCAAAAGCTACAATAGAGATGCCCTCCCTGTGGACTCTCCCCCTAAAACAGAGGCACTCTCTCTGGAGTGAGTACCGCAGGTGTGGAATACATCTCAGCACAGACGTGTCCCCAGTACAGACGAGGTGCTTTCTCCTTCCACTGCACTAACCTCTGCCCTGGAGGCCTGTGACGCTCTGGCTGTATTCTAGAGATAAGCATGGCGCCCTCTGACGGCAGTGGCTGTGGTGCCCTGAGCATCTGACAGACCAGGCGGGTCCCGAGGCCTTGCTTGACGTGACACATTTGCCCTGAAGGAGTTGAGCAGGGCTGCTTCTCCTCCAGCTTGGGGCAGAAGGGCCTAGAACTTTGGTGCTCCAAATGCATTCTAATCAGGTACCGTGTGCCTTTTCCTAGAGAGATAGAGACATCTGCTCACTCAGGTAACTGGGAAGTGGGGGGCACTGGCAAACAGAAGATTCCCTCCAAATTCAGCTCTGCGAGCCCATGAATGGGAATGGCTTACTCTTAGGCAGCCATGGCACCAAGAGGTCACACCTGAGTGACTTATAAGCAGTGCCCAGAGAAGTCCCATGAGGCCAATTGTTCACCTCTGTGACGAAGGATCAGGAAGTGTGTGGCCTCAAGAGAGCCTCAGGAACCTCTCCCTCCTTCCCCTCCCCCACCACAAGGACTGTTCAAAGGCCGAGCTCAGGAGGGTCTGTGTGGGTCGCCAGAGCCGCTCCATGGCACAGTGGTAATGGCAGATGGTCAGGTGGGTCGGAGGTGGTCTTCCTGCCGGCAGGAGGACAGTCTCTCCAGCACAGTGCGTGTAAAACTTCCGTGACTTTTTTCTCTTACCCTGTCTAGTTCCCAGATAATGACACAGGGCCCTGTCTGATTTATCAATAAGCTTTAAAGAACTACAGCTGGACAGATAGTGACCTAGTCTAACCTGTCTAGCCTGGCTACCTCCCAGCCAGGTGCCCTGTGTCACTTGCCATCTTATCTTGCCTTGGCTGTTTCTGTTCCATCTGTCTTTTAAAAAAAAAAATTATTTATTTAATTTATGTATATAGACACTGTTTTCATGCACACCAGAAGAGGAAATCAGATTCCATTGCAGATGGTTGTGAGCCACCTCTCCTCTCTGCCCAGCTATAGGCAGATCAACTCTTTATTAACCAATCAGAGAGGATGGAGAACAATTTTTACACAACACTGAGACAGGAGGTTATTCATAGACACGACAGCGTCAGTGTCCAGACTGCAGCCAGATCTCTGGGTACAGGAATCAGCATCTGAACACACAGTGCATGAGACACCATCCCCCCAACTGTGTGGAGCTGGCACCTCCCACCCGAGTGCCCTAGGTGGACGGTACACACATGATCTGACAGCATCTCCCAGGACAGGTCCCCACTCCTTAACGGCTCCTCCTTGCAACTGGCGAGCGACAGACTGGCCGAGGCTCACTCAGCTCTAAGCGATCCCTCAGCACGGGGTGGGAATTGTGGGTGTTCTCTTCTGCCCTTCCGCTGGATGCGTCTGCTGGGGCTCACTCAGAGAGGAGACAGCTAATACGACTAATACAAGCTTACCAAGCATATTTAGTCCCTCCCACTGTGGACCTTTGATTGACAGTCCTGCCGTTTATACTGAACTCGTACCCTCCTCTCCTCTGTACAGGCCCCCTTCTGTAAGCTCCTAGGGTCTTCAGCTCTATTACTTTTAAGCAAGAGCAGCAGGGCCGTGGAGAGGTGTAGGATGGGCCCGGACATGTGGAGGCAACCGTTTAGGTAGCACAGGAGGAAAGTCACTGAGGCCTTCCTGAATGGCTGCACAGCTCTCAGGTGCACTCGTGCTGTGTCATCTTTCATTTGTGACTCCAAGGGAAAAAGAACATCCCGGTACCAATGAAAGACCCCCGGGGGGTGTCTTCCGTCAGAGAGATCCCCTCCCAAGGATCAACGAGACCAGTTATTCAGATGCAAACAGCAAGAGGCTTTATTTGGCACTCGAGTACCCGGGGGCGACAGAGTCTCTCAGGACCTGCGCGCCCTCTGGGGGAAAGCTGGGGCTTTTTATAGGGTTTTGGAGCAGAAGCTCGGGTGCAGAAGCGAGAAGCATGGTTACAGGGAGCTGATTGGTACATTTAGATGGAGTCATAACTTGAGTCAGAACTTGGCAGGGACCCTAGGATCCCAGGAACTGGGTGGTCAACATAGTCAAAATATTCAGGATGACCCTAACCGCGGCGCCACCTGTTGTTTTTCCTAGGACCCCTATCTCAACTGGAACAGTCCCAAGGATCTCATGAGGGTGGTCAACACAAATTGTTTTTAACTCACTGGGGCAGCCTGACCGCAGATATCCCATGAGAGCGGCACAGCCAGCACAGCTAGGTTTTCTCAGTAGTTTTCCAGTTTCCCAGCTAGGCCTTCAGAGCATATTACAAAATGGCGTTAGCTTTGTTCAGCTTAGAGTGAGGCAGGGGTCTTTCACCAACACACTCACCAGGTAAGCACAGAGCTCGCCCACAGGGGCAACGCAAACCGGGACAGAGAGCATGGGTCACAGTGGGGCCCTTCAGGTGCAGCAGGGAGACCTTCGCCAGAAGCGGGGACCCAGGGGACACAAGGAACAGAGTGGACGAGGAGGGAGGTGAGCTGTCCCAGAGGGGTGGTTTTTTGGTGTTGTCTGCCTCCTAGAGGGTCGTAAGATATTAGAAGAGCCTTCCCAGTCCCAAGACCAGGGCAAGCTGCCCTCTCCGGAAGAACTCTTTCAGCTCATGTTTGGCTAGGAAAGGTGTGTCAGGAGAGTGAGAGAGGGAAAGGGAATCAACCAGCAAAGGAGAGAACCCAGCAGCTCAGCCTCAGGGTTTCCTAAGCTTATACCCCGTTGCTATTTGCAGAGGGGTGGCACCTGGGGACAATTCAAGATGGCAGATTCCAGGAGCCTGAATAACCGTCACCTCCTGCCCCTCCCCCAGTCAGGTCCGCACACTCCTCGGCACCTAAACTCGGTGACTTTCTGGGTCTTCCGTCCTGGGATCCTCAAGGGTCAAAGCCGGTGCTGAGGCAAGGCTCAGAGGAGGCCAGGGTAGGAGAGATGAGACCGGGGCAGGGGGCCAATCCTGCGTACCACCACCACTGCGCTGACCAGGCAGCTGGAGTGGCTGCAGCCAGTGAGACACTGTGCTCTATGGTCGGGGGAATAGACCAAGCAGCAGTTCCCTTTCTGCCTTCACAGAGGACTCCCTTTAACCGCCTTTCCCTTCCTACTTGGGAAGCACTATCACGCACTCTGGTCCCTCTAGGGCCTCCCTAAGTCCTGAAAGGATCTGCTCCGTGGCTACCCTAGAAAGGCATGAGTTACAAGCCTGCCTGGCCAAGATGTGAAGGATTCTGGGTCGGGGAACTTAGCCCCCCTCCCATCTACCCAGATGCCATGCTCCACAGCATCCCTACTGGGCAAGTGGTTTATCCTCGCCTCCTTGCGGGCTCTCGAGCGTCCCACGTGCAGTTTAAGACACGGAGACTGCTATACAGTTTAAAGCCACTGGCCTTTTGCTGGGGCAGTCAGTCAGCTAGCTATCTGAACTTAGCTGGGTCCCGCCTCTCCTCGTGGTTCTCCCTGCCTGGTCCTTCCCCTCAGGGCATTACTAGACTTCTCCACCCACATAGTTCAGGCCTTAATAATAGCTGCTAATTTATCTTTTGGTCTCTCAGTAGAAAATGGAGGGCAGCATTACATCATTTTAACCAGTTAAAGCATTTCCAAGTACATTGTATCTAGGTGGTTACACAAAGTATTTCAAGCTAATTGGCTAGGATATAGGCTTGGGGACTTTCCAGTTCCTTGCCTTTCAGGGAAAAAGGAACATAGCAGGGTATTGTGGTTTTGTTTAAGTAGAGTACATATCAATTCAAACAGGACATTGTATTGAATTGTAAGTAAAAGGCTATTCAAGCTCTTCAGGCAGGCAGGCAGAGCCTGAGAACCTGAACTTAATTTCACTCTAAGGTCAAAACGGAGACCTAAAAACAAAATGGCTACAGTTATGCTAGGTAGTAAGGCCTAGACATGTCTGCACATGTTGCAGTGTTGGTGTGTCTCATCGTGCCCCAGAAACCCCAGAATCCCTTATAATAATAATAGACCCACTTTCAGGATACCTACTGAAGTGGGCCATTTACCAAGCTCTGAAACTCTTGGGCCACCCTCCCCACCTCCACCCCAACACATAGTCCAACATCAGCACCATTGTATTGAAAGAACCCCGGGGGGTGTCTTCCGCCAGAGAGACCCCCTCCCAAGGATCAACGAGACCAGTTGTTCGGATGCAAACAGCAAGAGGCTTTATTCGATACGGGTACCCGGGCGACAGAGCCTTTC
>REGO01000034.1:2828980-2899863 GCA_010120015.1 Rhombomys opimus
CTACTCTACTGTCTTAACAATCGCAGCTATTTTGTCTTTGGTCTCTCAATTGGGTGGTTTGAACAAAGCCATGGTTAAGTAACAGGGAAGGCGGGAAGGCAGATTGTGAACCGAGTCACCTATCCGGCCCTTATCTCAGGTGCCTAGAGTGCTTTTCTCAGGGACTCCCCTCAAAGGCCAGATATCCTGTTGTTGCCCGCATTATGCTAGGGTTTTATTCTTTCAGTATTTTATGCTTCTACTAGTATGGTCCATTGGGGCACATTGAAAACATTCAACTACTGTCCTAATCCAAAGTCCCAAAGCTCACATTCCCCCAAACAAAAGCACGATCAGGCCTGTCACAGCAGCACCCACTCCTGGTACAAACTTCTGTCTTAGCTAGGGTTTCTATTTTTGTGAAGAGATACCATTGACCATGGCAATTCTTACAAAAATCATTTAACTGGGGCTTGCTTACATTCAGAGGTTTATTTAGAGCGTTATCATCGTGGTGGGAAGCATGCCAGAGCTCAGACATGATGCTGGAGAGGTGACTGAGAGTTCTACATCTCAGCAGGAAGACAGGGATCCACTAGGCCTAGCTTGAGCTTCTGAATCCTCCAAGCCCACCCAATGACATACTTCCACAAGGCCACACCTCCTTAGTGCTACTCCTTAAAGCCCATGGGGGCCATTTTCATTCAAACCACCACAAGGTCCATGTGCCAAATTCACCCCACAGCCTGTATGTTGCTATTATTGGATTTGGGGTTTTATGTTGGGGCCAGAACTCAGGGCTAGACAACCGATCTGCTATTCAGCTATATTTCCACTCTCACAGCACATTTTTGTAATGCTGACACCCTTTAAATGTGATATAATGCATTTGTAGAAAGAAGAAAAAGAAAAATATATAAAAAAGGGGAAAAAATAGAGAAGAATGTTGACTAGAGGCCAAATGTCATTAACAGGTTTCTGTCCCACATAATTTTCTCTGCCAACCCATTGCTTTCTGAGCATTAAAATAACCCACAAATGCATTCCTGGCACAAATGTCAATGTTGATCTTAAGTAACTGTCTTAGTTACGGTTCTATCGCTGTGACAAAACACCAGGACCAAGGTATCATTTAAAGTATTAAATAAGGAGCTTGCCTACATTTCAGAGCATGAGTCCACAAACGTCATGGTGGGAAACACGGGCAGGCAGACAGGGCCCGGCTAAGAGCTTACATCCTGCACAGACATACATGCAGAAAAACCACCCATCCATGTAGTGAAAGTTTTGGTTGTGTGGATGCTTTTGTTGTGGTCCCAAGTGTGGGATGCAGGAATGCTTTGTCCATAGCCAACAGCAGCCTCGTGAGAGGCATGTGATCTTTGTCCGCTGATAAACAGCCTCTTGAGATGGCTCCTGATTTTTATCAACAGGAAGTTGCTTCATGAAGGGCACGTGTTTGGTTTTTTTTGTTTTGTTTTTTTGTTTTGTTTTGTATTTTGTTTGTTTGTTTGTTTTTTCTGGCTGAAAAGCATCCTGGTGTGGACTCTTGAGAAGGTATAAATAAGAGCCCACAGACAGAGAACGCTTTGCATTGCTTCACTATGCTTTACTTCAGTCCTAGAGAGAAAAGCTCTGGAGAACTCTGTGTCTGCTGAATATTGCCACTTCTGCTGAATTGTGTGCTACTGCTGATTCGTGCTGCATTTGCTGGTTGCTGTTTGGCTGGACTGCTGGACTCCTGACTACAAAAAGTGAAATTGCCCCCAAAAACTACATCTAACGAAGTCCACATTACCCATCCCAATTAACCTTCTTTCTCTCCTACCTAAGATTGATGAGTTGGAAGGGAGATAGAGGTGTTTAAGAACCCTAATTAAAATAGTTTTAAAAAGTCAAAGCCGACACATACACATAAAAGAAATTAAAATAAAGATAAAAGTGACTGCTTTACAAATAAGTAAGAAAAAAAAAAGAAAAAAAAGAAAGAGAAGAAAAAAGCCCTAGAAAGATAAAATAGCTTGCAGATATCAGTGTCATCTCTAGTTTCACCCATTTTCCTAAAAATGAGATAATTTCTTCTTTATGGTTACACAGAAATCTATTGTAATAACTTGAGCCCGTAATAACTTGATTGAGTTCAGCTGTAGTTTGACAGTGCTCTGCAAATTCTGACTTCCATAATAAATGATCTCCTCTTAATAAACATGCTCTTGCTAATTGTTTCCAGCCCTCTGGGCAGAGGGCCTCAATAGACAGGGACTCTAACAGAGTTTGAGTAAAAGTTGCTGTAGGACCATATTAAGCACATGCAATTTTCAATTCTTTTAATTGTTTAAAAGGTATAGGAGCATGGACTCTCACCATATTACCCTGTCCATCAGGTTGCTCTATAACTGGAAAGCCATAAAACTCAATTATATCTTCTCTTTTCTGCCCAGCTTGTTGTAAAGAAGCTTATAAAGGGGATACAGTTGGTCTTGCAGTGGACAAAGGAAAAGGTCCCCTTGTCTTTTGGGCTACAGCAGCTGTAGCCATCCCAGGAGGAGGGTCCAAGCCTGCAATCAATGAGGGAATTGGAGTGGGGGATTGAGCCTCATTTTCCCTAGTAGTTAGTTCTCCAATTTTTCTGTTTATTTCCTCCAAGCCCCATTCCAACTTTTTTTATTTCTTTGTACCAAGGCTTAAGCCTTGTAACACTCATAGCCTGAACTGGAGGGTATCTCTCAGAATAATACTTAGCTGCTTTTTTCCTCCAACATTGCAACCTAATCAGGATCTAAGCCATCCTCAAACTCTTCTTCTAACAAATTATCATTAGGAGGGACATATAACTCTTCTGGAGGAGCAGATGGTTTAACCTCATTTTGTCTCGAAGCCTCCCACCTTTCTTTCCTCTTTCTCTCTAACCTTTAAAGTTTCACTTTCTCAGTCCTGTGCTGCATATACAGACTATGTCTAATTAAATTCTATACAAAAAAAAAACATGAGGATACTGCCTTGTCCCATTTTTACTCTCAAATTTTACTCATTGTACCCTCTTCTCTTTACTTTATGATCCAAGCTCAACAACACCTGTGGTATCCTTCATTGCTTCCCTGTCTCTCAGGTCCCTGTTTGGGAGCCAAACTGTAGGAGCCCACCAGCAGAGTTGAACAGTTCTTGAGTGGGAAGTGAGGATTGAAAGAAAATTTAAAAACAGAAACAAACAAACAAACAAAACACAAGCCTCTACACATGGGATCTGTTCGAGAGGGCTTCCGGTAGACACTGTGCACGCCGGTCTATTCCACAGTCCCTTTTTATAGTCAGAGCAAAGCACCTTGATACAATGAAGTTCATCCAGAAGTCACTCGTTTCCCGGGACCACCTGTCTGCGTGATCCTCACACAAACAAAAGGATGTGAACTTGGCAAAAACATCCTGGCTATTGCTGTCTCCAGGTGAAGGCCAGGGTGAAAACAAGTTTTTTGCTGAGAGCTCAAAAACAAAGCAGCCTGACAAATAAACGTCTCTCACACAGTATATCCATGCCACATTTTATCAATTTATAAACTAAACTCAGAATGACAAATACTGAAGGTTTTGTCAAGATTCATGTATGGAATCTTGATATTGTAAACACACACAAAGGTAGACTTGGGATGACCAGACTCTGGTGACAGAAGCAAGTAACAGTGGGTAAATATTGTCATCTCTGTGATATTACTGAATGTAAATGTCACGTGACTATCTTATTATAACTATTTTATTATATTATGTCCCTTTATACAACAGTCAGTGGCAGGGCCGAGAATCATTCTGGGTCTGACCCCGGTCCTCCATGCTAGGTCCAACCACAAAGGTCACTTCTCACCATCTGCCGAGGTCTCTGGCCAGACAGCACACATTCTCTGCACAGCACACTGACCCTGGATACCTTAGGGCTGAGTCATGATCGCTTTATTAAAGTTGCTGTGATGTAGATGCATTTCAGCTATAGCTTAAAAACACAACAAGACAGGACGAAGCATCAGTTGCAAAGACTGGTCTCCATCAACAGTTTAGTTTCAAATGGACTCTTAACACAGAAGTTTATCACTCCTGTTACCCTCTGGGAGGTGGCGATGGTACCCTGGAAGACAGCGAGATGAGCATTAGAGTTCAGATCTGAAATTCCCCACTTACCCCGGTCACCCCATCACAGCAAAGCGTGGTCTCCAAAGCCACAGTGAGCAAAGGTGGGACACTGGGAAAATGACTGGGTCCTGAGGGCCCTGAGGGAAGACTCTCATGACAGATTCGCAGAGGAGTGTGCCGTTAGGACACGGTGTAGACTTAGGAAGCAGGCCTAGTTGGAGGAAGCAGGCCACTGGGTTCCCATGAAGGATAGTTTTGTCTCTGTAGCCTTGGCCCCCTCTCTTGGTCCTTGCTTCCTGGTAGCACTGAGTGATTCTCCTCCACCATGTGCCACAGGCCTGAAGCAAGGAGGCCAGGTAACAAAGGGCTGGAATCGCAGAGACTGTGAGACAAAATAAGTTGTTTTTTCTGGGTATTTTTTCAAAGTGATAGGAAAACACTGAAGACCGGGCGCCTCAGTGGTAGGTGTCAGGCTTCCAGAAGGGCTTCCCAGTCCTGTCAGAAGGGCAGCCATAGATGCTTGAGCCACCACCTAACTCTCCTGTCCCTAAGCTTTTACCATGACTGACCTAATAGGCAAGGGTATACAGAACATTAGACCCCATTCCAAAATTAAGACGGCCCCATAAGGAGCACGATAGAGTTAAGTTGCGCCAGTACAGGCCACATTATTCTTAAACAGGGAGTAAGCATATTCCCCAGCAGTTTTTTTCTCAACCAATTGGAAATGTGAAGCCTGGGCCCACACTAGTAAAAATCGGTTCTGATCCTAGGCGACGTGTTAGAAGACTGAAAGCCCCTGCCACTGACCCCGTTTGAAATCTCTCTGCAAGTCTTGTTGCGCATCAGTCCAGGGGTATTTGCTGACTCTTACAAGAATATCCCCATGTTTCAACATTTCTTGGAAACTGCGTCTGTCCAGAAGGTGCTTACTCCACATGTACTCAGGAGAGAGGACCTTGGTGGGCTTGTTGTAAAGGAGGTACTTGTTCAAGTAGCTTTCATCAGGCCATGCAACATGGATGTCCTGAGCCTTGTCCAGCATTGCCGCCTGGTAACAGAACTTGGTGAGCCTGAAAACCTCCAGCACCTTTCCCCCAAAGAAGGCGCCCGAATAGTAAAAGTCTCCCTCCTCCCCAGAAATGTAGGCTTGTGACTGAGGCTGCCTCTCATAGACCAAGGACTCCCTCGGGAATCCAAAAAAACAGAGGATGCAGTGTGCCAAACAAGGAGGACAGGATCTCCACGCCCACACTGTGGCAGAAAATGATGTTCACGTGCGCACAGACCAGGTAGTCCACCTCCTTTGCAAAGCGCTGCTTGGAGAAAAGGCTGATCATCTTCATTCTGTAGTCATAGGCGTCCTGCTGGCGGCCAGAGCCCTGAGCTTCCAGAATCACAATCTGTCTCCCCTTCTGGGGCTTCATGAGTGGAACGCTATCCGGCTGGTCAGTGAAGACGTAGTACTTCACCCTGTGTCCCTCCATGAAGTATGTCTCCGCGGTCTGCAAAAACACCTCTAGGAAGGCTATGTATTCCCCGGTGGCAAACACCACTAGCCCAGTGAAGACGTTCTGGAGCCGGAATTGCTGGTTCAGGATTTCTATTTGGAAAGTCCCGTCCCACACGATGGGGGCCAGCCAAGGAGTCTGTATGGCTATGTTTTCACTACTGGGCATAATTAGTTTCGACTGATAATACAGCATCCTAGACACATTCACTATCTTCAGGTAGTCCATTTCTCTAACTGTCACGCTCTCCCTGGCTAGAGTGTATTCCGGCTTCTGCTTTTCCAGCATCAGGAAAGCATAGGCAAAAAAGGCCAGTGTGAAGGTTAGCAGGAAAACGAAGGTCATGGAAAGAAGTGAGTGATACTTGGACTTGTCAGATTTCAGCAGTGACTCAATCATGACTGTCCGTGTCTCCTGCATGAAACGAGGGGCACTTCTGGTTACCATGTACCAAATCGAAGGTTCTGAGCTATCCAAGTCTCCAACACAGCCTACTCATCCAGTATCTCAAGAATGACCCAAGCGCCAGGCCTCGAATCCCAATAAAACTCTAACGAAGTCAGTTTCTTTTTCTGGTGTTTTCAAAGTAACTGTACGGCAGGATTCAGTCAGTGGACCACAAAGAAACAGTTGATAGGACAGAACTCAGGATCCCTGAAACATGCTCAGGAGACTCAAAGGGCATCACTGAGCAGGTCCACAGGAGAGATTGTGATGAAACCAGGGCAGGGCAGATGTTTTGGTGTCTGCTCTGATCCAACACAACGCCCACACCATGTCAATACAGATTAACAAAAAATTAGCGTAATCCAGTTGCTACTGACTGATCAGGGCGGCAGAACAGACTTGGGGGCTGAGCTGCCTGTCCCTAAGGCGGAGGTTTGATAGGACATCCTCGGATGTGAGGAAGACAAGGCATTTACAGCTCAGGAGTAGAGGTTTCCAAATGGCGGATTCGGCGGGCAGAATAGGCGGGGTTACAGGAACAGGGCACACAGGTTAGTCCTTACTTCCTCTTGTCATAGCCAAAACAAGGTGGTCGTAGGTAGCCAACAACCGTTGGAAACAACAGGAGGGGAGACCACCGAGCGTCGGGAACGGCGCTTCCACACAACGGTTTCCCAGAACACACTGTTTTACAGTGAACACGAAGTGCGCCCCGAGAAGGGCTGGGATTCGGCTTTCAAAACAAAACAAAAAAATAAATAAAAACACTTCGCGGGTGGTGGCAGTAGTGAAACGCCTTCAATCCCAGCCTTCGGGAGTCAGAGGCTGGAGGATCTCTATGAGTTCGAGGCCAGCCTGGTCTACAAAGTGAATTCCAGGACAGCCAGGGCCACACAGACAAACCCTGTCTCGAAAAAACCTAACCAAAAAGAAAGTAGAACAAACGAACCAAAAAAACTACATTTCCCAGAAGGCACAGCTGCGAGCTGGGAAATGACGCACAGGAGAGTGGGCGTTCCCGGGGGCCGCAGGGGCGGGACTTCCGACGCTTAGTCTCTCGGTGTCATTCTCGAGTCCCCGACCCGCCTTCCCAGCGATTCTCCCCCCGCCTCCCTCCCGGGCAGAAGCTCCCGCGAATCGAGGGGAGCGAACAAGAAGGACCCGAAGGGCGAAGGGCCCACGCCTACCTTCCGCGGGAGCCGGGCTCTCCTTCGCGGCCCAGCAGCGCTCCCCGCCGCACGTTTTCGGGCCCTGACCCAGTGGTTCCCATGGCAACACCCGAACTGGCGTGGAGGTTCCTAACTCTCGGCGGGGAGCGGGGTGAGGGGGTGAGAGTGCGGGTGGGGGTCCTGGGTCCTGGAACTCCTTGTCTTCCCGGGTTGGCGCCCTGGGATCTGGAAGCAGCGGGGTCCAGTGTCGGGCTCTAACCTGTGGCCCAGGGCTTCGCAGCCCTCCCCAGGGTCTGTGATGCAGTGTCCATAGTAATTCCCTCCCGAGAGAACTAGGCCCGCTTCAAAGCAGAGTTGTTCTTGGAATGTGCTCTTCCCAGGTATAGCAGATAGGAGCAAGTTTATTTCAACTGTTTTTCATAACGCCTCCATGCAAACACATTTGCTAAGTCAGGCACGGTGGCATGCACCTTTAATCCCAGCACTCAGGGAGGCAGAGGCAGGTGGATCTCTGTGAGATCGAGGCCAGCCTGGTCTACAAAGCAAGTCCAGGACAGCCAAGGCTACACAAAGAGACCCTGTCTCTGAAAACCAAGAAAAGAAAATATGTTCTTTGCCATGTGTGGCTTGTCCTTGTGATTGTCACTTTGCTAAGGTGACTCAACTCTTAAGAGTATAACTTGTCTGACGCTTCTGAATAAAGTCTGCCTCATTTTTAGGCCCCGCCTGCCAGGCTCACACCACCAACCAGAGCAGCAAACACCATCTCTGACATCTGTTACCTTTTGTTGTAGTGTGACGCAGCCCGCCAGCAGAGTTGAACAGTACCTGAGTGGGGAGTGAAGCTTGAAATAATTAAAGCAAGTCACACTACACACGAGATCAGCTCGAGAGGGCTGTCAGTAAAACTGCAGTGTGAGTTTATTCCACAGTTCCTCTTTACAGGCAAAGCAAAATCAAGTTACATCAATACAAGAAAGACGTTCATGGAACTGCCCAACTTGTTTTCTTAAACTACTTCCCTGTAGCAGATATGGTCCGAGGTCACACAAGCAAGTTTTAAGGAACATCCTCTTATCTCTGTCTCAAGGTAAAGGCCAGGGTGAAAACATGTTTTTCTCGGAATACTCAATAATGAAGCAGCTGGACAAAACAAACGGCTCTCCACAGTCATAGTTGTTTGTTTGAGACCGGGTTTCTCTGTGTGCATCCCTGGCTTTCTAGTTCCTTTAACTCAGCATCTGATGGGCTCTGGGCAACAAGCCGTGCAGACCAGTGAGGCTCAGCTGCTGGGCGGGTGGTCCTCCCTAAGCCCAGTTCTTTTCATATCACAAGCCGCTGTTGGTTCCTCCACAATCACACATTGTTTTGTTTCACTCTTCGGTGGCTTCCCACCCAGGAGGCCTCCCTGTCACAAACCTTTGGATCCCATCAAAGGCACCTCCATCTAGAGGCTCCGTGCCAGGCTAGCAGGTGATCTGCAGGTCAGGCCTTGTCTCTTCATTCTTGCTCATCACCCGGGAACAGGCTACACTCTTATATGTGACCCAACCACCTGTTTGTTATCCCAGGCCTTGGTTTCATTCGAAGATGAGGAATGGGGACATCTGGACCTGGCTCAGAAGACCCTGTACCAGGAGGTGATGATGGAGACCTGAGGGCTTCTGGTCTCGCTGGGTAAGGATCCATTTCTCTTCTGGGTGGCATTGCTGGTTGAGGCCACCACCCATCCTCTTGCTGCAAGCTCAGCTTACTGTGAAAGGACAGCCTCGTGTTTGGTGTCTCAGTGTCTGTATCAGGGATTATTACGTAAGAAGCATGGTCTTCAGTGTAGCCAGCCAGCATTTGCTATTTGGTGGGTTCTTTCTTCCACCCTTCTCTACCCCCTTTCCACTCTTTCAACTCCCTAATGCTAGATACGGGAAAAAGAAAAAGGAAAAAAAAAAAAAGAGGAAAAGAAAGAGATCCCTGAAATAAAGTCAGAGGTTGAAAAGGGGGCGATGTTGTCATTAGATTACTTTCTGCTGGTTAGGGGAATCGAGCTTCTAGGGGCAAGTTTGATCTTTGCCATCAGGTATCTGATTTCTTCTTTTTGTTATTTCTTCCTTGTACGTGACTACTTAACAAACCGAAACCAACGGGAACCAACAATTCACCCCACCTCCCAGGGCCCTATCATTGATAAAACCCTCTGAAAAGTTTCCAGAATTCCAAACATCACACAGTCACAAAAACTCCCAAGCTGGCAAAACCATGCCCCTACCTGAGCACAGGGCAAATCATAGTTAAGCTGCTGCAAAGCAGCCCCACATTCCCACGCCTGGGATCAAAACAAAAACATAGTCTTATAATATTGCTGTTTTTAAAGAAACCAAAATTCCAGAATTCTCAATAGACCCCCAGTCCTGCCATCCTGTGAGCTCACATCTCCACCGAAGTGAAAGTGACTGTCAGCCTGGTTGAGGGAGGCGTCTCCACAGCCCACCAGCAGCACCTGCCAGGGTGGGAGGCTCTCCAAGAGCTCGATTCAGCTCGTGATCCAGGGAAGGCCAAGGCATGAGAATCAAAAGCTCAAGGGCAGCTTGGGCTATGCTGAGAGTTCAAGACGTAAAGGACGTTCTCCTCACCTGTGAGATAAACTTTGTTTGGAAACTGGGCCAAATGGCCCCAGTCCTTCTCCTGAATAGCTCCTGACCTTTGACCCAAAGCCTGTAGCCCCCACTCCTCAGAACAGACACGGGATGAATTAGTCACTCTCCCACCTTTAACTGTGGCTATATCTCATATGGCAGGAAATTCCAAACTGACTTGAAGATCAGATATTTATGACAGGGCTGACCGGACCTAAGGGTGCCCAGAACCAACCAATTATTTTAAAAGTTAAATACCTCATCCAATCCTGAATCGCCAAGATTGCAACCCCTGGAATTTCCCGAGCTTTGTCTTTTAAAAACCTAAAGGCCTTTGTCTCCTGGTGCCACTCCTTGCTGACCAGCAGGGGTGACCCCATTGTGCAATGGTCAAAATAAACCTCTTGCGATTTTACATCGATGATCAGTTTCCTGGGTTCTCTTCATACCTTCTTAAAATTAGGCTCATGCTGGGCCTAACAGCCTGGGTGAAGTGGCAGCTTAGTGCCGAGTCCTCCACCTTTCAGAACTGTGGCTCACCTCCTTAGAAATCACTCCCGAACCTTGAGCGGGGGCTGTGAGCTTGCTGGCACCGTGTCGCTATTTGGGGTTTCATTTTTTAGTGTACCTTTTTAGTAACGCCTGCAAAGCAACTGACCTCAGAATGTGTTTCGAACAGAAGTGGGACCATCCCAGCCTCAAGGGTTCTACATAACATAAAACCCAAGCACCTTCCGCCTAAACCACTTCACCGGCAGTGCTTTGAGCAGGAACCGAGCGGAATCCAAGGTCTCCCCCTCCCCCCCCCCCCCCCCCCCCCGCTGTTCAGATGGCCTGGGGCTCTGCCAGCTTTGTGTCCACAGTGCAGTAAACACAGCGTTGTTCTGTGCTTCCTGTTGGAAGGAAGTGTACGGGAAGCTCAGTGAAAGGAGGTGCAGGACTCTGCCCTCACGGTCCTGCCACTAAGCTCAGTGCCAGGCCGGTGGCGGCTGTCAGCGGGCCTTTGCACAGAGAATGCGTTCTGTTTACTGTGTTCACCATTACAAGCACCGCACCAACTTTTTCTCTTTTATACAGGGTTTCGCTATGTAGCCCTGAGTGTCCTGGAAGGACCAGGCTGTAGACCAGGCTGGCCTCGAACTCAGAGATCTGCCTGCCTCTGCTTCCTCTCCATGCACCATCACCACCCAGCTTTAATAAATTTTTTCACGCAATATATTTTGATCATATTCTTTCCCCCAAACATTTTTTCATCAGTGGTTTAGATTACAGTTTCGTCTTGTTTTGTTTTTGGTGTATATGTGCCACTGTGCACATGTGGAAATCAGATGACAAATACCAGGAAATTAAACTTGGGCTGTCAGACTAGGGTGGCCAGTGCCTCTACCACCGAGCCATCTCGCCAACCTTGTAAGTAAACCCTGGTTTCTGACCTTGAGGAGTGCAATAATGTGACAGATAGAAAAACCCTGTGTACACGCATCTTTATATCTGCAGTGACTTGTTGTTTGTGATAGCACTGTTCTAGTGTTTTCTTTTCGGGGAGGATCTGAAACAGGTGTTCTCTGTGTAAGGGCGATGCAGCAGCACTCCCGGCCAAGGCTGTGTTTTTATACACCACAGCCAATCAATTTTCTATTTAAATACCCCCTACTAATGGATACATAAGTTAATATATTTATACTATATTTTATAATAAAGATAATTATGCCTTTTTGATGTGATGGACTCAAGTGCATCGTACGCTCATTTCTTATGTACACGCATGCACAGTACACGTGTTTACCACTTAGCGCGGGAAACAGTGCTGATTACAGGGTTGAACTGTGCAATGCAGCCCTAGCAATATACTCTGAAATCTTGTAGCCAAAGTAAACTCTCATTAAAACTCTAACGTGTTGGACCTGCAGGGGATGTGGTGGGAAAGTATTGCATGTGATTAAGCTTCTTTCTCTGGACTTGCTCTGAGAGAGAGGGCCACACAGCTGCATGAGTGGAGGACAGTTGTGAGAACGACACACTCGTGCTTCAGGTAATCCTCCACTCGGTGACTGCAGCTCTCGGTTCCCAGTCCTACCACAGTGTTCTAAGAGCCACTGAGTTTCCTCTGGGTCAGCACCCAAAGAGAATCACTTTTACTTTATAGAAGAATTATTGTTGTTTTGGTATTTCCAGACAGGGATTCTTTGTGTAGTCTTGGCTGGCCTAGAACTCACTCTTACTCCAGGCTGGCCTGGAACTCACACAGATTCACCCTCCTCTGCCTCCCAAGTGCTGGGATTCAAGGTGTACACCACCGTCATCCGGTGATAGGATGGGTCTTTATGAGAGGGTGTTAAATGTTGAACAGTCTCGCATAGTGATGAGTTAACATCATGGATTGTTCACACTGGTGAATTGTACCCATTGTTTTCTGAGCATTAAACCAAACCACAAATGTGTTCCTGGCACAAAACTACTGGTAATGATGATAAGACATTGTCTTAATTTCTGTTCTACTGCTGTGACAAAACACTGGGACCAAGGTAACATTTAAAGCATTAAATCGGGAGCTTGCTTAGAGTTTCAGAGGGTGAGTCCACAACCATCATGGTGGAAAACACAGGGGCAGGCCGACAGGGCCCGGCTAAGAGCTTACATCCTGATCCTCAGGCAGCAGACAAGAGTCCAAACTGGGCCCAGTGTGAGTTTTTGAAACCTCAGAGCCCACTCCCAGTGACACACCTCCAACAAGATCATACATCCTAACCTACGTAGATCACCAACTAGGACCACGAATTCAAAACTAGGAGTCGATGGGGCCATTCACACCACCACAGACATCCCTTTCTAGTTGGCTAGTTGGACTTTCCTGAAAAGCTAGTGGCTTTTTATGTATGCTTTTGTTAAGGATATTCATCTACAAATGTTTATTTTTAGGCTAAGGTAACTCTGGCCTCACAGATGCAGCTAAGATCAAAGTTTTCTTCTCCTCACTCACCAAAATAATTTAGTGCTGGTAAAATATTTTCCAAACATGCTTAAAAGAATTGGCTGGTTTTAGTTTCCACCATGGAGAGGTGTTTATCCTCACTTGTTATTCTTTGACTGTTGGGTCTGTAGTGATGGCCTTGTTTGTATTCCTGAGAGTAATTTGATATTTCCCCTTTTAATTTTATCTTTGCTTTTTTGAAAACAGGATCTCACTATGTAGAGTAGGTTGGCTCAAACTTGGCCAGCTGCCTGCCACTGCCCCCTTTGTTCTAGGACTTAAGGAATATGCCACCATGACCTACCCATCTTAATTTCTTCTTCTTTCCTTTCTTTCTCTTTCTTTCTTTCTTTTCTTTCTTTCTTTCTTTCTTTCTTTCTTTCTTTTCTTTCTTTCTTTTTCTCCCTCCTCCTTCTTTTTCTCTTTTGAGATAGGGTTTCAGTGTATACCACTAGCTAGCCTATGTAGATCAGGCTAGCTTTGAACTCACATGGACCCACCTGCCTTTGCCTCATGAGTGCTGGGGTTAAAGATATTCACCTCCTCTCTCAGCTTTAATATCTTGATCGAGCTTACTACAATTTTATCAGAGTTGTGAGGCTAGGGCCCACTGAGGATACTCACTTGGCCCAAGAGACAGAGGGACAGCAGTCCTGCTTAGCTTCCTCAGGTCCTTTTGTTGAGCTCATCCAGCGCATTAGAGGTGGCTTCGAATGAAAAGTCTCAAGGAGACATGAAACATTTAAGCCACACCTGGAAAAAGCCTGGTTGTTCCCCTGTAGTTTTAACATAGTTCCTGCCTTTTAGACACACCTTTCTGGGAGACAGTTACCTGCCTTGAATGTCTTGGAAGTTGCCTTAGAGGGATGACCATCTACTCTTCCAGATGGAATCCTATTGTGGTAAGCGTTAGCCCTATGCTTTCTCCTCCACCTTTGCAGAAGCAGCCCTGATCCCGAGCTACACAGATGGGCCAGCCTCCTCAGGAAGTAGCAGAAAATGGCAAATGCCACTTGTAGATAGTTGAGTGTTGAGCTGATCTACGTCATCTCCAGAGCCCCCTGAATTGGTGGGGTGGCTGTAGGCCAAAAGCCCCTTCCCTGCCTGTGGCCATTCACACTGCTTTAAGTTTGGGGGCAGGTAAAGCCTGAATGTTGCTGATTATTACTATTTTATATGATTTATCTTTTAGCTCAACAGTGGTTATTCCTAAACCAGGTGTATACTCAAATCATCACACAGAGACTAGGACTTATTTAATTAGCCTAGAGCACAATGCTGGGCAATAATTACTCCACCCTAAACCTCTAAGCCTGCATAGCTTCCTCCCATTCAGATTTCCCACACTGTACTTGCTTTTTGGTCATATCTTAAGTCCAGTTCATTTTTCCTGATGTTTTCCACTCCTCCCATTCCTTCTTTCTCCTCCCCTCCAGACCAGAATATGCCACCGTATTCTCTCCATTGCTCAGCAGTGGCTGCATGTTTTTATTGGCAACACAGAGAACAAATGGTGGCATGTTTACACAAACTTGAGACAGGTGATGCTTAGACACCAGACAGTAGAGAAATCAGCATTTGAATTAATGTATAAATGTACATTGTATACATCCCACAAAATATTATACCAACACCTGAAGATTATATATATATATATATATAATTTTAAAAGACAATTTATATATAAAATTTAACTTGTGGGCTACAGATGTAGCTAAGTGGATAGAGTGCTTGCCTAGCATGCATGAGACCTAAACTTTGACCCTTAGAACTGCACAAAACTGCCACGATGGCAAAGGACTGAATAATCACCACTTTAAGGTAGAGATATTAAAATCAGAAGTTCAAAGTCATCCTCGGCCAAGTAGCAAGTTTGAGGCCAGCCTGAACTACATAGGACTGTAGTGGAAGTTTTTGGTTCCCTTAAATAAATAAATAAAAACAACTCAGTTATGTAAACAGGTTTTTGACTTAGTCCCAGGTGTGGGATACAGAACTGCCTTAGTTCGTCTACAGCTAATAATTGGCTTGGAGAGGGCATGGTCTTTGCCAGCTGTACCATTAAAATAGGTATCAAACACACCTGTGTGGCAATAGCAGCAGCCCATAACAAAGGAAAACTTGCAAGCACTTGAACAACTGGTACAAGAGCAGCTGGAAGTTCAATGTATAGAGGAGTCTACCAGCTCATGGAATTCCCCTGTGTCTGTTATCAGGAAAATGGAGGATGATAACAGATTTAAGAGCAATGAATAGAGTAATTCTCCAATGGGTCCTTTACAGCCTGGAATTTCTTTATCTTTCCTGATACCTAGGTCATGGCCTGTAATAGTAATTGATTTAAAAGATTGGCTTTTCACAATTCCCTTGCATGAGCAGGATAGGGAGAGGTTTGCTTTCTCAGTACCTACTCTGAGCAATAGTCATCCAATAAAGAGATATCATTGGAGGGTGCTTCCGCGGGGACTATTTTATATAGTCCAATTTTATGTCAATATTTTGTGCAACAACCACTAGAAATATCTCCTAGGCAATTTCCTCAACCTATTATTTATCATTCATGGTTAATATTTTGTTGGCTGATTCCAACGCAGATATCTTTAAAGAAAATGTTTAAGGATACACAAAGAATTCTGCCATGCTGGGGATTTTTTTGCTACAGAAAAAAAAAAAATACAGAGAGGAGATTCTATTAGCTATTTGAGTTATAAAATAAGTCAACAAAATATTCGACCACAAAAGATACAGATCCATACAGACCAATTGCAGACTCTTAATGATTTTCAAAAATTAATGGGTAATATTAACTGGCTGAGGCCTACAATTGGATCAAGTACTTATGAGTTAAGTAATTTGACTCAAACATTGTAAAGAAATTCAGGTTTAAACAGTCCAAGACGTCTAAGCAGAAGCTGAAGCAGAAAGAGTTAACTCTGGTAGAACAAAGACTGAAAGATGCATGTGTGGGTCAAATTGATCCTAAACTCCATTGTATTTTGGTCATTTTTGCCTTCAGCTAATTCTCCTACTGGGATCATTATGCAAAGGGAAGATAGTATTATGGAATATATTTCTTAGCACATAAACAAAGTAAAAAAAAAATTGAAGAAGTACGTAGAAAAATTTCTGAGTTAATTATAAAAGGTAGAATAAGACAATCTTAATTGCCAGGAACAGACCCGGCTGAAACTGTAGTGCCTCTTATTAAGGCTGAGATTATGTCATTGTGGGTGATCCATGAAGACTGGCAAAGATCAATTTGGGAGAAATTAATAACAAATATCCTACAAGCAAACATTTCCAGTTTATAGAAAGAACTAATTGGATTCTTCCATATATTGAAAATGGAACACCAGTTCCTAAAGCACTATACTGATGCAAAGCAGATGGGAATGGCAGGTTAAAAGTCAGACGAGATAAGCAAGGTGATCCCAAGCCCACAGGCTTCAGTTCAAAACCTGGATCGTATACAATCTTTCTTAGATTTTATTTTATCGTTAGATTTCCCTGAATCTCTTAATATAATTACTCTCCATATGCAGAAAGACTTGTTTGGCATATAGAAACTGGTGAATTTATTCCCAGTAACTCAGAATTAACTTTGTCATTGGTGGAGTTGCAACAGGCCGTCAGAAGCGGAAACTGTTCGTTGTGTATCACTCCCATTCAGTCTCATACAGGTTGCCCAGGTCCATGGGCACGAGGAGATGAGGAAATTGACCAATTACTAACAGGGAATGTGTTAGAAGTCTTAATTTTTTTTGAACAATGCCAAGTTAACAGTAAAGGCTTAAAGAAGTTTTTTCTATCATTTGGCAACAAGCCAAAGAAATAATGAAAACTGTCCTATGCGTTCTCTGTATAACCAAACTCCATTACCGCTGGAAGTAACCCGAGGGACACGAAAAGAAATGAAATCCAGCAGATGGATTTGTTTCATTTTGCAGAATTTGGAAAACAAAGCTAAGTACACCACACCATTGACACATATTCAGGGTTCCAATGGGCAGCTGCTTTAAGGTCTGAAAAGACTGATTGTGTAATTACACATTTATTGACACTAATGACAAATAATGCATAAATTAAGACTGACATTGTGGGGGCTGGAGAGACGGCTCAGAGGTTAAGAGTTAACTGGCTGCTCTTCCAGAGGTCCTGAGTTCAATTCCCAGCAACCACATGGTGGCTCACAACCATCTGGAATGAGATCTGGCGCCCACTTCTGGCCTGCAGGTGTACGTGCAGACAGAACATTATGCACATAATAAATAAAATCCTAAAAAAAAAAAGGCTGATACTGTCCCCATATGTATCCAGTAAGAGGATATATATTTGTATATTATAAACATATAATTAGCATATTATAAAATAAAACATATTACTAGTATACCACACAATCCTACAGGATAAGCAGTTGTGAGCTAATCATACTTTAAAAGAGATGCTTGTTAGACAAAAAGGGAGACTAAAGGACACCCAGGAACAGACTATATAACTCTTTCTTAACTCTAAATTTTCTTAATGTTAGTGAAATAGGAACAACAGCACCCAAGAGAGACACTGGGTTATAGAAAAAACTGTGGAACTGGGGTGTGTTGACTTCAGAATGGAGACCTGTAATAGTTTTGAGATGGGGACACGGTTTTGCTTATGTATCTACAGGGAATGAAAAAATATGGTTACCAATAAAACATACAAAGATTAGATTTGACCAGGGAAAACCTCCTACTAGCTGAGATATGAATGTCTTCCTATGGCAACTGAATCTTATTGGCTACCTGGTCCTCAGGACATGCTATCCTACCATCTAGGATGGATGAAGATTTATACTACATTCAACTAGACATATAAAGCTGAGAGAGGCCTTTCACTTGCTCACACATAGAGCAGAAAATTATCTTTAGCTGGTTTGTGCACCTTGCATATTCCATATACATATATATCTGTATATATACAGAAATGTAACTCTAATATTACCTTTAAAAATTTGTTTATTTTCAGAGCAAAAGACCAGATAACAATGAAGACAAAGCAAGTAGCCCAGATGATTCAGGCTCACAGACTGCCTCAGTTACTGTTTCCTCAAGAATCTGCATCCAGGTCAACTTCAAAAGGGCTAGCCCAGAGGATTGATCCTACAGAGAATGGACAGAAAAAGATTCAGCTAGTTCTTCCAGCAGCTGGCTAATATCCTAATTTTCTTAGGGTACCCAAAAGATGTTCTTACCCCCAGACACAAAAAATTAATTTTAAGGACACGATGCCCCCATTCCTAAGAGGTGGGGTGGGTGTTTTTGGTCATTTGGCTATGGATGTTTGTTGTCACCTAGGGGGTGGTTATAAGTAATGTCAAGGGAGGAAGCAAAATAAAGGTTAGAACCAGGCATCGCCTTCTCCCCTCTATATTTTGTCTCTTATCTTTCTCTTCTATCTAATGTTGGGCGGGGGAGGGAATGATAAAAGAGGGATATAAGATGATAGGATAGAAATGGATTATTGACTCTTCAAGTCCCAAATACATTGGTTTGGATTATTGTATAGTGGTAGAAATTTAAGATTATTTTGTTCAATGCTTGCTTAATGTATTATACATATGTTGTGGAGAGCCGAGGTTCAGACGCCATTACAAGATGGCGCCGGCATCCAGTCTCTGTACTGGTAACAACCTCTAAGAGCACATGTGCGGGTTGCAAAAGCGTGTCAAGCCACTGCCCCACCCCGGGCCGTCAGACGGGTATGAGTAAGCAGCCAATCAGGGTATGACACGTCACTCCACGTCACTTAAGTGCGGTCAGGGCTTATTTAAGCAGCACCACTTTGGGGCCTGGGGTCTCCTCCTTTCATTGCTTAATAATAAAGCCTGCTGCAGAAGGATCCTGTTTTGTCCGTGTGCGTTCTTGCTGGCGAGACGGTTATGCGGGTCGCAACAATATGTAACTCATTTTTAAAATGTGGTGTATAGTTCCAGTCTTATGAAAGCTATTGCAAACTGTTCAGGATAATTAAGAGATACAAGTTAGTAGTTTAGTCGCCTATAGATAATCTTGTATTCTTGTTAGGTACTAGTTTAGTTAATTACAGAAATAACGTCTATTTAGTCTCTTATGTATGCTTCCAAAGTTAACCAGATAGTACATAGCTAGAAACAAGCCATGTTTGTCTAGTTAGATCTGCTGAGATAGACAGGTGGTCTTCAAACACTTCGGGGAACTTAGAATATGACATTTAAAGATGTCTTAATAATGAACGGCTTTTTTGACAGAGAGACAGACACAACTGCTCCTGGCAGCACCCCTAATATACTTCAAATAAGATCATGGGCATCAAAGAAACAAATGTGGCAAGAGAGCCACTGGACAAAACAAACAAACAAACAAACAAACAAAAAACTATCCTTATTGCGACTGCTGACAGCAGGCTGTCCAAACTGTTGACAAACAAGACACTGGGAAATTGACTGTCCAACTTTGTAGAGACCAGGTAGGCCAGTCTTTCAGAATGCCTGCTTCACACAAAGGCCTGTCAGATATCCTGGGCTGGTGGGCTGAAGCCTGGATGCCCCAATGACAGAGAGAAACCTCTGGTGACAGTCAGCCGTCTCTGTCATTTCTGCGGTTCTGAAGCTGCTTGCTCCAGGCTTCCTACAGGCTTAGGTGATATTATTTCTTTCTCGAGTTCCTGATAGGGTTGAAGGCTAAATAGTCATAGTCTCACTACAATTAAGCTTAGTTGTGTAGGAACTAAGACAATGTTTTAGGTTTAAAAAGGTGTTTCTAGGTTGATAAATGCAAATTTTAAAAAAAGTGATTTAGGTACAGAACTTTGGACTCACCCAGATAGGACAGATACTGGAACACTTTTTTCCAAGGGTACCAAATACAAATGTCCTGGACATTAGAAATGTACTTCTTTCCTGATAATTCTCATAATCTTGTTGTATATAGTTTATTAATGTTAGAGAAAAAGCCATTTTTTAAAACAAAAAAAGGAGCACATGTAGGGGGAATTTTGGTTTCTTCAAAAACTCAGTATATATTATGTAAATATGTTTTTGTTTTAATTCCAAATTCGGGCTATGGCATTGTCGTAGTTTGTCCACTTTTTTTTTTTTTTTTTGGACAGCTGTGGTCTTTGCCAGCTGTTAACAGCCTTGTGTGACTCAGAGAGGGGTGTGGCTTTGCCAGCTGCAGGTAGTGGAATTCTGAGGACTCAGAGAGGGTATAAATTCCAGAGCCCAGAGAGAAGAGGACACTTTGAGGGATGCTCTGAGAAGGAAGAAGGCTGTTGCTGACTCGTCCTGCTGCTACGTTTGCTGGGCTGCTGGATATCCTGACTACAAAGATTGGAACTGCCCCAGGGAACTAAGTCTAAAGGGGTCTAAAGATTGGTATTTTCCGAAAGAACCTGATTACCTAAGCAAGCAGAGCTAAGTCTAAAGAGGTCTATATCCCCTTTCCCTTCTAACGTTCTGTCTTTCCTCCCTAGGGTTGGGGGGTTGGAAGGAACCCCCAAATAAAATAGAGTTTAAAAACTGGCGCCTACAGGTAAGAGTGGGTAAATATTGTCATCTCTGTGATATTACTGAATGTAAATGTCACGTGACTATCTTATTATAACTATTTTATTATATTATGTCCCTTTATACAACAGTCAGTGGCAGGGCCGAGAATCATTCTGGGTCTGACCCCGGTCCTCATGCTAGGTCCAACCACACAGGTCGCTTCTCACCATCTGCCGAGGTCTCTGGCCAGACAGCACCCATTCTCTGCACAGCACACTGACCCTGGATACCTTAGGGCTGAGTCATGATTGCTTTATTAAAGTTGCTGTGATATAGATGCATTTTAGCTATAGTTTAAAAACACAAGAAAACAGGACGAAGCATCAGTTGCAAAGACTCGTCTCCATCAACAGTTTAGTTTCAAATGGACTCTTAACACAGAAGTTTATCACTCCTGTTACCCTCTGGGAGGTGGCGATGGTACCCTGGAAGACAGCGAGATGAGCATTAAATTTCAGATCTGAAATTCCCCACTTACCCCGGTCACCCCATCACAGCAAAGCGTGGTCTCCAAAGCCGCAGTGAGCAAAGGTGGGACACTGGGAAAATGACTGGGTCCTGAGGGCCCTGAGGGATGACTCTCATGACAGATTCGCAGAGGAGTGTGCCGTTAGGACACGGTGTAGACTTAGGAAGCAGGCCTAGTTGGAGGAAGCAGGCCACTGGGTTCCCATGAAGGATAGTTTTGTCTCCATAGCCTTGGCCCCCTCTCTTGGTCCTTGCTTCCTGGTAGCACTGAGTGGCTCTCCTCCACCATGTGCCACAGGCCTGAAGCAAGGAGGCCAGGTAACAAAGGGCTGGAATCGCAGAGACTGTGAGACAAAATAAGTTGTTTTTTCTGGGTATTTTTTCAAAGTGATAGGAAAACACTGAAGACCGGGCGCCTCAGTGGTAGGTGTCAGGCTTCCAGAAGGGCTTCCCAGTCCTGTCAGAAGGGCAGCCATAGATGCTTGAGCCACCACCTAACTCTCCTGTCCCTAAGCTTTTACCATGACTGACCTAATAGGCAAGGGTATACAGAACATTAGACCCCATTCCAAAATTAAGACGGCCCCATAAGGAGCACGATAGAAAACCAGGCACAGTGGTGCACACCTGTAATCCCGCACTCAGGGAGACAGAAGCAGGCAGGTTGCTATGAGTTCAAGGCCAGCCTGGTCTACAAAGCAAGTAGACCAAGGCTACACAGAGAAACCCTGTCTCGAAAAACAAAAACGAAAAAGTATGATAGAGGTTAGGTCACATCAGTACAGACCACATTATTTCTAAACAGAGTGAGCCTTCTCTCTCTGGGGTGCTGGGAATTGAACCCAGGGGTCACACAGGCTAAAACATTGTAGTTAGGAGCTCCAGTCTCCAGCAGCAAACAGAGACCATGCTGGGAGACAGGCGTGTTTTGCAGGTCCAGTGAGAAGTGTAAGGCCATGTAAGACCCAACGGGAGAGACCAGAATTGACGCAAACTGCACTTGTGTCTTCCTGCAGCTGGATTGCAGGGTCAGGGATGGCCCCAGCTGAGGACGGCCGATCTGAGGCTGTGGCTCTAGCACAGCCCTGAGGTCACAGTCGTGGCTCCAGTGAGGGATGGGGGTGTGTGAGCTGGGTCTGAGGACCTGCCCTGCTGCTGTGACCAGCCACCAGGCCCCTGTGGATACCACTAGTATATTTTCACTTTCCAGACCGAGATGGTGCTCACTGTTAGTCCCAGCACTCAGACAGGCAGAGGCAGATGGATCTGAAAGATCACAGCAAGCCTGGGCCAGCCTGGTCTACAGAGCTAGTTCCAGGACCGCCAGAGCTGTTACACAGAAATCTCCGCTCTCAAAAAACAAAACAAACAAACAAACAAAGGGAGACAGAATTTTGCAAAAAAATAGCTTCTCAGCATTGACATAAAATATGTAAGTATAGCTTATCATCAGAACAGCGTCCAAGAATGAAGTCCTGTGGGAGAATTTTGAGTGGGTGTGAGAAAACTCCACACACACACACAAAACCAAAACAAGAGTCTTAGTGACCTCAGCTACTTCAAAACGCAGAATTGTTCTCGGATTGTGCTTAGGTGCCCCTCCCAGGTGTAGCAAAGAGGCGTGAGCTTTCTTCAGATCGTTCGTTACAGCTGGCGACTGTTGAGTGCTTTGCCTCGGTTGAAAAGCACGCTCTAGCCCCACACAGCTCGCCCTCGTGTTTGTACACTTTACTCTTGTGATCCTTCTTAACCCTGCGGCCCTGAATAAAGCTGGCTATTACGTGAGACTTTAGTCTGCTCGTTGATCAGCTGCATTCCCCCAGGTACTCTAGACCAGTCAACAACGTATAAGCCTGGGCAGGGTGGTGCACACCCTTAGTCCCAGCACTCAGGGGGCAGAGGCAGGAAGATCTGAGTTCAAGGTCAGCCAGGTCTACAGAGTGAGTTACCGGCGGTGAGGGCCTGTCTCAAACAACAAAACCAGATCTCAAATGTGGAGCCTCGGAAGAGAAAGCATCAGAACTAAGACATTTTTCATGCACAGAAGAAAACCACAAGCCACCACTGTGTGACACCCCACGCCTCTTTTGCCCTAGATAGTAAAAAGAGAGAGAGAACACAACTAAAACAGAGCCGCAAAAATCCAGGATTGCTGCCCATAAGTACCCTTGCTAGAGAACAGAAATGACTTCTAAGTAAAAGAGAAACAAAAGCTTCCTGTTCTCAGGAAGCTTCCTGAGAAGCTTCCTCTACTCAGAGAACCCTGGAGACACTGAGAATGGGGCTAGGAGAAATTAGGAGACATGCTCTCTGCTGTCCATCAACCAACAGCGTTCTGAGGCAGACAAAGAGCCAGGCATGAGGAAAAGGGACTGTGATCTGACCTCAGCCTTGGGGAGCTCTCTCGCTATCAGGATGAATTTGAAGAGGAACTGATTCAGCTTAAAGCTAACCTCAGTCAAAGACCAAAACAGGTCCTGGGTGACTGCTTTGAAAGACGGGAGCCCTGTGGTGAAGACCCTCACTCCCTCTGGAAAGGGTCTTGTCTATGATACTTTGCTCACCACGACAGGACCGTGCCGCCAGCCTCATTCAACCTGAAGGGATGTTAAGAGAAGGCCAAGGTGGGATTGACCTCAGAAATCAGCCCACCTGTGCTGGAGGGGGGGGGTGCCCTTGCAGCTGATGGACTTGGGGTGGAGGGTGATGTCATGGTCAGCTTCAGCTGTCAACTTGACACACCCGAGACTCACCTCCAAAGGCCAGGACCTCAACTGAGGAACTGTCTCCTTCATTGTATGGGGCATTTCCTTAATTGGCAATTGATGTGAGAGGGCCCAGCCCACTGGGCGGGGGGGGGGGGGCACCCAGAGAAGTGGCCCCGGGCTGTATAGAAAGGAGGTTGGACAAGCCAACAGGAGCAATCCAGCAGCTTGCTCAACTGCGGTCCCTGCGTGAGCTGCTGCCCTGGCTTCCCTGGGTGACGAACTGTAACCCGTAACTGAAATAACCGCTGTCTTCCCCAGCTGGATTTTGGTCAGTGTTTTATCGCAACAACAGGAAGCAGACTAGGCCAGGGTTGGATGAGGAGATCTTCCACTGTCGAAAAGGAGTTGAGCGTATTCCTGAGCATTTTCCCCACAACCCAACAGAAATGGGGAGCCTGTACTCACACTAGGAAAAACGGGTTCCGATCTCAGGCGGCGTGCTAGAGGCCTGGAAGTTCTTGCAGTGGACCTTGTCTGAGAGCTCTCCGGAAGTCCTGGAATATTTGCTGATCCTCACGAATATGTCCCGGTCTATGAACATTTCCTGGAAATTGTCCCGAAGGTGCTTACTCCACATGTACTCAGGAGAGAGGACCTTGGTGGGCTTGTTGTAAAGGAGGTACTTGTTCAAGTAGCTTTCATCGGGCCATGCAACATGGATGTCCTGAGCCTTGTCCAGCATCGCCGCCTGGTAACAGAACTTGGTGAGCCTGAAAACCTCCAGCACCTTTCCCCCGAAGAAGGCGCCCGAATAGTAAAAGTCTCCCTCCTCCCCAGAAATGTAGGCTTGTGACTGAGGCTGCCTCTCATAGACCAAGGACTCCCTCGGGAATCCAAAGAACAGAGGATGCAGTGTGCCAAACAAGGAGGACAGGATCTCCACGCCCACACTGTGGCAGAAAATGATGTTCACGTGCGCACAGACCAGGTAGTCCACCTCCTTTGCCAAGTGCTGCTTGGAGAAAAGGCTGATCATCTTCATTCTGTAGTCATAGGCGTCCTGCTGGCGGCCAGAGCCCTGAGCTTCCAGAATCACAATCTGTCTCCCCTCATGGAGCTTCATGAGTGGAACGCTATCCGGCTGGTCAGTGAAGACGTAGTACTTCACCCTGTGTCCCTCCATGAAGTATGTCTCCGCGGTCTGCAAAAACACCTCTAGGAAGTCTATGTATTCTCCGATGGCAAACACCACTAGCCCAATGGAGACGTTCTGGAGCCGGAATTGCTGGTTCAGGATTTCTATTTGGAAAGTCCCGTCCCACACGATGGGGGCCAGCCAAGGAGTCTGTATGGCTATGTTTTCACTACTGGGCATAATTAGTTTCGACTGATAATACAGCATCCTAGACACATTCACTATCTTCAGGTAGTCCATTTCTCTAACCGTCATGCTCTCCCTGGCTAGAGTGTATTCCGGCTTCTGCTTTTCCAGCATCAGGAAAGCGTAGGCAAAAAAGGCCAGTGTGAGGGTTAGCAGGAAAACGAAGGTCATGGAAAGAAGTGAGTGATACTTGGACTTGTCAGATTTCAGCAGTGACTCAATCATGATTGTCCGTGTCTCCTGCATGAAATGAGGAGCACTTCTTCTGAATGGGCTGGGCCAAATGGAAGGAGCTCCCCAAGTCCCCAACGCACAGCTCCCAAACTCTCTAATGCTGACCCAAGCGCCAGGCACCACGTGGTTCACATGGAGAAGCCTCGAGAGCCAACAGAACTCCAACGAAGTCAGTTTCTTTCTCTGGTGTTTTCAAAGAAACCGTACGGCAGGATTCAGTCACTGGACCACGGAGACAGGACCACAGCTGACAGGACAGATCTCAAGATCCCTGAAACATGCTCAGGAGACTCAAAGGGCATCACTGAGCAGGTCAACAGGAGAGATTGTGATGAAACCAGGGCAGGGCACCAGAAGGGACCTGGTGCTCAGGGCACTGGTGCTCCACGTTGCCCTTGACAATTACTACTGATGGAACTGTTAGCAAAAGCCAGTTCCCTGAAAAATCCACAGAGTTGAGACCAGGCTGCCTCAGGCATCACATCTAGATGGGAGGATGTGGGCTCTCTCTGGGAAGGACCGATTTGGTAGGCCACAGTAGAGGGAGTCATATGTGAATCAATTTGTTTTTTTTTTTTTTTTCCTTTATTCTCCTAATAGCAGATAGAACCCACTGAAGATTTGCTTTGGGGTAGCAGGGCTTACATTATGAGAGCTAGGATACTGACTTTGATTGGCATTATCTTGTTTAAGCATCACCCTGAGTGAGTGCCGCCCTTTTGGAAAACACATCCTTGAAAGGTCCAGGCTTGGTATTTGTACCAATCTTGAACAATGTCAAAGAACAAGAGATTCCAAAATCGCGGGCAACCTCTTTAACTTAGTTTGCTTTCTGTTGCGGTGATAACAACCAAGACAAAAGCAACTTGGGAAGGAAAAAGTTGATTTCATCTTACAGGTGGTCCACAGTCTACCGTGAAAGCAAATCAGGACAGGAACTGAAACAGAAACCAGGAAGGAACAGTAATTACTCACTTGCTCCCCATAGCTTGCTCAGCCTGCTTTCTTATACAATTGAGAACCCGCTGTGGACTGGGCCCACCTGAATCAATCATTAATCAAGAAAACACACTGCCGAGGCTTTCTTTTCTCCAAAATGCACTATGGGAATCTATATTAAAGATAGGGTGGCTATAGCTGTGGGGGCTTCTATCCGGGCCATTTATTCTATCTCACCAGCTACAGGTCTGTTTCTCTGCCAGTCCCACGCTGCTCTTGTCACTATGGCTCCGAAGTATAATTTGAGGTCAGGACCAGTGATACCTCCAGCATTTATCATTATTTCTCAGGATTTCTTTGTCTTTTGTGTTTCCATTTGAACTCTAAGGTGGCCTCTTTATTTCTGTGAAGAACAGAGCAGGAATTATGATGATGATTGTGATGACTCTACATTGTTAAGAGCCATTTCCACAACATTTATTTTTTTTTCAGTCCCTGAGAACGAGAAATCTTTTCATATTCTAGTGTCTCCCTCAGCTTCCTTCTTCCAGTGTTTTAAAGTCTGTATTGCAGACATCTGTCACTTCGATGAAAGTTTATTTATTGGGTTTATTCCAGGGCATTTTATTAGTCTTGAGGTGATTTTGAACATGATCACCACCTTGTTCGTTTGTTTCTCAATATGTCTTTCATTAATATGGATAGAAAAGCAACTGATTTTTGTATGTATTTTTGTGTCCTGTCCCTTTAGAAAGTATTCATCCATCTCTAAGAGTTTCTTGGTGGAGTCGTTAGGGTCCCTAATGTACAGAATCACACCATCTGCAAAGATTTCTTGCTCTTTTATTTAATGCCCCTTTCACTCTCTTGTCTTACTGCTCTAGCTAAGACTTCATACATGATATTGAACAGCAGTGGAGAGAGCAGACCCCCTTGGCTTATTCTTGATCTTAGTGGAAATGCTTTGAGTATTTCTGTCTTTAGCATGAGGTTGGCTGTATGTTTGTCCCATGTAGACGTATATATTATTGAGATATATTCTCTCCATTCCTAGTCATTTCAGAGTTTGTGTCATGAACAGATGTTGTATTTAACAGAAGCCTTTCCTGCACCTGTTTAAATGCTCCTGTGATTCCTGCCTTTGAGTCTGTGATGACACTCGGTGATTTGCATATGTTCACCCATCCCAGCATCCCTGGAATGAGGTCAACCTGGTGTGTTCTTGAATCCACTACAACATGACTTTACTGAGAACCTCTGTGTCTACAATCATCATGGAGACTTGTGGTAATTTTAGAAGTATGGTCTAATAATGTTTATTATTAGCCCTATAATTATTATGGTGGCATTATCTAACTCACTATACAATCAACAAAGGACACAGACTCCTGATAGATTTTATAATTGCTTTATGTCATTTTGGGCTGGGCAGATAATTCCACCTACGCCCCCATCCCATTCCATCTGCTTTAATCATTCCTAATTGGGCTGCCTCCCATCCGTACCAAATACTTGCTAACGTTCTTCATCTGGGCCAGTCCTTTCCACGCCATTCTTGGAGTTCTCTCTCCCGGCCCATGTGGTTCCTTCCACGAGAACCCATCGTGTCTTCCTCCATCCTCCTTCTCTTCTTCTTTCTCTCCTTCTCAGGATGCTCTCTGTCTCACAGCCCTCCAGCCTAGGTCATGCCTACGCTATCCACCTTGCCCAGGTGTGTCAGCATTTTATTGGTCACGCAGAGAGGCAAGTTTACAAATCATTTGGGGTAGTGAGTGTCTGCTTGTAAAAAAAAAACAACAAGCCAACCTGGGGTAGGGTGGGAGGAGCAATTAACCTTAGGATAGCACCAGACCAACCCCCAACAGAGATTAGCCTGTAACTTTCATGTTGTACTTTTGTCTGATCTTGACATCAGGGTAACATTGGCTTCACAAATTGCATTCTCCTTTCCTACTTTATGGAATAGCTTGAGACTCAGTAATCTTACTTCATCTTTAAAGGCTTGGTAGTATTCGGCAGTGAAATACTACTAGAAATACTACTAGAAAATTTGGCCTGGGAAGTTTCTCACTACTCTTTGATCTCATTGTAGCTGTAAGTTGCACCGTAGTATTGTTACACTGTAACTATAAGTTATATTGTAGTTATATAGTGCATCATCATTATAAGTCACATATAAGTCACGTTGTAGTTACAGGTTTCATGTCTTGCCTTGGTCTAGGTAGTTCATCTGCATATAATCCCTTTCTTTCAGATTTTCCTAGGCAGTGTGACTGCAGTGTATCATGATGATTTTTTTCCTATATCGTCGGTATTGTTAATCCCAAAGAGGGAGGAGAAAGACCACCGACCCAAATCATCGTAGCCAAGTCGATTAAAGAAAGCAATTAATTAAGGAAAGCTATTTATTTGTGTGCACAGGCTGCCTCTCCCTAAGGCGTCTATCTATCTATATCTGAACATGGAGACAGTTCTTATTTCTAGCTGTTACTGTCTGTCCAACCTAGGAAACATAGTTCTATGATTAACTGGTATCTAACAGGACCATGAGTTTGATTAGCTGACTGCTTTCTTATATTGCTTAATTAGCCTAAACAGTTTGTAATAGCAGCTTTTAAATTGACTAGAGCTTCACACTGCATTTTTTAAATCAGTCACATAGGTACAATATCTTATGCAAGAGTCGAAACATATATACATAGTATATTGTAGCAAAATATACTGCTAAATCTGTCTCAACATACAAAGTCCGTACCAAACATAAAATATTTGGCTTGCTAATGCTCTTTAGTCCAAAAGTACATTCAGTAATCTACCTTTCTATTCTATTATTCCCACATTATTTCTATGTCCTTTCCTAATCTTTTCCCCTTCTCCACCTTTCCCCCTTAACATTAGATAAAAGGGAAAGAAAGATAGAGGAAACAAAACAAAAGAGAGAAATCCCTGAGTCTAAGCTCCTAAACTTTGTCTCCTCCCTGACCAAAATCATTAACAACTTACAACCAACCCTCTTTTAAAGATGACGAGCATCCATCACCCGTAGAATGACCAAAAACCACCTACCCCCTTTGAGGAAATGGGACATCATTCTCTTAATATTGTTTCCTGCTGTTTTGGGAGTGACATTTTCCTTTTTGAGGAGTCCCCAATAAAACTGGAATAAAGACCAAGTCTTAGGAGAGCTAGCTGTATCATGTGCTGTCCAGGCTCTCTGTGCTGGGAAAGTGCAGGGGTGACTTGAAGTCCTGACTGGAGAATCTGTGGCGCTGGACGATCTAGCTAAGCCATTAGGAAGCTGTTCTGAGCGCAGAACTTTGAGGAAACAGGTATTGAGGCAGTCTGTGGAGTTTAATCAGGCAGGATGCTGATATAAGTATGTTTCAGCATCTTGGCATTCTTCTCAGCATCTTCGAGGGCGAATCTGGTCAGGAGTGCTTTAACTTCATTGGTGTCTGGTTCTTCCGCTCTGTAAACATATAAACGTTCACAGGTGGTATAGTTTTTGTAACACGTGTGTGGAATGTGCAGTTTGCACAGTTTGGCTGAAAATGGTTTTCTGCTTTTTTTTTGAGCAGGTGAAAGACATCTGTTGTTCTTCATAAGCCAGTTTGGACCGTATACTCAAACTGTAATACAAATTTTCATCTATGTCAGATGACAGGATGACATGTAAGTCCTGTGGGCTCTGTAGCCAACAAGATTTATTGGCTAAGCAATCCTGAGGTCTTGGCTGGAGACATTTTCACGTCTCAAAGCTGTTCACAGGTAGAGGGATCAGCAAATTATGTTACCTGTTTTGTTGGCCTTCTTGATTTCTTTCAGTCTACAGTCAGATCTTCAGGGGATCTTCTGTGGTCATACTTGATTTTCATTAATTTGGATGAAATCCATAGTTTTTCTTTTGCCATTGATACAAGCATGAAAATCTCCCCTTCAACATAACACATTTCCTGACTTCCATTCTGAAATCAGCAAATCTACAAACTGATCAGTCCTTTAAAAAGGATTCAACAGTCCTTTTTAAATTCTACTGTTTTTCAGTAGCTATGCTCTCTGTTCCATTGACATTTGAAAAAGTTAAAGTCAATAAAACATTATTTAATCTACCTCTGGGAGATCCCATATTCTCCTTCTGTTCTATGAGTATTTTCTTTAAAGTCCCGTGAGAATTCTCCATAGTTGTTTGTCCTGTAGGATTCTGCGATATACCTGTAACATGTTCTGTGTCACAGTGTCTAAAAGTTTGCTGTATTTTACTGGATACGTATATTGGAGTATCAATAGTTTCAATCTGCAAAGGCATCTCTAAGATGGCCATCATCTGTAATAAATGTGTAATCTCGCAATCATTCTTTTCAGAATTCAAGGCAAAAGCCCATCGGAGTTCTGAATGTCTATAGTGAAAGGGTTAGACTAACTTTGTAACCTGTATGTCTTCTAAAGCCTATAGTTTTGAGTTTTAGGTCCAGGTTAAGTTAAAGCCTCTTAGTACCTTTCCAGAGAATGGAGGAATGTGACCCTATCTGTGAGGACAGATATAAAAAAAGGCAAGCAAACAACGACCTTCACTCAGCAAAAAAAAAGGACCAGAGCCTTGTCTTTGAGATAGCGTTTCTTAGCAACAAACCCAGACTTTTTCTGAGTAGCTTTTGACCTCCAGCCAAAAGTCCGCAGCCCCTAATCTTCAAGGATGAGCTAACCACCCCCACCTTAAATTGCAGCTGCACCCACACTTGGCAGGACTGGCCAAGCTTGAGCACCTAAGACTAACCAATTATCTTACTTTATAGCTTCCTCATCCAATCCTAAATTGCTAAAACTGCAACTTCAAATTTCCCGCAATTTTTCTTTTAAAAACCTAAAGGCCTTTGTCTCCTGGTGCCACTCTTTGCTGACCGGCAGGGGTGACCCCATTGTACAATGGTTAATAAACCTCTTGCTTTTGCAACGAGTCTTGGTCTGGGGGAGTTTCTGGGAAGGGCGCGATCTTAAACTCCTGAGCTGTGAGACCCCAGGTCTTACAATAGTATGATAGACTTTTTTTTTTTTTTAAGTTTTCTAAACTCTGTAAAATAAAACATATAAGCTTGTTGTACATAAAAAAATAAAGTGTTAGACTATAATATGTTTATTATTAGCTCTAAGATTATCACAGTGGTATTATCTAATCTGTCACAAATAATAAGACACAAACACCTGTTAGATTTTATAATTGCCTCATTTATCTTGGGCCTGACAGATATTTCACCTACGCTGGCTCAAAATCCCCACCATCCACCTTCCAGCCCCATCCAATGCCACCTGCCTTAATCATCCTCATCTGGTCTACCTTCCATCCATAATCCCAAGATACCTTTGCTTGTACTCTTCATTTGGGCCTTTCCACACCAAAACTGCAGCCCTTACTCCATGCCCGTGTGATTCCTTCTCCACGCTAACCCATCCTGGCTTCCTCCTTCCTCCTCTCTTCCTGTTGGCCTACTTCCCATAATTCTCCTGTCCTCTAAAGCCCAGGAACCTTAGCCACGCCCATCCCATTCTGCCCTGCCCAGGTGTAGGCCTTTAATCAACCAATCAGGCATAATGTCTTAAGCAGTTTTACAAAGCAAGGATAGGTGTAACCCAGTCTTGGGGGCCAGCATCAGAACAGCCCCCAACATAAGCTATTGCAGGACATTTTTCTGAGGTAACATTATTGAACAGAACATGAATTTTTAATTCAGCGTATAGACCTTTATCTAGTAACTGATCCTTGGCAATATAAATACAAGAGCCAGTCTCATCGCGTTGGTTTATAATTTTAGAAGCTTTTTTTACGTAGCATCTCGATGGGCTGCCATCTTGTGATTTCCCTAAGCCTCTGTGTATTTCTTTTTTTTTTTTTTTTTTTTTTGCACCTGCAACTACCTTTAGTTGCTGTCGTTGCAGGCTCCACATTCGATCTCTCTGAAGATTTTTTTTTTTATTCTGATTTAGAAATCCTCTAATCTCTGTTTTATGGCTTCTATTCTAGCATTTAAATTTTTAGACTTTTTCTTCTCTAAGTCTGTTTTCTTCTGATCTCTCTTAAAGAGAATATATAAAATTGCAATCATTACTGAACATATAATTATTTTTATGCTGACAGTCAAAACAAAATTATATGGAGTCCAAATGCCCTATTTTATACTGTTTTTCCATTTTTAACATTTAACATTTAACATTTTAACATTCCATTTTAACATTTCCTCTTTTCTTTTTTAATCTCTCTAACGTTCTTCCTTTTATGGAGAATTGTTTTTGTTTTTTGTTTTTTGAGACAGGATTTCTCTGGACTAGCCATTGTGTCCAAGACCACAATGGCCTTGAACTCACAGAGATCTGCCTGCCTGTCTCCGGAGTGCTGGGATTAGAGGTGTGCACCACCACTGCTCAGCACTGAAGGTTTTATTTTATTTTTTTAAACTTAATCTTCCTTTCTATTACTGTGTATGTTCAGTTTGTTTACTTTTTTTTTAGTTTCTATGTTCCTTTGAAAACATTTCTATCTATTTTTCTTTTTCTCCCCTTTTTTGGAGACTTTAATTTTATGTGCATTTATTTTTCTCTTTTACTGCCCTTTAATTTATTTCTTTTCTGTATTTAATTTTATTTAAATTCCTTTTCATATTTACATGGCTTATTCTTTTTCTATTACTTAACTTTCTCTTTAAGGACTTTACTATTTTTAAGCTATTTTTATGACCATCTATATCCAGTTTACTATTTATATATTTATTTATTTGCATTTAAGTATAATTCCAAACATATGCTATCTGTGGATAGCTTTGCCACATTTAAAGCAAATGCCTAATTGAGGTTTGTTGGTATAATGTTCTTTTGGAACATATACACCTTACCCTTGTTCATTCAAATGCTGATTTCTCTCCCCCACTATCTGGTTTCAATCCAGACATTGCACTGTGATACTTATTCTAAGCGTCACCTGGTCTCAAGTTTGTGTAAACAGGCCACCATTTGTTCTCTAAATTGTCAATTAAAACAACCAGCCACGGGCTGGAGAGATGGCTCAGAGGTTAAGAGCACTGGCTGTTCTTCCAAAGATCCTGAGTTCAATTCCCAGCAACCATGTGGTGGCTCACAACCATCTATTGTGAGATCTGGTGCCCTCTTCTGGTGTGTAGGCACGCAGACAGAATTAAAACAAAAAACAACCAGCCACAATGTTGAGCAATGGAGAGGATAGGAAAGGACATCCTGGTTCAGAGTGGGAGGAGAGGAAGGAGGGAGAGGGGAGAAGCCAGAGGAGAGGAAGGCATAGGAGGGAGAAGAGGAGCAGAAGCTGAGCGGAGAAGCTGGAGGAGAGGTCTTGGAACAAAGTGGAGAAATGAACCGAATGATACCTCTAAAAGCAAGTATAATGGGTGAATCTGAATGGTAGGAACTATGCGGGCTTGGAGGTTTAGGATGGAGTAACTATTGCCCGGCATTGTGTTCTAGGTCAACTAAATAAATCCTAGTCTCTGTGTGGTGATTTGGTTATACAGCTGATTAGGATCAACCGCAGGATTTACTAAATAGTAAATGTTAATGACCTAATACGGCAGAGGTTCTTCAATGCCCATCATCTTCTTTGAAGTAGTATGGGGGTGTTGCTCGGAGCAGACATATCTCACTGTCAAAGAAGTCTTTTATTATTAAAACATCTTTAAATGCCATATTCTGTAGGTCCCTGAAGTGCTGATATTTGCCTAGGTTCTGCCATGTGGTTCATATCCTTTCCTCGAGGTGCTGTACATCTGACTTCCTCTGCATCTAGCTGATGAATCCCCTGCCTGAAATTCTTCCCCAGAGTTCCCATCTCTCGTGGAAGTCCCGCCTTTCCCCTCCTGCCTCAGCGATTGGCCTTCAGCTCTTTGTTAAACCAATCAGAAACTGTTAGAGGAATGTTTACAAAGTGTGATGTGTCCATAAGAAAAACAATACCAGTCAGATCTCTGGTGGTACAGAAATCAACATTTGAGTAATATAAAGACAACCTTTACACGGTTCACAAAAACATCCCCTGCAACACACGGAAAAATACACTTTAGGATGACCAGATTCAATGAGTCATTTAAGAACTCGAGGAAGATTTCAAAAGTTCCTAAAAGCAAACAATGAAAAAACAACACCCCAGAGCCTCTGGGATGCAGAAAAGGCAGTTCAAAGAGGAGAGCTTATGACTGCTTACATCAAAAACTCAGATTTCAATAAACAACCCAACAGTTCACCTCAAGGTCCCAGAAAAATAAACAACATTTTCATTTCAGGGAGCAAAGAAAGGCAGGTCTCTGTGAGTTCCATGACAGCTAGGAACACATGGAGAGACCCTGTCTCAAAAAAAAAAAAAAAATCAACAAAAAGGAAATACCTCCATTCACGGATGAGCCTGGAGGAGAGCATGCTAAGAGAGACAAAGCAGAAGCAGAAAGGACTGAGTCAGTCAAATAAGGCCAGGGACCAAGGAAAATTGAGAATTACTGGCCAGTCTGAGTTTCACAGCATGAACATGTCTTTTAAAAAAATTAAAACGCCTCACCATCTCCTGTGTCTTGGCTGACTTGGCTGCTTTGACTTTGGTTGAGGTGGTGCTGGAGAGAAAAGCCAGGCCTTGTACATGCTAGGCAAGCAGTCTACAACTGAGCTGCTCCACTCCCTGTGTGAAACGCTTCAAGTCCAACACACAGTGAATAGAAAAGTCAGTAGCAGAGGCGAGGGTGACGGCTCAGTGGTTAACGGCACTTACTGCTCTTCCAGAGGATCTGAGGTAAATTGCCAGTGCCCACATGACGGCTCAAAACCATCTGTAACCCTGGTGTCGGGGATCTGACTCCCTCCTCTGGCCTCGATGGACACTAGGCATGAACACGGTACAGACATATGGGCAGGCAAAGAGTCATACATACAAAATTTAAAAATAAGTAAGCTAATACATTGTATACTTTAAGTATATACGGTAATCAATAAGTTAAAATAGTTAAAAGTAGGACGCGGTTTGCCCCACTTATAAAACAACAACAATTACATATAACTGCATCTGAAGGTTATCGTTTAAGGGTAAGGTGTGAATTTACCTAAAGCCCACATCTAAACCAAGATAAAAGGCTCATGAAATGTACAGTCCTATACTCTCTGATCACACTTTTTTCTGTGACAGAACATGAATTTTAGTGTGCTTTTGCCATGCACTCCAGCTTGCTTCGTGAGGTGCTATGAGGGACAAGTATCTCTCGGAATAAGACCGGAACTCAGAACTGACTTGTAGCATGTCACTCAGAGTAAACCGTCACCTCTAAGACTGATTTAGAATTTTGTAAAGACTGGTTTTGGAGATAACTGCGGAAACCAACCAAGGGATAAAGTCATCCAACACATGAATTTATATGACCTGGCCCTCGGAAGAAATCATTTCTCTCTTAACCTGCAATTCAGAAGATAAACACACACATGTATTTTAATCTAAAGGTTTGTTTCACCATTAACGGCATCTATATGAGGTGGAGGGCTGTGCTCTTGAGGGAAGAGCACACAAGGGCGTGAGGCCTCGTTCTGCTGAGTTGCAGCCATCATAAGCTGCCCAAGGGTGTGCTCTTATTCGCCGTCTTCTCTCTCACTTTTCCTACGTCAGAGCCCCTTGAGCAAAACACAGAGATTCCAGCTTTTAGTACATTTCAGCAGTAATGTTGCCTCAGGACTACTGTATTGGGCATAATTGGATATGAATAATTTTGTTTCTAGTTATTTTGTATTTCACAGCTGATTTTTCTAGAATAATCTTTACTCCTGATAAAGTTTTTGTTTTGTTTTGTTTTGTTGTGACCACAACTGCCAGTGAACAAAGAAGCACTTCCTAATGAAAAGAAAAAAGCATCCTGGGATGGAGAGACAATTCAGTGGTTAAGAGCTCTTCCGGAGGACAAGCTCACAACTGTCTGTCTGTCTGTAGCTCCTGTTCCATGGGATCCAATGCCCTCTTCTGGCCCCTGCCCTCCATCAGGCACACTCATGGTGTAGATGCAGACAAAACCCACTTATGCATACAGAATAAAAATGAATATTTTTAAAGCAGCGTTTAACAAAACCCAGCTCTCTTAACAGTAACAAGTCACCACTTTCCACACATCCTGTATCAGTGACTCTTAGAAACAAGTGTTACTTCGAAAGTTAAAACAAGTCTAGAGAGATGGCTCGGTGATTAAGAGCACTGTCTGCTCTTCCAAAGGGCTGGGGGTTCAATTTCCAGCACCCACATGGCAGCTCACACCTGTCTGTAACCCCAATTCCAAGGGATCTGACACCTTCACACTAATGCACATAACAAAAAAGTTAGAACAGACGCGCTTTCTGTGGGAACCTGAGATTCCCTAGAGCTGGAGTCTCCATCTCTCCAAATCAACTTCGTTCTCCTCCCGTCTTTCCCATCATAATCCTACCTGGAACGTTCTTTCTTCGTTGCAAAAGAGGCATGGGCGAGTTTCACCCAGTGGTTAGCAGTGCCAAATTCCAAGCGGGTCCGCCTTCCCGGGACCCCATCATCTTCCTGGAGACCTCAAAGGTTACCATCAGGAATGGTAGAAAAGTTAAACCTTTTAAATGTGATGCTCAGCAGAGCTCAGACAGGTTTGAGGGCCAGAATCTATCTAAGTACATCCGAGGTTCACAAACTTTGTTTCGAGTTTTCTGCTGCAGACTCAAACCCAAGAGCGCGTACAGAAAGCTGGATGATGCTATTTCTACAATTAGTTAGTACTCTGTATGACTCTACAGAGAGATTCTGTCTTGAAAAACAAACAACAAACAAACAAAAAGTTGTAAAGAGTAAAATGAAAACCAAAGAATTATGAGATTAGCAGCAATAGAACAGAACCTTTCTTTTCCCCCCTCTGTCCCATGCCAGGTGGCTCTTCTGGTGATAGACAGAGATTTTGGAGTTTTCTTTAACAAGCATGCGTGGGTTTAGAGAAGGAAAGAGCCGTGCACAACCCCAAAACCAACTTTAGATTTTAAATAAACGGCCACATAAAGACCATTTGCAATTTGTGTCTGGAGAGGGCAGCAGAGACAAGGTGGAGGTGGATAATTTCACCAACGTACTTTCCCCCCCCCCTTGAGACATTGTCTCTTGACGATCTGTTCTTTTTCTTCAGATTGTTGCACTTGTCTGGTAGTCTCTGGATTCCTTAGTTGGATGTTTTCATTCTTCTGGAAAGCTAAAAGCAAAACCCTCCCCAAAGCCAAAGCCGGGGGGTTCCCTTTTTGGCAAGGTAAGGCCTTCCTAAGGCAAAAAGGGTTTTGGCAAAAAAAAAAAAAAATATCTTTCGATTGGAATTTTTTAAATTCTACATTCTAACATGGAATTAAGACACGTTGTTTAAGAAAACCTGTTTTTCGTTTCATGCCAGTAAGGTAGGTGTACATTTGATAACATTATTTTTTGTTTTTATTTTTTCATGCCTGCTCACATGAAAGGCATAGTAGTCTTTGTAAGTTAGCGTGGACTGAAGAACCAAGCTGTCTGATGAACTTGTTATAAGCTCAGGACTAGCTGCACACTGACTGCTTGACAACAGACTCAGACTCTTAGAAAGTTATTGAATACTGAACGAAAACTGACCAGTCAGGGCCATAATCTGGACTCGGCAGCCAGACTATAAATTGGTCTGCTCCTAAGGCAAGTTTTTTATACAAAAACAAACAAACAAAAAACCCAAAATGTAACTAGGTAACAAAACTGTAACCAGGTGAAGGAAACTAACCATAGCCAGTTGCGGTAACAAAACCGCAACCAGGTATCCAAGTGAAGGACTCCACGTTACATCATTTTGACCAGCTAGACAAAGCGTTTGTTTCTGACTGACCTTTAATTTGATTGGTTCTGCAGTTGGGGGACTTCATAGAATGACCAGGTAACAAAGTATACAAAGTTTGAGAAATGAAACCATAGAGTCATTGGAAGGCAGAACCCGAAAACTTGAATTTAATTTCACCTTATAATCAAAATAGAGACTTGGCTTCTGATACTCTAAAGGCGACAGCAGGTGTTAACAGAGGAGCCACAGTTCTGCTAAGAAGTGAAGTAGGTCTCAACAGAGGGGCTATAGAATTTAAACAGGTTACAAAGGAGATCTCTCCTGTTCGAAATGAAATCTTTATCAATCTTGATGGCACCCACAGCTTTTCTTCTCTTTGTGTCCGTGGAAACAGACACAAAACTTTTTCCTCAATGTTCCATATATCCCAGTTTCCATTCTGAGGTCAACACATTTTTTTTTTTAAATATACAGGTTGGTTTAATAAAGCAGCTTTTTAAATATTATCCAGGGTCTCTCTGCAGCTCATGCGTTCTGCTCAAAGACAACCTGGACAGTTTGTGACAGTTCTTAAAATACCTTTCAATAGTTTTCTCAGAAGCATTCTTCATTTTATGGTTTGTTTCTGAGATGGGAGGAATGTTAATCTGTGTTTTCTATTGCTGCAACAAATCATGTCCCCAGAAATTCATGGATATATTAACCATACATGGCTTTAATTTTCCTATTTGTCCTTCTGGCCCTATACACTCAACCCATCTTGCCCTTTGTTTTACCTGAGCTAAAGCCCCAGTCCCTAGGAGCTGAATATTTACCTTCCTGAAGAGGCCAATCTGGATGCCAGGATTTGGGCAAAATCATTGTTACATCTGCTCCTGTGTCTGCTAAACCTTCAATTTCAATGTCATTTATTTGTATTTTTAGCTTTGGTCTCTGATCATTTATAGCAGTTTTCCAAAATACTTGTCTTGTGGTCTCTCCTGAGTTGTTTTGTTTTTTTTTTTTTTTTTTATCCGCTGAAGCTGTGTCTTGATTACACGCAGAGCAGCGTTGTGAAAGACAGGCATTAGAGTTTTTAGCTGCTCTGGGGATGAGTTCCTCCAGTGCTGGCAGGGATCGGCTGAATCAAGTTGGGCCCTGAAGGAGCCCCCTCTGGCACTTCCTGATGGCAATGTGTTGCCCTGCATGTCTCCTGCTGATCTACATTCGTTAGTCCAGCGCTGGACTTTGCCATACCCTGTGCATACTCCAGATGTCTGGGGCGTTATTTTTGGATTATCTCTAGAAATAGACATTATTTCTAGGGATGCCTCACCTAGAATCCCTTTTCAAATGACCTGGCTTAAAAACAGCTAACAGCCTTTCAGAAATGACTTCTCCTATCAGAGCGGCACGGTAAACATGAGGCCCAATGTCAGTTGTGTTTCTGATCCATTCCTTTATGGGTGCTGATCTTCCCTGTAAAGATCTAGTCACCCTTTTGTGTTCTGAATTAGCGTTTTCAAAAGCCAAAGATTTGATTAGTATTTTCCTGACTTGTGAATCTCATATTATTCTATTTACAGCTGAAGTCAATTTTTGAAAAACAAACAAACAAACAAAAAAAATCAGTGAAGGCTTCTTTTGGGCCTTATATAATCTCAGTAAATGACTCAGACCTCTTTCCAGAGTCTTCAGCCTTATCCCCAGCATTAGAAGGTACTAAGTGACATAGCACAAGGTGTGGTCATCAGATTCAAGCTGCCTTTGACTTTCACCTAGCAGATGATCTTGGTGAATATCATACCTCTGGCCCTAGGTCACGGCTCTTAAATCCCTCTTTCCACCGTGTTTGCCGTTGCAACTGAAGGATCAGCTCCCAATCTTGCTGTTACAAAAATCGTTCCACTCTTGGGGGATAGTTCTGTTCTGAGTTACCCATGAATTTAATATCTGTTTTCACATAGGGTGAATGGATTCCATGTGAAATGATCACTTCTTTAAATCTCCTCCACCGAATACTGTAGGATTCCATTTAACCTCTTCACTACCTTGTGGGCGTCTGTCGTCTGCCGGAGTCCTTGCATGGTGACTGGATAAACCACAGTTGGCTCTCTAACAACCTTGGCCATCCCCCTTCAGTTTCACGGTGCGGTGGCACGGTAGGTTCTTGCCTAAATTCCTCTGTCTGGGTCTGAGTATTTTTCTTATTTGTACTTATGAGTGTAAGGCTTGTATTTTATCGATCCACCTTTCAAAATTTTCTCTTTCTGTATCTCTAAGCTTTTTTTTTTTTATTTTTGAGTGGGTACAGAAAGCCGCTATGCCTATTAAAAAGAATCATGTCCCTCCCCTTTACTTCCTGTGAATGTCCCTATCTATCCTGACTTCCTCTTACTTTCTATGGTTTTTTTTTTCCCCTATGTTCACTCTCTGTCAGATGGTTGCTTGCTCTGTCTCTTGACCTAGGGCTAACTTTATTTAATCCTGTTTATAATATTCAAGCAGAAAGCTCTTGGATTAAAGGCATGTGCTAGGGCTGAGCCCCACCATACCACAGCTACAAACAGGTTTTTTCCACTAAACGACACCATCTTGGGGTTCATAGTGAGATCTAGTACCCTCCAACATGTATGTATATGTTTTGCTCCGACGCGTGTTTGTGCATGTGACGTCTAGCACCCCTGGAGACCAGAAAAGGGCTTCAGTCCCCAGAGACTGGAAATGTAGGTTGTTGTGGGCTGCCATGTGCTGGGAATTGAACTAGCCCCATTGGAAGAGCTTAACCACCGAGCCCTCTCTTTGGCTTTTTATACCTACAAACCAAAGGAGAGTCACGAGTCATCGCTTTTGCCAAAATACTTTGATGGGAAGGTATACGGGATGCAGCAGCAGGAGGCAGATGTCGCTTTCTTAGCATGAGGAATTATGAAAGCTAGTGATCCGAAAGATAACACGTTCCGGAAGTTCCACCTGGAAATCACGAAGATATTAAAGCAGATTCAGAGGCCAGTAGTAAATGGCTCCTTAGGGCATCAGAGACAGCTCAGTATAATCTCGGGACTCAGTCAGCAGCGATACTTCTTTCTGTGACGTTCTAGCCAGTCTGTCCATTTGCAGTCTGTCACAGGTGTGAGTCCGGGACGTTGAAGCTCACAAGATCCTGGGAGGAAACCGATGGGCTGATAAATACGAAAACCCTTCATTTTGGGCTTCTTCCCAAATATACCACAAAGGAGCGTGTTACTGCGCTGAGGTCCCGGACATTGCGATCTCAGGAGTGCTTGCAGTACAGCACGCATCCAGTAATTTCAGAAATCGCCACCTATGTGCTGACAGCTTTAGCGGAAACCCTAATCCTACAGGCCACAATAGCCCATACTTTGGCTTTGACTCGAGCTCACACACTGGCAGGAACGGGCCTCCTGAGGCTGTTGGCATTTGCATTTCCATTTTAGGGATGAAGATACTAAAGTCATGGTCACCCAAGGTCACCTTGCTCCAGGGCAGGGACGGGGTACACGAGGGCTTTGGCTGGCCCCGTGTGGGTTCTCTCCCAGTCTCACTCCTTCCTCGCGTTTCCATGGCTGCAGGGACACGTGAGCTAGGCACAGGTGAGCGGAGAGTGTCTCACATTCACCTTGCCCGTCTATGCCCAGGTCTCATGGTAACGAGAACGTACACACTAGGGCTCTATGCCTTCATCTCCGGCAGTTGGACCTGGGGTCTGTTTAGACACAGGATACTGAACCCAACACGGCAGCCGAACGAACGCATCCCGGTTCGTGGCCACCAGCAGCATGTCCCTTTAGAAAGCACCACGGGCACCTGAGTTCCTGTGGGTAAATGCTGAGGCGAGACTGAGCTGGCGGTCAGTGTGCGGGACCACAGAGCTGAGACGCAGGATTCAGTCCTAGAGTGGCAGCTGAGGACCTGAGCCTTTGTTTGCGGAGTGGGGGTGGGGGTTATTAGTGACCGTGGAAGCTTTGGAGTTGAGGGGAGACATCGTCAGAACCGGGTTACGGTGCGCCTCCTCCGGCTGCAGCGTGGGGAGCAGATGACAGGCGGGAGAGAGAAGCGTCTGGGCCCATGGCCAGTGAGGGCCAGCCCGGGGCTCGGGCTGCATCTTCCCTGTGATCTTAGCTACAGGAGAAATGGATGGCTTCTGGATTTGTTTCCAAGAGCGGTCCTCTTAGACAGCCCAGTGGAGGTTGAGGCAAGGCCAGGACACAGGGCCCACCTGGGGCTTCCGGTGTCTGTAGCCCGAAGGAAAGTAGGAAATGCTGTCAGCTGACCTGGAAAAGTCACCTGGGTGGCTTTGGGGGTCCTTTTGTTTTTAAGAAGGAGTGTTAAGAAGTAGGCCAGTGGCCATGTGGAATATGAGCTGTTCTAGAGAACTCGGTGTGAAGGCCTTGAGCGTATGGCTGGACACAAGCCTGGAGTTCAGGACAGAGGTTCCAGCTGGAGCATTCCTGTGTCAACGACCTATATGTGGCTAGAGATAGGAGGTGGTTACATTTAGGAAAGGAAAGCATCCAGGGGGTGGTGGCGGCATTGCTGGGAGCAAGGCAGTGGGGAGGATGAGCTCAGGAACACTGGACGCATCTCTCAGGCTGAGAGGGGAGCCACAAAGACAGATATGGTTAGGTTATGTTCCTGGGCTGTTTGGCAGGGGACCAAGGCTGCCAAGAGATGCTGGCCGTGGGATGGGTCTGAAAGCAGAACACTGAAAGCAAGGTGACAGTAGGGTGAAGGCAGGGGACCTCACCTGTGATTTTTGTGCCCAGATTTTTTTGGTAACTGCTGAGGACCGACCCAGCTGGGAGTCCCTCACCCGCCGGAGAATCAAGGAATTCAGATATCAGGAAGGCACAGGTAGGCGAAAGGACAGAGACCACACCAAGTAGTTGGTTTGGATCTGCTGCACTTTACTGAAGTCAAGCCAACACTTATATAATGATTACATAAAGAAGCACCCAAAATTGACATATTTCCCGGAGCATTCAGACTTTTTACCAACAATACAAAGTTTACTTTTTTTTTTTTAATTTTTTTTTTATTTTTATTTCATGTGCATTACTATGAAGGTGTCAGATCCCTTAGAATTGGGATATAGACAGTTGTGAGCTGCCATGTGGGTGCTGGGAATTGAACCCAGGTCCTTTGGAAGAACAGACAGTGCTCTTAACCACTGAGCCATCCCTCCAGCCCCCGCAAAGTTTACATTTTAACTGAAAGAGCAACCTGGTAGAAGCAGTGTCTACAAAAACTCTTGGCCTAACAGCCTCTTAAGCAGAGCAAACATAGAACTAGTGCTTTATTTACATAGTGTTATTGCTGCTAATTTAGCGAGTAGAGGGCCAGGGGATTGTTAAACTTCTGGTCTGTTTGTGTAGTTTATTGTCAGTTAATTAGGGGCTGTTAATAATCCTCCAAGTTAAGTCAGCTAAAGATTACAACCCCCCTGGAGATAAGCACTGAGGGGAATTCCTCCTGTTTGGCTTGCATCTTTCCTTAGAGATAAGATGCTTGAGCTAGCCTGTCTGTAAAACTTATAGTATAATACAAAACTCTCTGACCTTCTATGTTTGCCTATCTTCTTTTTGCCTCATCATAAACACCTGTGTTAGGTAATGGTTTTGTAGTAGCTTTACTGCAGTGGGAATATCCAGAGCATTTATCCTAACAGATCCTGATTAAACATTTTCTTTAGAAAGCCCTAAAACTCTTGTCCTTTTACTACCTACAATGTTTGGTTTTTCCACAAGCAATCCCTGATGTTGAATCTGATTTATTACCCCTCCTAAAATTATATTTTCCTTCTACTCTTATTTGCTAAAGCTTTCAGTAGTCTATTAGCAATGTGTTTCCTTGGATAGTTAATTGTGCTGTTCCAAGAATCACAGAGAAACAGCAAAAAAGCTCATTAATCCAATCTCGCAACCGTGGGAGCGTGGGACTCTCAGAATACGTCTTTTTGGCTTAGATGGCCATGTTAGGGTTCTTGCCAGGGACTTCCAGGAAGCTGATCCCCATAGGAAACGTATCTTCCATCTGGCAACATAATTTTATGCTTACATAGCACATTTTTATGTCTTCACAGACGACTCCTGGAGTTAGTGTAACAGGTAACCTTGGTGGGGCCTGGAGGCCTTCCCTTGGGCTGGTGGACAAGCTCACAGGTTGGTGAAGGGTTGGTGAAGGCCGCAGGGCAGGGAATCAGCTTTGACGGCTGCGATGTCAGGGCATGTGAGCAGAGTCGGAAAGGACTCAGGGACGCACCAGCTGCCAGTAGATCTTGAAGGCTGAGAATGACACTAGGGATGAGGCGGCGCTTCCGCAAGTTCTGGGCAGGTCTGCTAAAGGATGGCAGCCGTGGTCACGCACCCCGAGTGCTCAGGATGCCTTTGGTGTGAGCCTCGGGGCAGCTGCGGGTGGGAGATGAGACCAGTGGAGGAGGGTTGGTCTGCAGAGTGACGTTCTTGAAGGGGCGTGCACGTATGTTTCCAGGACCAAGGGAAAAAGGCAAGCCTGGATTTGTGGGGTCCAGGGGAAGCAGACTGGGGAGCGAGAGCAAGGTAAGGAATGGGGTGGGACCTTCACGTCAGGCCTGTGCGCAGATGGAGTTTGCTCGTGTGACTGGCTGGATGTGGGTGACGCAATGACCAACGGGAGGAGGAAGAGTAGGTTGGCCTGGGCCCCAGCCTGGTACTTTCCTGTGAGGTAAGCCAGGACACATGGGGGGACACCCATAAAGGCACTGCTTGACACTCCACTACACCCGTACCCCGACACGATGCTGGAGACCTTTGCCCTGCAGCCTCATTGAGTAAGTTTCTTGCTCTCCTGCCTGCTGGGCCGGGCCCTTTCCTTTTTCCAGGAACTGCTCTGCCTCTCACGGTCATCTATGGAGCCTTCTTCCTTCTTGTTTTCCCTGCACAGGTGCTGCGGGTGGTGGGTGGGCCGAGGACGCCCCTATCTCATCCGGTAGCCCCTTGGCCTGCCAGGGAATGATCTGGGATGGGAGTCTTTCAACCACCCAGAGCTCCCAGCAGGCAAACCTTCATCCAGGCAGGACACTGGCCCGACCTGTGCTTTCTGCTCACACTCCACCGCTCCCCTCCAGCTGACCTTTTCCTCTTGGTGATTTTGGAAACCATTAAGCATTTTCTCTCTCAGTCTCTTTCTTTCTCTCTCTCTCTCTCTCTCCAGTACATGCTAGGCAAGTTTTCTACTGCTGAGCTGCAGCCCTAACCCTTTAAGCTTCTCATTACTAGTTTCCGGCCTCGTGCTCTGTCGTGGGGAGGGTCACTGCGTGCTCCCGAGGTCCACTTGCCTGCCCTATTTCCTTGAGGTTCATGCACTTGTCCAGCCGGGGCTGGAGGAACAAGCCTGGGTGAGATGTAACTCAGCCTGAGAGATGTAACTCAGCTCCTACAGCACAGCCCTTGGAGGGCGACCAGCTCTGTGGGAGGAGAGTGAGTGCTGGAACTGCCCTCTGCCCACTAGCGTTTCTTCCCAAGGACAGGGGCCGTGGCTCATTTCATTCATTCACTTCCCACGCCTCACTCACCCCACCCCACCCCCGCCTCCCAAGGCAGGGTGTGCCTGTGTCCTGGAAGCACCCTTTACCTTTTGTTGGCTTGCCCGTTCACCTCCGCCTTCCGGCATGGGCTAACCAAACTTCTCCAGCCCGCTCCTCTTCACTGCTCCCTCTGCGGAGCTCCCTCACAATGAACTACTCACGAGGAGGCATGGGAAGTCCAGCTGCACCCAAGAAAACACGGGCGGTGGGCAGAAGCCCCCCGTGGGAGAAGCGTCAGTGGCCCCGCTGCGCTTTTAGTCTGCACAAGTCCCTTCTCAGACTTAGGCCACTTTCGGTACCCGGGGTGGACGCTGTCTGACCGCTGGCATCTGGTGGCTCTCAGGGTAGAAATGGGGTAGAACCGATGTGCCCCACTGTGCATAAAGTTATAAAATGTGGGAGGCTTTCTTGTTTGTTTCTCTGTTTTGTTGTTGTTGTTGTTGTTTTTGAGTCAGGGTCTCTCTATGTAGCCCCGGCCGTCCTGGAACTCACTCTGTATCTGTAGACCAGGCTGGCCTCGAACTCACAGAGATCCACCTGCCTCTGGCTCCCGAGTGCTGGGATTAAAGGTGTGGGCCGCTGCTGCCCGGCACGGTAGGAGTTGTTTAATAAATAAACCCGTGAAGTCACTGCAGCCATGACGATGAGCGTCTTCACTGCTCCTGCCGCTCCTTCCTCCCCTGTGTAATGGCTCCTTTCCTAACTGCCCATTCCTGGCATTCACTGGTTTCTAGAGATTTGTTTTCCCCTTTCAGAAGTTCGTGTAAGTGAAATGAGCGTCTTTGATCTCTCCATTAAGAGAGGAGCTCGTGGCTGTGTGTTTTAGGGCATTTTCCCCCGCATCACTAGCCCCTGGTTCGTTCATCTGCGAAGGGACCTTTAGCTGCCTTCCAGTTGGGGCCCATTCCAAATAAAGCTGCTGCGAACCAGTTAGTCTCTCCTGTGACTCAATATCCGGGCACCGAAGGCCTGGGTGTCTCGTCTCCACAGGCGAGATTTTACCCTCTAGACGTGATGCCAGGAAGACGGGCAGAGCCACCCGGACCCATGTGAGGGACCAGGTCATCAGGAGGCCCCGCCCTCTCCTCAGGGGTCCCACCGGGCAGAGTAAACAGCTCTAGGGTTTGCTGGTTTGAATGGTCCCAGCAGGTTATGACCACGCCTGGTCCTAAGGTGTTGTTTTGGAAAGACACTGGCCTGGGTGCTGAAAAACACTGGCCTGGGTCTATACACTCAGGGCTCACTGCTTTGCCGGCTGGCCTTCCTCAGGAAGCCTTAGGAGCTGTGACGTCAGGAAACCGAGTGCTCTTTGGTCGGGGGCTGCGTGCGCCTTTATGCTGCACACTGAGGGGCGGTGCTCAGCCAGCAGCCGGACTGGCAGCTCCTCGCCGTGCCCACCAGCTGTGTGCAGGGAGCCCTCTCAGTTTCTGCCTCTCTTTACTCGAGATATTATTCTGTATCCCCTCCCCCCCCACCACCACCAATAACTAACGGCGTCCGTGATTTTGGCTTGTGCAGCTTGCCGTTCCTCTCCTTTTCGGCTGTTATTTTGTGAGTGAGGGCATGAGGGACCGCAGGGTGCACCGGAGGTCACCAGGGCATGTTTAAGATGGGTCTCGGGCTGGCTGGCTGGCTGACCTTGTGGACTCAGGGCTAGCCGGCCCACAGACTTCTGGGAATTCACTTGTCCCCTCCCATCTCTCGACAGGAATGCTGGGACTATGGACATAAGCTCCCAAGCCTGGCTTCCCACTGGCTCTGGGAGTTGAACTCAGGTCCCCGCTGACGCACAGAAGCGACCTGCCCACTGAGGCTTCCCAGCCCTCTTCACCTCATCACCCGTTTACTTCTTGTTGTTTGTTATTAAGTTTTGTTTTTTGTTTTCGCCTGCGGTTCTGGGGCTTGCTGCGTAGACCAGGCTGGGACAAACCGTGACCGTCGCTAGCAGGAACACACTCACGTCATCGCCTGAGTCTCTCCAAGGTTATGACTAAGGAGCCGGCAGTCCTTGGCAACATATGAGTGAGGAGCTGTGTACCTTGTTTCTGTCCTGCTAACCTGGTGAACCCTGTGGCTGCTTACACGCTTACACGCTTACACGCTTACATTGCCCTTAGACAACCCTCATCTTACAGTCTCACAAAGCTGCATTAAGCCAGGTGTGGTGGCGCATTCCTTTAATCCCAGCACTCGGAAGGAAAAAACAGGTGGATCTCTGTGAGTTCGAAGCCAGCCTGGTCTTCATAGTAACAACCACAATCACCACCACAATAACAGTCCGCAATGGCCTTCCCGTGGTTACCCGGCTAGTCAGTGGCAGTCACCCTGCTCCTCTCACTGTCCCCCAGATTTCCTGACGACGTCACATGATTCCCACACAGCATGCAGACATGGGGCACAGAACAGGGCTGCAAGTGTTTATTAGAATCAGCCCAACAGACTGAATGAGGAGGGGGCAGGTGTCTGGATTCCAACTTCAGGAGAGAACAAGGAGAGGTCAGCAAGATGGCACTCGGATCAGACATTTTGCAAAGCTAAAATGAACCAAGTTTGCTATGAGCCATCATTTTCTGGAAAATCTCCAAAATTACTTTCACGGTCTCTTTGCCATAGAAGGCAACACACTCTTTGCTGAAGTACAAGTTTTTCTGGAAAACAAAAAGACAGAAAGGGACAGAGGTGACTACAGGCAAGGTGCAGGACCTCAGCAGGGAGCCCCAAGAACCCATGATACGCTGCTTTTCATCCACGGAGAAGAAAATTCTCCGCAGTGATTCAGGTCTCCAGCAACACTCTGTCCCATGGGAGCCGCAGGAACAGCTCATCCACAGCTACCCTAGCCAGGCGGTGAGGGAGGGGAGATGGTTCCAGAAGGCATGATGGGAGCTAGGTCTGGAGACGGGATAAGATGGCTGAGTCTGAGGACATCTGTCCAGCACATTAGCTGTGTGGCCATGTTATAAAGATATCCCTGTATGGGTGTGTTAGAAGAAATTCTCTTTTGGATAGCGCCATGATTTGGCAGGCCCTGACACTCAAACTAAAAGCACTTTGGGAAACAGGGTGAGAGTCATACTGTTCAAAACATGCATCTCTGTGATCCAGCAATCCTTAAAACAAGAGACAAGGGGGGCAATGAGCAGCTGTGGCGAGCAGCTGCAGGCGCTTCCTGGGGTATGGGTGGCATTTGAGCCACAGAGGCAGGTTCTTGCTGTGTCTCTGACAATGGGAGGAGGGCTCCGTCTGAGACAGGGGAGTAGAGTCAAGGGAGGCTCCAGAGAAAGTGACGCTGGACAGAAGTTTCAGGCATCTTAGAGCAGAGCTGGGGGTGTCTGAAGCCAGACGAAGAACTCCGCAGTTCCACGGCCTGCCCTACTATGGGTAAGAACCCCGTGTTTACCCACCATGTGGGAGTGGATACAGGAACCTGCATTGAACAGGCTGGGCACGGCCCCCGAATGCTGTGTTGACATGTGTGTCGGGCACTCTGTGGTAGATCCCCTGACTGTGCGTAGATCTTCTGACTGTGTGTTGTTGGCTATTTGTACCCAGCATCCTGCCCTATGCTGCATGGGTGGGTGGGGGTAGGAAGTTACCATAACATTGGGTTCCAAAGCTTTCCTCCAGGGTCCCCCATTATTGTAGCAATCCTGGATTTTCCTGAAGGCCGTGATTTCCTCGGCGGTAGCGTTGAATTTAGCAGTGGACAAATCCAGGAAGTGCCTGTTTCCAGAGACTGTGGCAACCATGAGTTCCAGGAAAGGAATGCATGCTTCTGCTGCAAACACAGACAGAAAAACCTCATTCAGGGACCCCCGGCTGGCAGAAGGGGAGGCTCGTGGTCCCTTGCCACATCTACAAATAAATGTCTTAGCAGACCTTCCCCCGCAGTCCCGCTGTCCCAAAAGCTGCTGCCTCCCAGAGACGAGAGTTTCCATGAGTGTATGCACACTTCTGACCTTCACATCCATCCCACACCTGCCTCAGCTCCAGCTGTATGCATAACTCAGGGCCCCTCGACCCCAGGACCATCACTGCCATACTTTCACCTCACACCCCAACTGTCACAGCCCGGAGCAGAAACCCTCCAGGGTCCTCTGCAGGACTGCTGGCCAGTGACCTTCCAGGGCCCCCCTAGATCTGTCTCAGGGCGCCACTTGGAAATCTATCCGGGAGCGAGATGGGGCTGAGCCAGGGTCAGAGAGGTCGTCTGCTCCTGCTCTCACTTGTCTGGAAGCCCAGCTCTCCCATCACCAGCAAGGCCAGCAGAAGCATCGTCCCCTTCATGGTGGAGAGAGCTAAACGAGCTTCTCAGAGCAGATCCTGCTACCTTATAAACCGCTACGCCCTGAGCCCAGTCCCCGCCTCCCCCCCACCCGGCTTCCCGGGAGCTCCAAATACCTTTGGGCAAGAACCTAGCACCTGTGGATCCCCTTTGCACTTGCAAGGGGGGGTAGGGTGAGTGTGGGAGCCCCTCCCACTCGGAGCAACAAATGGCCGGAGACATCCTGATGCCATCATTTTCTGGAGAGAAGTGCTTGTACCTTTGCCAAAGAGGGCTTAGAGCTGACCTTTCTAAACGGCCACATGCCGAGCCAAATACCCTGTCATCCTGTTCGACCTGTCACCTTTGCTTCCTGGGCACACTCTTGCTCACCTCTCCTGGCCCCAAGCATGTCCTCTTCAAGCATGGAGATGGAAACGGGTGGCGGGTGGTGGGGTCGGGGGGGAGATAAAGAGGAGTCAAGGAGAGATTCCGTCACTGTGAGGAGCCCGTAGCTCAGAACACAGCATCTGCCTGAGTTCAAGACATGAGCAGGGGTGTGCGTGTCTGGGCCATACTGGGGCCCTTGCACATCTTAGCTGCTGAAGCCTTTGGACTTGACCCCCCTACCCCCAGGACGGTGAGGCCGGCTTTGGGGCTCTCAGCGGCTCCCGGCCAGGGTAGTCCCCAGTGTTTTGTCCCGAGGCTGTCATCAGGGAATGGTGATGTTTGCATGCCACAAATTCCCCTTCACCGCCATTCCTTCCACTTCTGTCTTTCTCACCTCCCTCGGTAAGCATGTCTCCAAGAGGGCCGAACAGCAGAGTCTGTGCAGTGACAGCACGAGGGATCCCTGTACCCGTGAGCTCTCCGTTGTCCACAGCCGCACAGGCCACCAAGCACTGGCTGTGCCTGTGAACTGCAGCGCTCCATTGCCCACGGTCAGGCCTGTGTGCGTAGACAGTCACAAGCTCAGACCATCCTACACCACTGAAGAAGAGACGTGTGGCACCAAGGAGACTGTCAGCTGGCCGGTGTGCTCCTCACTCCTGGGGACAGGGAGCTCTGACACGGAGGCTCACCCCGCCTGCGGGGTGTGAGGCCTAAGTCTTGATGGCAGTCCTGCCTGCATTTACAGTCAGGCTCTGTCTTCGGGGAGACGGTCATAGCCTGAGTGGAAAGATGACAGGATGAGCACAGGCACCCGTGCCTTGCTACTTCCTGGCGGCAGACATGCTCAACCGCCTTGAGTTCCTGGGACACGCCTGCCTACCCCGCCATGATGGACTGTGCCCCTTCCGACTGTGAGCAAAAAAGGCGCTTCGTGTCTGGCGTTTTGTCACTAGTTCACTAATATACTGCTGGGTTTTTTGTTGTTCTTGTTTGTTTGTTTGTTTTGCATGTGCAGCGCGCTGAGGCTCATCCACAGCGCCACCTGCAGAAACGGGGGTAGCCAGGCAGACGGCTCAGTGGGGAAAGTGCTTCTCATACACGCAGAGCATAAGGACCGCAGTTCAGATCCCCAGGACCCGTGAAAAGAGCAGAGTGTGGACACGTGCCCTCTAACCCCATCTGAACGCCAGGTTCAGTAAGAGAGCGTGCCTCAGAAGATAAGGTGAAACCCAGTTGCGATAGCTCGGTGCTTAAAAGCGCTTGCCGTTAAGCCTGAAGACCTGAGTTCAAAGCCCAGAACCCACCTGGTAGAAGACGAGGATCGACTTCTGAGAATTGTCCCCTGACCTTCACACACAGGAACACACACACACACACACACACACACACACACACACACACACACACATACACCACACACACACACACACACACACACACACACACACACGAGTGTCTGTGAAAACTGGCACAAGGAAGCCTGGACATGCTTGTGATGGACAAATGTCAAACAACATGAGCAACAGACTAAGTAACATCCTATTGGATTATAACATAATTGTGAAATGCTACATGGACCCATGCTGGCATGAATGAAGAGTAATGAGTGACGGGTGAGCAGATAAATAAGGAGGAGAGAAAGACAGCGCTCCTGGGGAAGAACTCCCGAGGATGTTCCTCCCGGGACTTCAACTTCCGGTCAGTCCTTCCGCGGGAGCGGCTGGGGGCAGCCCAGGCGGTGCCGTGCTGGCCACGCCCACTGGAACCTTGCTTTTCAGCCCCCGGAACCCATGAGGAAAGCCAGGCTTGAACTTCCAGCACCAGGGAGCCCAGCCTGAGCTCACTGGCTAGCCAACCTAACTAAATTAGCAAGCTCCGGGCTCGGTAACAGACCCTGTCTCAAAAACTACAAGGTGGTCTCAGCCGCTAAGAGGGTGCGGATGGGGTTCCCAGCACCCACATGGCATTTAACAACTCCAGAGCCAGAGGCTCCAGCGCCCTCCTCTGGCCGCCACGGGTACTGCACAGGTGTAGCTCATAAGCCTTTCATGCAGGCAAATTCCCCATGCACATAAAATAGAGATAAGATCTCAAAAAAGTGCAGAAATACACACATATGTGTATTTATATATACATATGTACACATAACATACGTACACACATAGATTCACATGGCGGAGAGCAACTGGAGGCACCTGATAGTCTTTCTCTGGCCGTGTGCCTTAGCTGAGATTGGTGTTGCTGTGACCATGGCCGAGCGTTTGTTTGGCTTATACTTCCATATCACCACCCACCACTGAAGACAGCCAGAACAGGAAGCCAAACAGGGTAGGAATCAGGAGGTAAGGCTTGATGCAGAGGCCACGGAGGGGTGCTGCGTACTGGTTAGCTCGGCCTGCTTTATTACAGGACCCAGGGCCCGGGTTGGCACCCAGAGTGGGCTCGGGCCTCCGCTATCAGTCACTAATTAAAAGTGCCCAGCGGGCTTGCCTGCAGGAAATGATGGAGGCATTCCCTCAGTGGAGGCTGCCTCCTCTCTGATGACGTTAGCTTGTGTCAAGTTGACATAAAACTAGGCGGCACATCGCCAGGTGGTGGTGGCACAGGCCTTAAACCCCAGCATTTGGGAAGCAGGGGCAGACCGATTTCCCAGTTCGAGGCCAGCCTGGTCTATAGAGTGAGTTCCAGGACAGCCAGGGCTACTCAGAGAACCTTTGTTTAAAAAAAAAACAAACAAAACCCAAACAAACTAGCCAGCACAGTCCACCACGGGTCAGCACACACAAACGAGCATACGTGTGTGTGTGTGTGTGTGTGTGTGTGAGTGTGTGCACAGAAAAAGGGAAAACAGTAAATAGAACATGAATGGTTCAAGTGGTGAAACATGCTTATAATTATGAATTGGGGTGAAACATGTAAACGCCACGTGTTGTCTGGTGTGTCAGGACAAGGCACCTTCCTCTGTGAGATCTACACAGATCCTAGGCCCGGCTCTGGTGAGGGAAACACCAGCCAGGCTAGCAGAGGGCGGTGGGTGTCGGCCAGCAGGAGACACAGCCCTCCCCTTGGCAAAGCCCCCACTGGGCACAGTCTGCAGGCCTCAGCAGCCCTCGGGAACTACAATGTCATTCAAACAAAGACCAGGGGACGTGGTGGACAGCTCACAAGTAGGTCTTAGTACTTGGCACCTAATTGCCAAAACAGTTACCAGAGTCAAATCTTGCTTGGCTCAGGTCCCTGGAAGTCAAAGGCTTAGGCCTCTCTTAAGTCTTCAGCAAACTTCATTCTGTCACCGCTGACACAGAGGAAGGGACAGTCAAGTGCCCTGTACAACCAACTTATTTCTGGATTACAGTCTGTACTTTGAAAAATTAACACCAGCCAAATTACATAGACACTTACATAACAGGAACAGGTGGCGGGGAGGAGGGGGGCTGAGAGCTTGAGGCCAGCCTGAGGTGCTCCGGAAGAGGGCTTGGTGTTTTAAGGAAGGTCTTGTTTACAGAAGCGAGGTAGCCCTTGGGCCCATCTGACCAGCATTTGTGGAGATCCCACCGTGCATTGTCCCTGGGAGAGAGTTATACCTTGCTCTCCTGAGCCCTTTGACCTCCGAGGGACCCCAGAAGGCAGCCAGCCAACGCAAGAGGAGCCGGGGAAGAGAAAATAGGGCTTAGGGCCAGCGCCACGGTGGAGGTCGGCTATGTCCAGGGGGTCCGTGTGCTCTGTTGTGATCTGTGTCCAGTGGCCATGACATTACCCGAGACTAGGCAACATCGACGGGAAAGACGTTAGTTTGCCTCACGGTCTGGAATCTCGAGTCCAACCTAGAGCAAGCCCAGGTAGCCACCGCGCTGCGCTGTCTGAATGCGCGGCGCAGAGCACAAGGGCAGCAGAGGCGTGCGGAGAGGCACGTGTGGAAGACAGTGAGAGGGCAGAGGTTCCGCCGGGGACGAGACTCAAGGAGGGTCCCGGTGTGGCCTGGCCCTGCCCCGCTGAGACCCTAGCAGGCTGACCCGCTGCTGCGGTGGCCTTTGGATGCAGTCTGAGGGTTCAGGCGTCAAATCTCGCAGCCAGGTGAGAAGCAAGTGCTTCAGGCACCGCAGGCAGAGCCGGAGAAGGCCCTGGTTCCAGCTCGGGTCATACTAACGGGGGAGGAATGGGTGTCGCACCTCGTCACAGAGATGCTCCACATGGCAAGTGGGCCAGGCAAATGATAAGTTCCACAGAGGAGTGGTCAGGTGACTGGCAGAGTCCAAAGAAATGAGGTGAAGACGGGGTGCTTCCCACCTGCGCGGGCTGTGCTTGTGGGGGGCTGAGGCAGGCGGGCCCCAGGGACCTGTCTGGGACCCCTTCACCCACAAAGAGAAATTGTGGGTGGGGAAAACGGTGCTCCCCAGGTGTGGCAGGAAGCAGCTGGCAGGTGGGGGGGGGCAGGTGGCACCCTCTAAGAAGCGGTCCTCACACTATGGTGGGACCCGGGCTGCAGCCGACCTCCGCAGTGTGGCCAGGAAGCCGGACCTCCTAGACACTCACCAGTGCTTGGCTCTTGGCCCTGGTGGAGTCTGCAGACTCCACAGCTCCCTGGACCTCTTCTGGCAAACACGGCCTGAAGAGTCTGTCCTCCCTCTCATCCTTCCTCGGAGCCTGCTCTCCGCCCTCTCTTGAGCCCACCAGCCCTCCTTTTCCTGCCCTGTCCCCCCCCCTCCCCACTCCCTGTCCAATGCTTCGACTACCTTACAGCCAGCCACCTGCCCGTTTTACAGCTCAGCCCGCTCACCGATTACTCAGCTGCCACACCCCTGCCTCAGCCTTTGCTCCGATGGCTCCTCCATCGCTTGAAAGCAGAACAAGAAAAAGACCGCTCAACAGAAGCCTTTCAGGAGGCCTAAAGTGGCAACATCAGGGGAGACAGCGTGAGTGGGTCGCCCAGCCGTGTGAGGAAGCCTGAGCAGCCTTCTTCCATGGGCATAAGGAGCATTTTGGTTTCTTAAAACACACACACACACACACACGCATGCACGAACACAAATGTTATAAGAATATATTTTCATTAATCCCAGGTGTGGGGCTATGGGGCTACTTGAGATTGTCCACAGAACACCTGACTGTGATTTGCCTCCTGCTTTAGCAGGGGCGTGATTTTGTCAGATGCAGATGGTTTCTGCAGTTGTTCGACCTTTGGAAGTCTGGGAAATTTTCAGGGGACTTATAAATGCCAGGGCCCCGGCAGGCGGGATAGATTGTGTTTGGTTGGTCTGGTCGTTAGTTGCTGCTAGTTGTGGTTTGTTAAGGAAGGAAAAAAACAACAACAAGAAGAAATTAGATCACACTTGCCCCTCTCAGCGACTCTAACCAGCAGGAGGCAGTCTGACTGCTAACACTGCCCCCTTTCTGACCCCTGACCTTTACTCAGGGATCTCTTTCCTTTCCTCTCTATGCTCTCTTTGCCTTGTATCTAGCGGTAGGGAGTTGAAAGGGCGGGAGAAGAAAGAACCCACAAAGTAGCCAAAGACAGCTACAACACCCTGACAGCTGACTGCGCCTTCAGGAGCAGGGTAGCCCGCTGACACTGCCCTCTACTTTTCCCAAGGTATCTGTGGAGTACTCAAAATGGCCGGAGCTGGCCTCAGGGTAGTCATGCTGGCTTTTTGACTGGAAATCAAAGCAGCTAGGGCTGCAAGGCATGGTCTGGCAGTGGCCAGTTAGTGGGCCAGGCTGCTCCAAACTGAAACCTCTTTGCTTAGTTGTGAGAAAATGAACACACGGCACTCGCAGTATGGACTTAAAGAACACAGTAATGGCAGTTATTAACAGGGGCTCACTGTGTAAGCCTGGCTAGCCTGGAACTTCCTGCGTAGACCAGGCTGACCTCAGACTCACAGAGCTCCGCCTGCCTCTGCCTTCTAAGTGCTGGGATTGAAGGTGTGCGGTGCCGTGTTTACCACGAGCCCTAGGGAAAGCTGGATCCAACACACACACACACACACACACACACACACACACACACACCACTCACACACGCGCACGCGCACACACACACCTTTCTCAGGAGGATTATGATCTCAAGACCTGGGTAATATCCTGTCTCAGAAAAAGCCCAGAAACATCAACCACGTGTCTAAGAGGTCAAGTTTAGCCAGGTATGGTAGCACATGCCTTTAATTCCAGCACTCGGGAGGCGGAAAGACCTCTCTGAGTTCAAGGCCAACCTGGTCTGCATAGTTCCAGGACAGCCAGAGCTGTGTAGATAGAAAGTATCTCAGACAGACAATAGCAAAAGGTCAAGCTGGAGGACTTTGGGTTGAAGAGGTTGGTTCAAGGGAAGCCAGGAAGCAAATGACAGACAGGAGCAGGGGCCAAAACCAGGGCAGGGGTCACGAAACGGCCAGCAGTCTGTCGTCTGGCCTGTCCTCCACATTGCCTACTAGTGAGGTTTCTAAACAAATGCTGGGTGCCCAAGTTGTGACAGTGTGACCCAGGCCTCACTCCGGAGGTTACGGGGGCTTTTACCTGGCTCCTAGGCATCTCTTCCCTCCGTCATCACATGACATGTGACCTTACAAAAGGAACACTAAGAAGGGGACCAGGCTGAGCCAGGGCCCTTTGTTGAGCAGGATCTTACGCTCTTGCCAAAATATACACCTCCCCCTGACACACACACTCACATCGCCAGGAAGTTCCAAGCGGTGTCCTGGGAGGGGCCTGGAGGGGCTTCGAATCGGCCCCTCCCTGCCCACTGAGCAGCCCAGGGCAGTTATAAAATGGGCCCGAGCTGGGTCGGAGCACCTGCGGCCGTTACCATGAAGTTCCCCAGTGCTCTGCTGGTGCTCGGGGCTGCCCTGCTCCTGACCTCAGGGGGAAGTGGGTACTGGAGTGTGGGTGTCTGGGATGCAGAGTCTCGGGTTCTCACCCCCTTTCTTCCCCAGGGTGTTCTGGGCAGCCTGGATGGAGGGACGCGTGTGTTCTGACCGTGCCTTGTCTCTGTGTTCCAGATTGTGGGATATGCCCACTCATTGAAAAGGACCTTGAGCTTTTTCTTTTGGGGTCTTCAAGTGACTATATGGCATTTGTGAAAAATTACCAGCATAATGACTTGGTACTGGACGCTGCTAAAGGTCTGAAGGACTGTGTGGATGATCAATTGACAGGGGAAGAAAAGCAACTTGCATTTAATTTTTTGGTGAGTCTCTGTGTGTGGCCCAGGAGCCTGTCTGCCAACCTGCTCATTCCAGGCTGGGGGCGGGGCTTGTGCTACTCCCCAGGGCAGCCATTTCTCTGTGAATCCAGAAATATGATCCACCTGACTGAGGATGTCAGGAGGAAGGGACACTTGGCTGCCTGAGCAGGGCCTGGCTGTTCAGCTCAACCAAGCCAGACTCCATTCTTGCCACGACTTGGCCTCCACCAGCCTTTCTGGCCCAGCCTCCCAAGTCTGGCCACACCAGCATAGGGCCCAGAACCCCTTTTCCAGCCAACTTTTCAGGCCTACCACCCCACCCTCCAAAAACACTCAGCTTTTTTTCTATTTCTATTTTTATTTTTTTCTTGTTTCCTGCATCTCTAAGGCCACTTGTAAACTCCAGGTCTGGGACATTTGGGCAGAACCTTTAAGTGACTGCCCTCTCGACCCTAGAAATGGTAGGATAAATCACTGCCTCAGCTGGGTATGGCTGAGGGTCATCACGTGACAGGAATCAGGGCGTCCCAGCTGCCCACAGGCTCCCACGGGGCGGCTCCTCCCATCTTGCTGGATTGGGGCATGAGGCTTGCCTTGGTATGGCTTGGTAGGAGACAGGCTGGAGGTGAGGTTCCCTGGCCCTGGTCAGACCTAAGAGCTATTGCAGACAAGGTTTCAGGTCCCTCATGGGTGTCCCATGTATGGTTAGTAGGGCATGAGCTATCCTTGACCTCTGAGGCCTCACCCAGCTTTCTCTTTGCAGAAAAAGATATTTGCAAGTGATCAGTGTTGATGGGCGCATCCTTACCAGGAAGAGTCAAGGAAGCTGCTTGCCCGTTCACCTGCACAGGTGCAGCAAACCCTTACCCCTACCCTCCAGGTGTCTGAAAACAGGAACCCGACAATAAAAACCTTGCAATTCACAGGGGTGCCTGAACTGTTTGGACCTGAGATTGCTGGTTGATTGGGTTGGAGGGTACGGCGGCGACAGCCAGTGGGACTCCGAACTGCCACCGCTCACTTGCAGTGCTGCCAAAATGCGCCCACAGCACTCATTAGGGGATGTCTGGGGACCGCGCTCACGGCAGGCAGCCAGAGCGTGTCAGCTTCATGGGACAGGGTCCCCAAGCAGGTCCACGTCCTCCCAGATTGAACGCCCCAGGAACACGGAATGGTGTAGGGCCAGAGGATCACGAGGACTCCAGACAGCAGAATCCATCCCGGCTGCCAGTCGGTGCTGGGGTCGTGGGCCAGTGTAATGTGTTCTTTGGGCCTCTGGGTCCCACCTAGAGGACAAAAATAAAACCGGCCCCCTCTGGGCCTGTCACCAAGCTTCATCTGCCCCTCCTAGAAGAGAGAACAAAAAAGGCTGAAATAAGCGTGGGATCTGGGCAAATCCAGATCTCGGTTCATCCTAATGCCAGCTACCCTGATCTGTACCCAGCTGCTTCCCCAGTGGACATGCCTAGTGGGGAATCCAGGGTCCTAGGGCTTCGGGACCCGTCCTTTGGTTCTGCTCTATGGCCATAGCCCTTTCCCACACCAGTTACCAAATAGTTGCCTTGTGGCCAGCCCTCAGGCCATTGGCCTTACTCCTCCAACATGAATCCAGTCCTTCAGGCTCACACCACCAGGCTCCACTCAGAAGGATGTACCTAAGTTCCTCATGATGCAGACGCTTATGAAAGGTTCTCTCATTATGGGGTATGCCCTGGGAAGAGTGGGGTGTGCTCTTCTTTCTCATAACACTGTGATCAAATGCCCGAGGCTGGGTGTTTATAAAGAAAAATATCATTTTGAAGGCTCTGGATCCAAAGTCCTACAGCCTCACCTTTTTAGCCTCTGGGGAGGACCCCTCACCCGCAGAGGGACAAAAATAGCACTAGTCACGTGACCACGTCAGCGGCAGGGAGGCCTTCACCATTTGCACAGGGGGACCTACTCAGCCAGTCCACAACATCTGCCCCTTCCCAGGGCGACACCCCAGAGACCTAGTCACCTTCCAGTTGTCTCCCCGCTTTCACATCCCACCACCTCTCTCGTCACCACACCGGGGGCCAAGTTTCTAGCACGTGAACTCTTACGGGACACAAGGACTCGGTATTCAGACCGGTCAGCACAGGAGGACTCTACCTTGCACAGGCCGAGGCCTGGTATGTAGGACCCACCTCTGCAACTCACCACTGTCTGGCTGGAGCTCGATTCTAGAGGGGCCTCCTGCCTCGCTAGGGGCTAGGGGTGGTCTCGGGACTTGAGGACACTGTGTGCTGTTCATTCCGCAGGCGGGACGCAGGAGGCTCTTCCACCGTGCTTCCTCCTGCAGATTTAAAGGCTCCAGAGCTCCTCCGTCTGGGGCATGGCTCAGCTCACAGCATGTATGGGCCTTGGACTTAATCATAGCTCTAAAAAACCCCTAAGAATTCTGGGCTTCTCGGGAGAGTGGCAGTGGACGGATTAGGTGGGCCTGGTCTCAGGCAGTGTCCCAGCCTTCAGTGAGGGTACAAAGTGTTGTGTGTAAGAGGTCCAAGACTGAGGAGGATGGGAGTGACAGGCGCTCCTCCCCCACACACTTCTCTGGGGTCCAGAGCGACATTAGCTAGGGTCTCTTCCTCCTCTCCAACGTGCAGAGTCGGAACCACGTGGGGTCAGAAAGGATCAGGATTGCACGAGCCTCCAGATCTTTCTCTGACATCCTGCCGGGCTCCCTGCAAGTCCTGCAGTGAGCTCCGGGTCCCCAGCCTTGTGAGCTGTCACCCACATTTTAAAAATGTAGTAAGAATTTATTTTAAAGTGAGGCCAGGTATGGTGCTCACTTGAGAGACAGAGGCAGGAGTGTCTCTGCAAGTTCAAGGCCAGCCTGGTCTACGCTGTAAATCCTGGAACTTCCAGGTTAACTGTCGTATCCCAGCATCCTCCAAGATCAGACCACCCACCCTGCAGGAAGTTCCTTCAGCAGGAAGGTATACAATTGGAAAGAGCTTCAGGAAGTCCCTAAAACAGATTCACTGTCCCAGAGCGAGCAATAAAAGTTGAGGGTCCAACTGTTGAGCAGCCTGCACGCTGGGCAGGGAGCTCCGGGTTCCCAGCTTTGGTGAGCCGTCACCAGGCTGGGTGGGCCTTGGCTGTCTTTTGAGTCTTTCTGCTCCTGTGAGGAACCCCTCACCCATAATCCTGTAAGGATCTCCAGTAAAATCACTGATTCACCAAGTTGCAGTTCCATCCTCTGGTCTGTCACAGGTTCTCTGTCTGGGGTAAACAGACAGGAGCGGATTGCATCTCCCCAGGAAAAGTTGTCGAATAACAGCTACAGAGTGAGACTGTCCCGGGGGGGAGGGAGCAAGACCTCAAAGAGAGTTTGCCTATCCGTGTTCATAGCAGAACTGGTTACAGTCACAGAAATAGAGCAATAACTTAAATGTCTTTCAAGGGACAGATAAAAAAAAAAAATGTGGCCGGGCATGGTGGAACACGCCTTTAATCCCAGCACTCGGGAGGCAGAGGCAGGTGGATAGCTGTCATTTTGAAGCCAGCCTGGTCTATAAATTGAGTCCAGGACAGCCAAGGCCACACAGAGAAAACCCTATCTTGAAAAAAAAAAAGTGATACGTCATGACAGACTGGCCTGAATTGCTCTCTCCACGGAAACACACCTCTGGATTTGCCTATGGGAGCATTTCCAGAAACTTTAATCATTAACCAAAGATGAAGGGCTAATCCTGGATACAGGAAGCAACACCTGGACCGGGAGCCTCCTGCTTCCTGACACCAGGGAACAGCTGCCTCAAGCTCCTGGTGCCATGACTTCCAGGATCAAACTCAGCCTGGGTGTCCAAGGGCCTTTCCCGTCTGCGCCCTCCTCTCCAGGAAGGGCTGTACCCCACCCTGAACTGTGAACTAAGATAAACCAGCTTTTCTGATGTTGCTGGCATCAGGCATTTTGTCACAGTTTTGAGAAAAGCAGCTGACGTGGCACATACAGTCCGTGACAGGAACATAGAAAGCAGCGAACGTCACGCAGCTTTGAAAAAGAGGGGCTGAAGAGCACCTCATGATCTCCCAGGGGACTGGAGTTTAGTTTCCAGCGCCGACAAGGCAGCTCACAATCTCACAATCTCCCTCACCAGGCACGCTTGTCACACACATACATACACACATACATGCAGGGAAATGAACAGGGAAAAAAAATGAAAATGGATTTTTTTAAATGAGTTTTTAATTTTTATTTTATGTACACTGGTGTTCTGCCTGCTTGTATGTCTGTGTGAGGGTGTCAGACGCCCCTGGAACTGGAGTTACAGACAGTTGGGAGCTGCCATGTGGGACCTGAGAATTGAACCCAGGTCCATTTAGAAAAGCAGTCAGTGCTCTCAACCACTGAGCCATCTCTCTAGCCCCCAAGGAAATCTTTTTTTTTTAAACATGGAGAAGAAAGCGCTGGCTGCCATCTGGAGGACATTGGGCTAAGTGAGACTGAGTCAGCCACCGGAGACAACTTGGCTTGTTCGGCTCCCAGGAGTGAGGTCACCCTGTTAGCGTTTCCCTCCTCTGGGGTCAAATACCTGAGAGAGGCAGCAAGAGGAGGAAAGATTCATCTGACCTCGGCTTTCCAAGTGAGGGCTGGCATGCTGGGGTGGCAATGGGATGGTGGTGGGTAAGGGGGCAGAGAGAGGAGCCAGGCTGGTACTTGCTGGCTCTCTCTCTTCCCCGTTACTCCATCCAGGCTCCTATCCCGCAGCATGGTGTCTCCTACCCTTGGGTGGCCCTTCCCTGTCTCTGCTAATCCTTCTTAAGAATGTTCTGGCAGACACAGGTGTGCCTCTGTCTCCTAAGTGCTTCTAAGGCCAGCTGACAGTGAAGATGAACCATCAGGCTTGGAGGAAGCAGTGAGCAGTTACTGAGGGTATAAAATCTCCACTATGCACGCTAGAAAGTCCCTGGAGAGTTGGCTCAGTGGCCTTCCGGAGGACCCAGGTTTGATTCCCAGCACCCACAAGGCAGCTCACAACCGTCTGCAACTCCAGTTCCCCGGATCTGACGCCCTCTTCTGACCCCCATGAGAATCACATGTGCACATGGTTACAGACGCTCATGTGAGCAAAGCATCTATACAGAAAATTAAAAGAAACCATTTCTGGGGGCCACACCCTTAAATCCCAGCAGAAGCAGCAGGATATCCTTGAGCAGGAGTGACAGCCCACAAAAGCTGAGCACCTGGAGCACAGTGCACAGTCTTTGACTTTTACTTATTCAAACTACATCCTGCTTGTCACTTCAGAGCAAGAAGCAGAACTACAGAAGCTTGAAAGCAGTCAACACATACAGGGACTTTGCTGGAACCACGGCTCCTTAGGTCTTTGTTTTGGCAGGTGTTTGGGGCCTATGTGCTGGCTTTTAAGGTTAGAATGGTGTCTCTGACATCGTGTGCCATGATACGGTCTGTGAGCCTAGTATAATGCACCCTGGACCCAAATGTGGGTCCTCTACAAAGGCCGTCTGTGTCGTTTGGTTTTTGAAGACAGGGTTTCTCTGTGTAGCTTTGCTGGCCTGGAACTCACAGAGATCTGCCTGCCTCTGCGCCCTGAGCGCTGGGATTAAGGGCATAGGTCACCACACTCAGTGAGTAGTGGGTCTCAGAGAAAGAGGACATTTAAGACTGCTGTGGGTGACAGCATGGAGTTGTGCCTCTGTCCTGCCCCACATGGGACCACACCCTCTCGCTAACTCTCTGCAGGACCCGGGAGACAGACCCTGTCCTCTGACTTCAGTCTGCCCCGGTCTAGAAACCATCTGCATCAAATCCACTTTCAGACAGGATATGCCCAAGTTCTTCAGGTCTTGCACACAAGAACTTGCTCAGACTTTTGGTGAATGAATTCACATCCTTGTTAACTGGATCTGTGTGTGGATCTAATCCTTCCTCCCGGCTGACTCCCTGAGCCACGACTGCCAAAGCCAAGGCTCTGGAGCTCCTGGCCAAACATCCAGTTCTTAAAGGCTCAAGAACTCTCGGCCCTCCTTCCGAAGTCTGACGTGCCATTCTGTAGTCACTCAAGGATGCCATCTTTTGTCATTCCCTCTACCCTGCCTACCACTGGACTACTATGCTTTCCCATTATCCTGATATTATTCTTATGAATGGGATGGACTGCAGCCGTCATTACAATATAACGTGTTTATCAAAGTATCAGTCCTTGTGACTTAAGGATATGCAAGTGAAATAGTCAGGCTCAATGGTGCATGCCTGTAGTCCCAGTCACTTTGGATTCTTGTAACAGGGACCCAGACCTTAGCACAACCGACTCCATGATACAAGAGCCTTTCAGGCTGTAAAACTCAGCACGTGGACAGCACCACCTACCAAAACCAAAGCAAAGACCTGACCCATCAAAGCCCATAGTTCTGGGAAAGTCTCTAAATGTACTAACCTCAGTTTTCGGCTTCTGTAGTTCTGCTTCTGGCTAACTGTTCTTGTTAACTGAAGTATGTCAACCCATTACATGGTTTTTGTGCTTAAAAGCTCACCCTGAGGAGGGCCTGGGGCTACACAGGGATCTGCATACACAGGGTAGTCACTGGCCGGCTAACGAAGACTTTCTACTGGCTTAAACCATACCTGAGCAGTCCTCTCTGGCGGACACCCCACACTGAGACAATAGAACTGCTCAGCCAGGAGCTCAAGACCAGCCTCAGCGACACAGTGAGACCCTGTCTCAAAAGGAATTAATCCCAGGATTTGGGAGGAAGAGGCAGGTGGGTGGATCTGTGTGTGTCCAAGACATAGATTGTCTCCATAGCGAGCTCCAGAGCATCCAAAGATGCACAGTGAAATCCTGTCCAAAAAACAACAAAAAACAAACAAACAAACAAAGAGATGAAAAGAATGCCAGGCATGCTGATGCCTGTCTTTAATCCCAGCACTCGGGAGGCAGAGGCAGGTGGATCTCTGTGAGTTTGAGGCCAGCCTGGGCCACAAAGTTTGAGTCCAGGACAGCCAGGGCTGCACAGAGACACCCTGTCTCTAAAAAAACAAACTAAGGGTGGTGGTAAGAAACACTCACAATCTCTTCACTCGTTTCTTCAGCTGCTCGTGCAGACATAGCCAATTTTCAGAATTGTACTTGTAGGGCTGGCCAGATGCCTCCGGAGATAAAGGCACTTGCCACCAAGCCCCATGACCAGAGTTCAACACTGGGGTCCACACGGTACAAGAAAACTGACTCAACACACACACACATGCACACACACACACACACAATGTATAATGTGTATTTTATATATAATTTATCTCCTAGCTGTCTTTTCTACTATCACACTCCCACTGGGGTTAAGCAGCCGTAAGGCTCTCAGTGCATCATTCCCCTTCCTGGGGTAGACTCGCACACACTGGCAACGCGGTTTGCTGTATTTTGTAGTTTCCCACTAATTTCTGCAGCAATTACGGATAGTGCCGCGCGGTGCTCCACAGACTGGCAGCTCGCTCATGAAAGTGTCCAAGTGCCCTTCCTCACACAGTGAATAAGTGAAAATGTGAGAGGAAATGGAGGGGCTCCGGAAAGATGGCTCGGTGGTTAAGAGCGCTCGAGCAGATGGCCTGGGCTCAACCATCTGTAACTCCAGAGATGATGTCTCCGGCCTCCACGGGCATCTGCACCAACACGTACGCACCTGCATGCACACACACACACACACAGCTACACATAATTTAAAATAGTAGTAAAAAATAACTTAAAAAAGAAACAAACTATATTAACTCTCCGCTACATAGCAGGTTTGAAGCCTCCCTGGGTTATGAGGCCATCTCATGAGATAATGGTAGACAGACAGATGATAGATGATAGATAGACAGATGATAGTAAGATAATAGACTGATGATAGGTGAGAGATGACAGATTGATGAAAGATACAGATGACAGATAGATGATTGACAGAGAGAGGTAGGTGGATGGATGGACGGAAGGCAGAGAGACAGAAGGTTTTGCTGGGAAAGGAAACAAAAGGCAGTGTTTCAGTGGGCGGGGTCAGAGGCAGCCCCTGCTCCCAGCCATGGTGAGGGCTCTAGTCAGAGGCGGGCCTCTACCAAACCTCAGTTAAGTATGCCCCAATCAATGCTCATGCCTGTGATTTCAGCACTTGGAAAACTGAGCCGGGGGACTGTGGGTTCAACTTCAGCCTGTGCCACATAGGGAGACACCGTCTCAACAAACTAACAAAGGAGATGCCCACTGGAGTTCTGAGCTGACAGGATCACACTCACACCTGGCTTCAACGCCAAGACCTGACTGAGACCCACACGGCTTAGGAATGTGGCCATTCTTCAGACCCACGTCCAAACTCCGGTAGAAAGCCCCTCTCCCCAGCGGCTGGAGATAGCTCAGAGGTTAACTGGCTGCTCTTCCAGAGGACCTGAGTTCAATTCCCAGCAAACACATGGTGGCTCACAACCACCTATAATGCCCTCTTCTGGCGTGCAGGTGTACATGCAGGCAGACCACTGTACGAAAGAAGCCAGCCAGCCCAGTTAGGCCAGTTGGGCCGGCTGAGAAGATGGCTGGGAGCGCAAGCCCATTTCTCTCAGCACCACCGTCCATGACATCACTGGAGTGAGCTCTCTATGAAGGCGCACTCAGCCTTGGGGAGTCTGATGATGGTGGCAGCGGCTGGGAACCACATGCGACAGCTACCCACTTGCTTTTATTTAAACATTTTATGGGACTTAAAAAGATTGACTGTGAGTTGTGCTGAGACAGGGTTTCTCTGTGTAGCCCCGGCTGCCCCGGAACTCACCTTGTAGACCAGGCTGCCTCTGCCTCTGAGAGCTGAGATTATTATAGGCGTGTGCCACCACCGGCTGGCCCGCTTCTAGACTCCCAGAATGAGATGAAGGTGAGCCCTTGGGTTCCCTGGTAACACTACACTAGTGCTCAGTCCTGTCAAATGGTTCCGCAAACACTTCCGTAGCGCACTGTTCCCGAGGCTCATGCAGGAGGCTCAGGGGCAAAAGCAGAGCCAAACAAAAGCGCCGCCACAAGAGAACGGACAGTGCTCTGACTGACAACAAAGGCTCCTGCCAACAGACGGGACACGTGCCTAGTCTACCTGCCCAGGGCCATGGCACAGCGCTCCAAGCCCTCATCACTGCTTCCCAGTGCCCAGGACCATTCTCTCTGCAAAGAAAATCTAATTTACACCCACCCTGTCTGAAGCTCATGAGATCCCTTCCCATGAGACCCTGAAACACAACCCACACTGAAATCTGAAGCAGACTCGGCCAGACTTCAGGGGAATTTGTGCATAGATAGAGCCTCAAATGTTCTTACCACCTCAACTCTAGCTACATGGCACAGGAACTTGTGTCCACGGGCGAGTCTGATGTGACTAAGAAATAACCACCTTGGCCCAAGCTTTTAGAAGAAAACTCTATTCTTTGAAAGAAAATGCAAACATCCTCCAGAAAGAAAGAAACTTAATTTAAGTCATTATATGCTTTCGTGGTGGGTCTGATACAGCACGCACAGATGCTCCCGCCGGGAGTGCAGGCGGCCCTCTCCCGCGCTCTCTCTCTCTCTGGCTCTGCTCAGGGTCTTCAGGGACCGAGGATGCTAGAAAAGCACCGGAACCGGGATCCAGAGCAGCGGGGAAATTCGGCTGAAAACACCCACCAAGGCCAAATCGTGGTGTTCCCAGGTTGTCACTGCTCCCCGGCTCTGTGATCGCACACAAGCAAGGCGTGCCCACGGGTGCCAAGGCCCTCCAGGCCCTGCCTCTGAGGAAGGTGGCCTGGGGAGCGGCTGTCCTGGAATCCAGCAGGGGAAGTGGCTTGAGTGAGGCACGGAAGGTGAATAAATAGAAATCGCTTCTTGGTCGCTGGGGTCCGGCCCCTGCGGAAGGAACAGCAGCTGGGTGGAGAGGGGTGGAGAGGAGGGCAGGTCACCCCTCCCTCTGACGGCTGCTTCTCAGAGCTCAGTCACGTGCACAGCAGGCGAGGGGAGCGGGCCCTGCCCGAGGCGCCTCAGGTGGCAGCGGCGGCAGAGCAGGTGCCCCTCCAGGGGGTAGCAGCGGCGCCCCTCTTCGCCGCTCAGCTGCAGCCCACAGTCCTGCAGAAGAAAAACCACAACCCTGAACCACAGTGTGTGTGTGTGTGGGGGGGCATCCTGTAATTTAGTTACAAGCCAATAGCCTGCTTCTAGGGGTTGCCTAGCAACCTGACATCATCACCAGCCGCCAGCGAAATTCGTGCCTGTCTCTCTGACTTTCTCGGTTTTTCTCCTTTCTGCAGTGCCCCTCCTCTGTCTGACAATACATTTTTTTCCCTCATATTAAATACATTATGGCGGGTTTCTTCTTTTTTTTTAATTTATTTATTTGTATTTTATGTGCATTGGTCTTTTGACTGCATGTATGTGTGTGTGTGTGTGGGGGGGGGTCAGATACCCTGGACCAGGAGCTACAGACAGCTAGGAGCTGCCGTGTGGGTGCTGGGAATTAAACTCAGGTCCTCTGGAACAGCAGCTAGTGCACTTAATGACTAAGCCATCTCTCCAGCCCCGTGTCGGGTTTCTTAATGCTAACATTGGCGCCGTGAGACTCGGCCGGGCTCTCCTGGCAGCAACAGATTTCCTTCCGTTCCACCAACCGATAGGTGTGCCCAATTGAGTCAGTACAGTTTCCCTCCTGGGTGGTTCTTCTCTACCCCTTCTCTCTCTTGCACAGAAAACTTCTGGCACCAGGAGAAACCGTGCCCATGCGGGCGTCCCCCGCGGGACCCTGGCAGAGATCTGCTCTGCCAGCTTGCGCCATTTCTGTCCTTACTTCCCCTGTACTCAGGGGACGCCCCGAGGCTGGCTGAACTAATTTACTTTTCTCTTCACCCACGGAACAGCATGCTCCCCTTCGGACTTCCAAGCTCTGCCCATCAGGCCGCTTTTTCATGACCTCACGACACACCGCCCAGGCCATCGGGAGAACACTAAAATCTCTTTCTCTGTGCCTTTGATTTCCCTGCCCCACAGCCGTTTTACACTGCCTGGTTGCTCTTGCACGCACCGTGGTTTAAGCATGCGGCAGTCGGAGCCTGCTTTGCTGCGTCGGCCGCTGCCCTGCCTGCTACACCAGCATGCCGCCTCGAAGCAACCAGCTTTCTGTAGATCACTTCTGGGTATGTGCGGGCCACCTGCCTGTTTCTTTGGCTCCACTGGTCTGCTAACCTGGTTCTTCTTTCTACTTGGAGATTAATCCACATGGCATGGCCACCGGACTGCTGGCTTGCTGCTCCCTAGCTGCTGCACGCCCCTCCTGCTGCTGGCGACAGGGACAGGGCTCCCCCGTGATGCCCCCTCCCTCTCTGCAATGGACTCTGTTACAAAATCTGGCTGCATCCACAGGCCAAACATTGCCTTACCAAATTTTCAAAATCTTAAGACCAAGACAGATGGTTCCCAAATATCTAAACTCTGCTCTTCCCAAGAGACTCTTATCTCTAAGACTCTACTTCCCAACTCTAAAAATGTTCCTCTTTGCTCTCAAAAAATAAAAATAAATACCTTAAGATTATACTGTACAAGGAGAGCAACAGAACAAGAAAATTTGAACACAGGGAACTTCCCAGAGACTCATACTCCAACCAAAGACTAATCATGGAGATAACCTAGAACCCCTGCACAGATGTAGCACATGACAGTCCAAATGGGTTCCATAGTAATGGGAAGAGGGACTGCCTCTGACATAATCTGATTGGCCTGCTCTTTGATCACCCCCCTGAGGAGGGAGCAGCCTTACCAGGCCACAGAAGATGACAATGCAGCCAGTCCTGATGAGAACTGATAGACTAAGATCAGAAAGAAGGAGAGGAGGACCTCCCCTATCAGTGGACTTGGGGAGGGGCATGCATGCAGAAAGGGGAGGGAGGGCGAGATCGGGAGGGGAGGAGGGAGGGGCTTATGGGGGGATACAAAATGAATAAAGTGTAATTAATAAAAGTTAAATTAAAAAAAAAGATTATACTGTAAACTACAAGCCTGCCATGTGACTACACCATCTTAAAATGACCACGTGGCATAAAGCAACATTTACAAAACTTCTTCATCACAATTAGCTCTCTATTCATTATTTCATCTCCTTCTAAGGAAAGGAACAGGTTTCTTCTTAAGTTTGTATGGATTTTTATAAAACTATATTTTTATAAAGTTATATTTTTTTATGATATACTGTATATTCCTGGTTCAAACTGTTTTTGTATGACAGTAAAACTTTCAAGGTTGTAAAAGTCTATTCAGATGAACAAGCTAACTAAAATATACGTCTAACTAGTATGTCTTTGCTAATTTTTTTATTTATAAATAAATGCTGTTTCTCCTGCTGCCATTGCCTGTGCTCTGGGTTCAATTCCAGATTTTCTGGCCAATAGATTTGGTATAATAAATTCAAATGTAATTTTAAAGTTGTTTTATACTGGTCTACTGTATCACTGGCTCTAGAAATGGATTATTGTTCAGCCTTTCTCAGACCCAGGCATGTTTTTAAAGTCCAGGGTCAACAGTTTAAAACTTTTGCTTAAATAATTTTAAACCATAAGACATAATTACAGAAATGCTTTTAAATTGGTTATATTCATTCTAGAGACATTCTACTGTTTACAATGTCAAAACTTAGTCATTAGGCACAGTCTATCTTCACTCTCAAAAAAGGTTAAAAATCACCACCTTAGAAATATGTTTAACCTTGTTTTCCGAATATGGTAATGTCATTAATCTACCAATATAGTCTTAGACTTTTATAAACTAAATCATACAAAAAACTGTTACGCTCTTTTTACGGTAGCGTCACAGCTAGAAAACAGGCAATTGGCTCCTTATCCCAAGGTAATCCACTATGTTAGTTCATTAGGTCATTAGGTCATTGGTTTTTAAGGCTCCAACTTAACAGGGAGCAGCAGCAACACTGATGTCTGTTCGTAAATTGCCCGCCACGTGGCCAGCTGCCAGGCTGACTCTGGTAAACAGAGCGGAGGCATGGAGTCACCCCCATCCTGACTAAGGGTGGTCACATGACTGGCAGCAAAAGTAACTAGAAACAAGCAAAGTTTGTCTATTTAGATCTACTCGAAATAGGTGTGATCCTCAAGCACCTACAGGACATTATATAATTATGTCTTATGTTTACAAGGTGTAATCTGGAGCAGATAACTAAAGACAAACGGAGATCGCTTAACTCAAATACGTTAGCCGTCAAACCTGTCACAGACCTGATGACTATGGCATTTTAACATGCTTAAGCTTATCATGACAGATAGAGACCCCCAAATCCTGACAGTAACTCCCAGAGTCTCCAAGAAGATTGGGGACACAAAGACAGATGGCTTCAATCCTGGACTGTGGTATGCTAAACACTGGGCAGACTGCTCCCAATGCCTTGCCTGCTGCTGGGGCCAGCCTGAACTGTGGACAAACTGGACTCCCGGAGTTAAGTGTCTCCAGTTGCTGAAAACGAGGTGAGGTCAGTCTCTCCCATGTTCTCCTTCCACAGAAAAAAAAGCACA
>REGO01000034.1:2903520-2992025 GCA_010120015.1 Rhombomys opimus
AAGGTTGATTCTGTAATTACAGGTTTATTAGAAATGATGGCCATCTTAGCAACACCTTCACAAATTAAAGCTGATAATGCTCTGGCATATGTATCCAGTAAAATAAAACATCCTTCAGTTATAATATGAATCACGTTCAAGGCATACTTTACAACCCTGCAGGCCAATCGTGGAGAGCCCTAACCACACTTTAAAGGCCATGTTCATGAACAGAAGAGGGATGAGCTCCTCTAAAGATAGATTACATATTAACTTAAAATTTTTTAAATGTCAATGGAACAGGTAACACAGCTGCTGAAAACCAATGGATTTTAGCGAAGACTGCTGAATTAAAATCAGCCTATAGACTATGAAGATGTGTTAACCTTAGCATGGCAGTCAGGAAATGTGCTGCACTGGGGAAGAGGTTGTGAAAGCTATGGATTCCTTCACAGTTCATAAAGATTAGATTGACCATGAGAGACCTTTTGAAATCTTGGCTGCAGATTCAGAAGAAGAGATCCAGAAGAACAAAACAGGCAATTCAAATGCTGATCCTCTAATGCAGGAACAGCATGGAAGGCCAGCTACTCAGCCAATCAATGTTATTGGCTCCTGGGTCCTCATGACTTACGATTGCATGCCATCCTTTCATATGGCACGGATGGGGACTTAGAACACCCATCTACAGTTTGGTTATGCACTTCAAACTGACGTAAAGACTGACAGATGCCTTCCACCCGCTCCAGCACGGAGCAGAGAATCGTCATTCGCTGATCTGTGCAAATGTGTGTTACTATGGAGATGCCCTTACGTCACCTTTAAAAGTTGTGTTTTCAGAGCAAAGAGACAACAGCAATGAAGTTAGAGCAACCTTGACAAGATTCACTCTTCTTTATCTGTTCCAGCCACCTGCTAGGTCCTGATGTTTCCTCAAAACTTGCACCCAGGACAGTTTCACAGTGGCTAGCCCCAGGTGGTCCAGCCTGACGGCCAGCCTCAGCTAAGCCTGCACCTCCTGGACAACTAATGAAGCAGCCAGCTCTCCCAGGACTCAGCCAACATCACAATTTTCTTAGAGTCCCCAAAAGATGCTGTTGCCCCAGACAGCAGGAGGCAATGTAAACACCCTCAATCCCGAGAGGTGGGGTGGGCAGTTACTGGTTGTTCAGTGGGTCATGGACGTTGGCTGTCATTTGGGGAGGATTGGTTACAAGTTATTAATGGTCTTTGTCAGGGAGGAAACAAAGGAACGTAGGGTCCCCCCCCTTTGCTCTATCTTTCTCTCCTATCTAGCGTTAGGGGGAAAGCAGGGAAAAGGGAAGGAAAAGTAGAGGGGGGAGGAGGAGGAGGAGGAAGAGGAGGAAGAGGAGGAGGAGGAGGAAGAGGAGGAAGAGGAGGAAGAAGAGGAAGAAGAAGAAGAAGAAGGAGGAGGAGGAGGAGGAGAAGAAGAAGGGTATAGTCTCTCCTTGATAGGAAAAAGGGTGAGTTATCATATCTCCTTTTAGAATGAGAAGGCAACGAGTCTCAACTATTTTAGACTGGTTTTGCTACAACATACTCTATATGTACGTTTATAGGTGTATATGCAATTCATTTAAAAACGTAAAGACCTAGTCTCATGAAAGCTACTATTTTAAACTGTTTAGGATAATTAAGAAATGCAATTTAAAGCTGGAGAGATAGCTCAGAGGTCAAGAGCACTGGCTGCTCTTCCAAAGGTCCTGAGTTCAATTCCCAGCACCCACATGGTGGCTCACAACCATCTATAGTGAGATCTGGTGCCCTCTTCTGGCCTGCAGGCAGACATGCAGGCAGAATACTGTATAAATAATAAATTTAAAAAGAAAGAAAAAAAGAAAAAGAAATGCAATTTATTGGTCAGTCACCTGCAGATAATCAAACTTGTAGTCATGTTAGATACTAGTTTAGATAACTGAAGAAATAAGCTTTGTTTAGCCTCCAAGTTTAGCTTAACTTGTTTTCAAAGTTAAGCAGATAATAAATAGCCAAAAACAAGCAACATTTGTCTATCTGCACTACTATCAACAGACAGGTGGTCCTCAAATACTTCAGAAATCTGTAGACTATGGAATTTAAGATGTTTTGCTGATGAAAGGCTTTTTGTGACAGAGCGACATATCAGTACCTGGCAGCACCCCTATTCTCCTCCTCTGAAGATGATGATGGGCGCAGAAGAACCTCGCCTGGAGCTTGCTTCAAATCTGGCAAAAGCTGTAAGCTGCCCTTTGACCCCAACTGCATACAGCATGCCATCCAAACTGTGGACAGGCACGACACCGTGCTTAGACAAGGTAGGACAGTCCTTCAAAATTCCCAATTCACAGGAATGTCTGTCAGATCTCCTGGGCATGGCGGCCAAAGACGGATGCCCACTGACACTGAGAAACCTTGGGTGACTGTCCAGGTGGTCACTCAGTCTCTTTTCATTTTTATAAACCTGGAAGCCGCTTGCTCTGCACTTCCTGTTTACTCAGGTAAAATTTATCCTTCTCAGGTCTCTCACAAGATTGAAGACTAGATAGTAATAGTTTTACAGTTTTCCTTGTTACTGGTTTCAAAAAAGAAAGCACACAAAAAAAGGTGCAACATTCATAAACGTTCAAAGACATAAAAGCTTAGGCGGCTAAGGGTGTAAAGAAGTATTTCAGGGTCTAAAAATATAAGTTTCAAGGTTGGTAAATGCAAGTTATGAAGGTGAGAAGATTTAAAAGCTTAATAATAAGAAAATAATTTAAGACATATAAAAGGAATAGTGTTTCAGATAGACACTAGAATATGTTCTCCAGAGTTGCCAAATGCAGATGGATTATAATTCTTACCCCAACAGTTCTCATAATTGTTCTTACTGTATATGGTTTACTGTTGTTAGAGAGAAAGCCATTTCTTGAGCTAAAACGCGGAGATGACGGGGCGACCCACAAACGTTGTATTTTCCGGCTATGCAAGAGTGTGTTCTTAATTGTTCTTTGAAGCCAGAATGCCCAGCTGGCAGGGCATGTAAAAGTCACCTGCCTTAGGCACACCCTGGAAACCCAGGCCTCAGGAGGCTACGGCAGTTAAGAGCTCAGGTTCTAGGGCTGGCCGCCTTTTATCGCAGCACTCGAGAGGCAGGGGCGGGTAGATCTCTGAGTTTGAGGCCAGCCTGACCTAAGTATCCAGTTCCAGCACAGCCAGGGCTACACAGTGAAACCCTGTCTTATAAAGCCAGAGTGTAAGTTCTGGGTGAGCCTGAGTTACAGAACCGAGTTCGGAGCCGGCTTGGGCTATGTGAAATCCCTGTCTCACAGACAACAAAAAGCACAGTGGAATCTTGCTAACTTCTCTCTCTGCGCTGCCCTCAGGAAGCCAGTACTCTTCAGCCTTCAGGGCCTCTATCCCCAGCCTCTGGCAGTTTCACCAGCAGTATAAAGTCATGTATGCACTTATACACGCATGCACACGTGCACGCTCTAGTCTACGTAACCACACTTTTTACTGCCTCAAGCCGCCCTCATTGCCTGCCTGGCTAACTCTCATTCACTGTTCAAATCTCGGGCTGGTGCTTTCTCCTCCAGGAAACCTTCCCTGATTTTCCAAGGTTCTGACAACTCCCGCCAACAGCACCCATCACCTTACGTGGACACTGCCAAGTCTAAATTCCGTCTGTTCTACTACGTCTAACACCCCACCTAGTGAAAATCTGACCATCTGAAAGAGAAGTGGGCACAGCGGAGCGCGTGCCTGTGGGGAAGGACAGGCTGGCGGGGGAGGGGGAGGGGGAGGCCGGAGCTTACCTCACAGTGGTAACACTCCACGTGGTAGTCTCTGTCCATGGACACCACACGGATGGTTGTCTCACAGCCCTGGAGGGAGAGGCAGGGTTCACACACGTTCTTCCTGGCCTTGGAGCACTATGACCTGTCCGCTAAAGCACACCTGTCTACAGCAGGCCACGCTGGGTAGACAGGCCTGGGCACATGGACACTGCACTTCGGCAGGTACCCACGAGTGAATGTGCATGCGCCCTGGGCATCACCCCGACGGCAGCCACACACGTGCACTTGCCAGTGAGAAAATGGTACGGCGGCTGGCTCACACACGCCACCTGCACCTCTCCAAAGCCGAAACTTTGGAACAAAGTAGGACTCCCACTACCTGCCCTGTTTCTCCAAGGCTGACTTGGAGATACACAGCTTGTGCAGAAAGACCCCAAATTAAGAGCTGCACAGGCCAAGGCAGCCCCTCTGCTCCTCAGGTCCGAGGAGCACCCACTGCAGAGCTGAACCAGCCCAGTGAGCAGCCCTTCCCCTCCTCCAGAAAATGGAGCGGAGCGTTACAACGAGACAAGCCGGGAACAGGCCACGGCTTCCTTGGAATTCACCCAGGATCCACCCATCCCACCCCGCACATGAGCCCGAGGGAGGCAAAGCATGGCCACCCTGGACCGCTCCTGCTGTGGCCCAGGATCTGAGGCAGAGCAGGCAGGACTGGACAGAGCCTGGGGGCCAGGCACCTGCTGCTTCCCGGGGAAGTGTTCCTACCTGTGCCGGGAGGATGGGGCGGGCACAGGAGGCACATTTTGGTGCAAACACCCTGGAAGAATAAAGCGGACGTGAGTGAGCAGAGGCAGATCTACCCCCGAGGCTCCATGGCGGCCCGGCCCGCGTGTGGACACTGGCTGTGCAGCTTCTGCCTTCTTGGAGCTAACAGCTGATGCACTTCCTCTTCCAGGGTGGCTTCAGGCTCTCTCCAGACCTCTCCTGTGTAACCTCTGGCCCCTCAGAGCTGGACTGATGCCATCCCTGGGGGAGACCCCTGTTCCACCCTGAGTACCAAGGACAATGCTGGCATCACTCCCCAAACTCAGCAGCAGCACAGGCCCAGAGCTCCCAAGCGGGAGCCAAGAGCCACAGCACAGACTGGCTGCCCACGCGAGGCCAGGGCCCTTCTCTTGGGAGCAAGCTGGTAAGCTCACCAGGAGGAAGAGTGGTGCGTAGACAAAGGCCGGGAGCGGAGGCAGGAGGGGACTGATGGCCAGACTACCCAGGAGAGAAGGATCAGAAAACACAAACTGCCCCACCCTGCCGTTATGGCTTCAAGGCAAAGCCTCCCCTAGGCTCATGTCTGGAACGCTTGCTCTCCAGGAGGTGGCGCTGTTTGGGGAGGCCGTGGAGCCTCCTGGAGGCGGGCTTGCCTAGTGAAGGTGGGTCACTAGGGGAAGTAGCTTAATGGCTCCAGCTCCCTCCAGGTCCCTTCCTGAAGTCCCTTCTTTCTGCGTAAGGCACCCCATCTTCCTGCTCCTGTCCCCAACTCCATGCTGTCAACACCAGGCCTTGCCCATCATGAAACTGTGTGCCAAAATAAACCTCTCCTTACACTGTTCTGCGGAGGACTCGGTCACCAAAGTGGGAAAAGTCACTAATGGACCTGCCCCGCTGTGCTGAGAAAACACAGCGAGGCAGGAAAGGAGACAAGCGAGACCCAGAGAGGCAGAGGCAGGCAGGAAACAGAGCGCCGCGGGCCACACAGCTCGCGCACGGACACTCACGTGTGATAGTCTCTGACGCAGTAGATGTTGTTCTCCACGTCCACGGTGAAGGGAACCCCGTCCAGACACTCATTGCACACGGAGCAGCGGAAGCAGCCCGGGTGATAGGACTTGCCAAGGGCCTGCAGGATCTGAGAGGAACTGCAAGTCAGTGCGGGCGGGGCGCTCAGCGGCGCCCCCGAGAGGTGACGGCTCAGGGCCCTGCCACTGGTCTAGGAAAAGGAAGGGGCAGGGCGCTCCGGGAGACGGGGGAGGTTCTCACCATCTCCATGATGAGGTGTCCACACACGCTACACTTGTCAGCTGTTTGCTGGAACCCGGAGTACTGAGAGGGGACACAGGATCCAGAACGTCACGTGACAAAGGGGCACGCACGGTCGCTGGCCTCAGGTCGGCATGTGAGTCCGAAGGAGGGTCCCGCCCTGCTCCCCCCCAGCTCGGCCAGCGACACCGTGGAGACTCACCAGGAAGTCCTCCTGGCAGAACACTTTCTCGCCCACGTTATAGAAGGCCTTCCCGCGGAGTCGTCTCCCTGCAAGGGGAAGGGTGACACGCTGGAGCCAGGGACAAAGCCCGGCCTGGGTCTCAGCTCTCACCCCAAACAATCCGAGAGTGAGCTGTGACCATCTCCAAACACCCCTTTGGTGCTATGCTGCCGCTATAAGCACTTCAAGCCAGAATGGCGGCTCCCACCTCTAACCCAACATCCCATAGGTGACCCCAAAGTTAGAGGATAACCTAGGCTACAGGCTAGGACCCGCCTTGAAAAACCAAATAATAAAGCTGAGTGTGGTGGCACACGCCCGTAATCTCAGCACTTGGGGTACGGAGGCAGGAGGAACCTGAGGCTCAAGGTCACACTTGGCTACAAAGCCTGGGCTATAATGCACTCTCTCTAAAACAAAATCAAGTATCCAGAAGACACTACAACAGTCAACATAACTGCAATCAGAGCAAAGGCAGGAAGGTCCCCTCTCCACTCCTCTATCTTTCTACTGCCTCAGCTGGCATTACCATCCGCTAGGAGGTGCCAGGAGCCGCTGGCAACAAGAGGAAACTACAGCCTGGTGAGGGTGCCTATGAAAATACACAGCCGCATCAGGCACGTCACTGAGATAGTAAGCAGTTTTTCTCTTACACTGTAATTTCAGATCAAGAGGCAGAGACAGCAGGAGTTCAAGGCCAGCTTGAGAGCTACAGAAACACCCTTCCCCAAAATACTCCAGAGCTGGGGGCACACGGGAACATGGCTCAGTGGTAGAGCTCCTGCCTAGAATCCCCCAGTGAGGGGCTGGGGTGTGACTCAGCCTGGTCTACAAAGTGAGGACAGAACAGCCAAGCCTACACAGAGAAACCCTGTCTTGGGGGGGGGGGATGCTTGCAGAGCAAACTCCTCAGGAAACAGAGTGCATCTCCTCCGGGAAAGTCTTGCTGCCCAGCATTACAAAGATGGGATGTGCCTTTGGTACAGGGTCAGGGAGATTTGCTGACAGCCTATCGTAAAATATTGGAGTTCCTCAAGCTGTGCATGGCGGGGCTTGCTGGAGTTCCAGGTTTTCCACAGGCTGAGGCAGGAGGTTTGCTTGAACCAAAAAGCATGTGCATTCTGCCATCAGGTTAACTGCCAGCATGCTGCAGGGTAAAATTCCGGACTCTTCCCAGCTCGAAACAGCTGTGTTCATTTTCAAACGCTACCTATCTTGGCATCTTTTATTTTCTGCAGAAATCAGTAAAATCAAAACGAAACAAAAAAGTGACAGGGAGGGCTGGGGAGGTGGCTCAGTCTGTGAAGTACTTGGCACGCACAGTGCAGACCGGAGTTCAAACTCCAGGACTCACATAAGAAGCCAAGTATGGCGGCACACCCTTGCCAGCCCAGCGCCGAGGAGGCAGACACAAGGGGTACTTGCAGCTTGCTGGCCAGCCACACCAGCGTAACTGCTATGCCTCAGGGCCCAGTGAGAAACCCTGCCTCGAAAAAACAAACAAGCGGACAAACAAAACCAGTTCCTGAGAAGCAACGCCTGGGGCTGCCCTGTGCGCGCACACAACTCTGAGATAAAATTGTTGTCAGTCCAAACTGAGTGTTGAGTGTGGTTGCTCAAACCTGCAATCCTATCACACAAAAGCTGATGATGAACTGGGATTAGTCAAAATTTAACTTTTTTTTTTCCCTTGCAGAGAACCTAAGTTCCCTGCCCAGCACCCACAGCCCCTCCAAGCTCCAGAGGATCTGAAACTTCTGGCCTCCTTGGGCACCAGCACTCAAATAATTCCCAATTTTATAAAAAATAGACAAAAGCTTTGAACAGATATGTGTATATATGTGTATATATATATATGTGATGTCTCAGCAACAAAGATGCTTGCTGCATGCCCAACAACCTGAGTTTGATCCCTGAAACCACATGGGGCAGGAGAGAACTGGCCCCTGCAAGTCTGTCCCATCTCCCGGCGTGCATGCGTGCACACACACAAATACATAATAAAAATGTAAGTGATTTTTTAAAAAAAGAAGATGCACTAATGGCCAAAAAGCAAACAAAGTGATGCTCGCTGGGAAATGCACAGTAAACCCACGAGGAGATTCTACCCGGCAGAACGGGTACTTAGGAAGGCAGGGGTTTGCCAATCATAGGCAAATGCGCAGACACGCAATATTAAGTTTCTAAGGGGACTGTTACTGGACCAGCTCCTTGGGAAGACAACTGGCAGTCTCTTATAAAGGGAAACACGCTCACACCCTATGACCCGAGAACCCCACTCCAGGCGATTTACTCAAGAGAAATGAAAACCTGCGCTACGAGAGCGTTCTCAGCAGTCCAGGGCCTGTCGGGGTTACCACAGAGACAAGCTGTGGGCTGTGCACACCGCGGGCCACTGTGTGGGGTCAGGGATACACTGACACGTGCAGCACAGATTAAAGGGAGTGGCTGCCCTAAGGATAGAGCCGAATCTAAGGGCTGAGGGCCTTCCTGCCTCAGCCCACCGTTGTCTCAGAGTTGTAGCCTCCTCAGGTTACAGCTGAAGAAGGCAAAATAAGGGAGATTTCTAGAAAAATGCTGTGTGTGTGTGTGTGCGCGCACACATGCTTGTGAAAGCCAGGTTAACACTGGATGTCTTCCTTGACGCCTCCATCTTGTTCTTTGAGGCAGAGCCTCTCCCTGAACCTGGAGCTCACGGATTTGGCAGATGAGCCGGCCAGCCAGACCCTGGGAGCCTCCTGTCACCTCCTTCTCCTCCCAGCACCGGAACCCCATTTACCACACTCAGCTTGTTTTACACAGACGTTGGGGCTCAAACTCAGGTTCTCACCCTTGTGCAGTATTTACTGACTGCACCATCTCCTACCCTGCCTCTCCCCCCCCTTTTATTTTAAAGAAAATCTCAAAAACAGGAAAAGCAAAAAAAGCATAGGAAAAAAAAGCATCTAACCACAGTGCACTTGGTCCTCTGTGGAAGAAGATGGGTGTGGATTAATGGCTCAGCCAAACAAAGGACAGCAGATGTGACGCCCAAGACAGTCTCCGCATCACAGTGAATAGATTTGTCCAAACTGGCAATGGAGAAATGGTAGTGCATCCCGGGTGCAGAGGAATCTGGCTGTTTCTTTTTGGGAAAGGGTTTCCCTGTCACCTAGTCTGGCCTTGAACTCCCTGCTTCTGCCTCAGCCTCCCCAGGGCGGTGTTACAGGCAGGAGCCGCTGTCTTCACGCTCTCCTGAAAGTAGCTTCTCTTTGGCTCAGTGCTATACATCATACTGTGTACTGGCTGGTTCTGTGTCACCTGACACGCTAGTCATCAGAGAGGAAGGAGCCTCGGCTGAGGAGATGCTGCCATGAGATCCGGCTGTAAGGCGTTTTCTTAATTAGGGGTTGATGGGGGAGGGCCCAACCCACTGTGGGAGGTGCCGTCCCTGGGCTGTGGTCCTGGGTTCCGTTAGAAAGCAGGCTGAGCAAGCCAGTAAGCAGCACCCTCCATGGCCTCTGCATCAGCCCCTACCTCCAGGTTCCTGCCCTGTGTGAGTTCCTGTCCTGGCTTCCTTCAATGATGAACAATAAGGGGATGTAATCCAAATAAACCCTTTCCTCCCCAACTTGCTTTTTGGTGATGGCGTTTAATTGCAGCAACAGACACCCTACCTAAGACATACATACACATGTACACACACACACACACACACACACACACACACACCATGCAGGGGCTGGAGCTCACTTAGTTAAGAGCATTTGCTGCTCTTACAGAGGACTCACTTTCAGTTCAAACACCCACACGGTGACACTGCCGCCAGAACCCCGGTCCAGGGGATCCCACAGGCACACACGTGTGCACACTCACGCACTCAGGCCAAACATTCATACACATAAAGTAAAATAAATAATCCCCCCAAAAAAGTTTCCATGTGCAGGTGCGTGCAACCCCTCTCATCAACCATGCCCCATCCCTCCCAGGGGAGCAGCACCCTGTGTGGACGGAAGCTCTGTGGACAACCATGTGCACAGGAAGAATGTGTGACCCGGAGCAGCCTCCCTCCGCCCCAGGGCTGAGCGTCTCCTGCCTGAGACCGGGTGCGAGCGAGCGAGTGGCAGGGGCAGCAGGATGGGTGTCACCTACCGCAGGAGTCACAGGTGAAGCAGTCGGTGTGATACAGGCCCCCCATCGCCTGGCACGCCTGCCTCGCTCCATAGATGCCAAGCCCGCACTTGATACAGATGCCTGTGCGGAAGAAGCAGAGCAGAAGCTGGTTACTCTGCACGGTGTCATGGGGCGGCCAGGCTGCTCAGGTCACCTGCCTGACCCTCAAGCTGACCCCCAAGGCTGGCGCCACCAGAGCCCTAACAGTCAGGCGGGCGGGGACACCGCTGTCAGCGAAGGTGTGAGGTCCCCCCCAGACTCCTGTTTTAAGCACCGGGCTGGGGAGACAGGCCACCAGCACAGGACTTGAAGGCTGCAGTTCAACTCTGGCCTTGGTGCAAACATGGGGCTTTCTAATCCGCTGAGTGAGTCCGGGCCCCCGATGCGCCCGCCATTGCCAACTGGGCAGCCCCAGGCGGCACGGCCGCCTTGCCGTGACAGACAGTACAAAGCCATGAGCTGGAATCACCTCCTCCCTGAAGTGGTTTCAGCCAGGAGTTGGTCACGGTAACTAGAAAGGCCGTGTCCACAGGCAGCACGCAGGGCCAGCCACGGCTGCCTGAGCATTCGAAGAGCTTCACAGAGCACAGGCCGAAGTCGGCCGTCAGCCATAACCATCACCCCTAAACCCACAAACAGCACGCCACCGCGCTCCGCCTCAGACTGACAGCCTTCCTGCTGCCTCCGAAACAAAGCCTACTCCTCAGAGTAAACGTGCACCCTCGGAGCCCACGGGGGTTCACTCAAAGGCGCCACTGCCCTTGTCAGGAACCCCTTCCCCATCTGCCACGATTCACATATCCCCTAGTCCATTCCACAGACAGCGACAGCCTGCTGCCTGCCCACCCCACATCTTAAATATAGCGAAAGCGCGGTGCGGAAAAATCCTCAGCCCCAGGGACCGAGCGTTCCACACAACGGGGGACGCACACAGAAGTCACACAACGTCCCGTAAGCGGGGGCAGCTGTCAGATGACGCACAGCTGTGCACCCCCAGTACTCAGGAGCCCAAGGCAGGCAGCTACATAATGAGCTGGAGGCCAGCATGGCCTATACAAGACCTTGTCTCAAAAACAAAGCAGAGGGGAATCTAGAGGACCAGGTACGCTGAGGCATGCCTCTCATTCAGGCACTTGGAGAGGCTGAAGCGGGAGCATCTCAGGTTCAGGGGCAGCCTGGCCTCCACGGAAAGCTCCAGAACAGCCGCAGAGCGAGATCCGGTCTACAAATTCGCCAATCGAGGGGCTCAGGGCTTCGGCATAGTGGCAGAGCGTGTGCCTGGCACGGGTGGGCTCTTCCTGCCCACACATCTGGAGGCATGGGAGTTTTACACGGATGGTGGCAGAAGGTCCACAATAGTCTTTGCATCTTGAACTGGAAGGACAGTGCTGTCTATGCAGGGATCTGGGAATCCTGCGTGGAACTTGGCGACCACCCCAGCAGGCCAGATGGGGGCAGAAGAACAGAGGACCTGGTCCCAAGCCGAGTGCAGGTCCCAGGCCTCCAAGAGACTCACGAGGCTGCACAATCTGGTTACTTGGCGTCTCTGTGGCTGTCTGCGTGAGAATAGCCCTGGAAGCTCATGTTTGAATAATTGGTGAATTAGTGACACTACTTGGGAAGGATCAGGAGGTGTGGCCTTGTTGGAGAAGGTGTGTCACTGGGGTGAGGGGGAGGTTTCAAAAGATTCTGGTCCTTTCCAACATGTTCTGCCTCCTGCTTTCAAATCAAAATGTGAGTTCTCGGCCAGGTGTGGGGGTGCTGCCTTTAACTCCAAACTCTTGGGAGGCAGAGGGGAAGTCAAGCTGACCTTGGTGAATTCAAGACCAGCCTGATCTACATGGTGAGTTCCAGGACAGCCAGGGCTTGTTGAGACCCCCCCCCCCCACACACACACCACACACACACACACACACACACACACACACACACACACACACACAAAGGGGGCAGGGCTCGGCTGCTTCTGTGGCCTTTGCCCCACCAGACTGTAACCCTCTGTTTGATGGTGGCTCCTGAGGAATGAACACACCTCAGGCTTGGTAGAAAATGACTTAACACACTGAGCCATCTCACCGCCCTCTTTATGCCACCCCAGCTGGTGTCCACATCCTGGCTCAAACGCTCTCAACCTGTCTGGCAGGCACCAGGTCTAACAGCTATTTGCCAGCACACCTGGTCTGTTCCTCAGCCTGACTTCACTCCTTCCCGTCAGTCCTGATTCAGAGCATGCCACCCAGGCCCCAACATGACTTCTCCTCCTAGAGGAGACGAGATACTTCCTTCCCATCGTCTTGCTCCCCCACCAGCTATGAGAATCAGATCTTCCCATTTACTTGACTGAATTACCAATCAACACTGGAAGATGGAGGCGGGGTGGAGGGGCTGGGAGACCAAGCTTGGGGGCCCATGACTATAACCCCAACCCTTGGGAGGAGGAGGCTGGCAGTTCCCTGTGACTTTGAGGACAGCCTGGCCTATGCTGAGTTCCAGATCAGCCGATGCAGCGACAGCAAGGTGCTTTTTCAGAACAAGGGTCTGGAGAGACGGCTCAGCGGGTAAGAGCGCTGGCTGACGGGCGGCTATTGAAGAGGACGGGCTAGGGCTTGACTCCCAGCACCCACATGGATACTCATAACCATGTGTAACTCCGGTTCCAGGGGATCTGACACCCTCTTCTAACCTCTGTGGGTGCCAGGCACAGGCATGGTACACATACATACATGCAGGCAAAACACTCATACATTTAAATAAAAACCTTTAAAAACCAGCAAAGAATAAAAGGGGAAATAAAAGGTATGTAAGAGGGGAAGCTTCTACGTTGCAATAATTTCTGTGTGTACTTGATTTTTCTCAAAGTACGGACCCAGACTACTGTAATAAAAACACTTGAGGATGGCCGGGTGTGGGGCAGAAGCCTGCAATCTCAGTGATCAGAAAGCTGAGCAGGACGGAGAGTTCTACACCAGCCTGAATTACAGTACAAGATTCTGCCTCAAAAGGAGGGGACCGCAGGGCATGAGACAGCTCAGAAATTAGACGGAGAGGGGAAACGAGCAAAAACTGAGGTGGGAGTGGGCAGTGGCAGTGTTCACCTTTAACTCCAGCCCCCAGGAGGCAGAGGCAAGTGGATCTCTGTTTGTTTGAGACCAGCCCGGTCTACAGAATGAGGTTCAGGACAGCCAGGCCACACAGAGAAAGCCTGTCTCAACAAAACAAAACAAAACAAAACAAAACAAACAACTTAAACATGAAGGACTGAAATGGGAAGGAGGGAAGGTGAAAAGGCACAGGGTCTTTGTGGCTATAAACACTCAGGAATTTGTTGGTGCCTTTTTAAAACACTTTGAGCACACGCGAATGTACATGTGTGGTCAGAAGACAACTCCAGGACTCTCTTTCAATCCTGTGGATCCTGGGGATCAAAACTGGAGGCACTGAGCCATCTGACCAGCACGCCACCCTCTTCCTGTGCCTGTGTGAGAAAGACCCTTCTGCAGATTTCCAACAATGGAAAGTTCAAGTTGGAGGTAGAGGTTGGAGGTCAGATGGCAGGAGAGCGGCGAGGCTGAAAGCACAGAGGGAGGGACAAGAGGCCAGTCCACAAACGACTGCCCTTGCACCCGCCCCTCCACAGCCTGAGAGAAGCGGGAAGCAGCACGGGCGTCAGCAGACCAGAAGGCAGAGGGAACAGAAAAGCCAACGGAGGCTGAGGGTAACCCAGGGCCCTGAAGGCCACTGAGGTCAAAGACCTAAACTTACCCCAGGGCCAGTGAAATGGCTGAGAGGGACTTGCAGCTAAGACTGACACCTGCATGGTGGAGGGAGAGAACCACAAGTTGGTTCTTGTGACCTCCACTCGCATGCCACAGCATTCATGCACCGACGCCCATTCTCCATACACCCACCCACACACGCACGTATACACACACATACAATTTTGAAATGGTTTAATAATAATAATAAAAAAAAAATCCATCCTGCTCCTGGTGGCTTTCTCCAAACTCCTAACAGCCAGGCAGAACAGCAAAGCTTGGAGTCACTTCAGCAATTCAGAGTGGGGGGGGTCCTATGAAGACTCAAACAGGAGTCAGTCGGAACCAAAGGCTGCTGAAGGAAGCAAAAACAGGGTGGCCCTAGAACCTTGGCAGGAGGAGTGGCTCCAGGGTCCTGAGGCAGACAGCCTCCGTTAGGCAGAACTGGGGAGACACGAAGAAATGGCACCAGGGTCGGCTGAAGCAGAGACTAGCGAGAGGGGACCTGGAGATGGCATCGCAGACAAGGTTTTCGGAGGTCAGACTTCCTTCTGTAAGCGCTATTTATTCAGGTCAAAAAAAAAAAATCTGAATCTTTTTAAACTGCAAGCTGGGATGTCATATGCTCATAATCCCAGTGCTTGGGAGGCTGAAACAGGAAGCGCACAAGGCCGGCTCTGGCCTTTAAAGCAAAAAGCAAACAAGCTGGAGAGATGGCTCAGTAGTTAAGAGCACTGGCTGCTCTTCCAGAGGATCCAGGTTCAAGTCCCAACACCCACATCTGTGGGTCACAACCATCTGTGACTCCAGTTCCAGAAGATCTGACGCCCTCACACACAATACATAATAAAAATTAATTTAAAAAAATTAAAAAGCAAACAAACATGGAATCAACACATCTGTGTTTTCGGTTTTGCTGCCCGGTGTCATTCCGCAGCGCAGGATATAACTGCCGACTGCACCTGGAAATGGCCATTTTTGTAGCTCAGAAACGTCAATTGTCATCAGATACATAGTGTAAGCAAACTGCCCGTATTTTTAAGAACCAGAAAAAAGGTCTATTTTTGGTTTGGGGGTTCTTGCATTTAAACCAGGTATGGTGGCTAACTCCTGTAATCCCTGCACTTAGGAAGGAAGGGGGAAGGGAGGAGAGAGGAAGGAAGGACGACTGAGGAAGGAGATGGTTAGCTGCAGTCAGGCTGGTAGACAGTGTGAGACCCTCGCCATAGAAACTGCGCTGGGGATACGGTTCAGCTGGCAGAGTGCTTCTGAGCACGGGGGCCCAGGTTCCATGCTCATCACCCCACAATCTGGCTGGGAGAGTACACACCTGTAGTCCCAGCACTTGGGGTGAAGCAGGAGGTAAAGGCTATCCTTGGCTAAAGAGCACATTCTTCCAGCAGCTTGCACTAGATCAGACTTTATTCAGAGAGGCCGGCTCAGCCTCCTATGGGGCTAAAGGGCTGAAGCTGAGCTCTTGCTGCTCTTTGGAAAGAAGCCTCAGCTCCCGCGGTCTCAGGCCATCAGTGTCTTTACTGCCCTGTTACCTACCGAGAGTAATACACAGACTGACAGGTAACCACGGGGGCCGACAGACAGACAAATGGCCAGCCTGTAGGTGTGCGGGGGCCAGGTGATCAGATGCCGGACCAAGAGCCAGGACAGGTCAGAGATGCCCCAGTTAGGCTCCTGGCAGGAGGCCATGGTTTCTCCCCAACCTCCTACTCCCAGCCCATCAACAGCAGCCAGCAGCTCTGCTAAACCAGAGTCCCCATCCTGTCTCCTCACAGGCCAACCCTTCAGCCCACACATTGGCCAGCCTGGGTTACAACCTTCTCATAACCTCACTTTTTCCCCCGAAGTGCATCCACCTGACCGGCTAAGGGACAGCCTCTCCTCCTCCCAAGAGCTACTTCAAAGCAACCTGGAGCTGGTAGTTCTACCGAATTTGAGAAGGCTGGAGCTCAGCTGGCCCTCTCCTGGCTTGCTAGCCACGCATACCGCCAAGCCAGGAGCCTCACTCCCTCTACCCCGACTCACCTGAAGTACTGTGCCCCAGGAAGCCACCAGAGACTCTTGGGCCTTGCTAAAGCACGTGCTTCCTTCAGCAGAGCTGCTCTCCTACTCCCTTTCTTTGGCATTTGAAGGTATAAAGTCCATTTTCCCTTGCCACTTTTTGAAACGAGGACTGGCTACCTAGTCTTGACTGGTTAGGAACTGCATGCAGACCAGGCCAGCTTTAACTATCCCACTGTCCCTGCTTCCCCGGTGCTGGGACTACAGACCTGTACCAACCATGCCAAGCTGAACAGGTTCAGGGCTACCCACGACAGCCCATGTCTCTGTCCCTAGCTAAGCCTGACACAGTTGGAAGGGGAGTGAGACCCGTTCTGCTCTTGATCAGCATTGCCAGGGTGAGCGGGAGCGATGCTAAGGATGAGCAAGAATGCCCAGCAAAAGGGGCTGGAGGATGGGTTTGCAGTTAAGAAAGCTTGTCCTTCCCAACACCGGTACCGGGTCACAACCAAGGGACCTGCCACTTTCTGCTGACCTCCCAGGGTACTTTACATACACAAAACTAAACCTTTTGCCAATTTTCTAATCCCAGCACTCCAGGGGCAGAGGCAGGAAGCTCTCTGTCAGTTCCAGCCAAAGCCACACAGTAAAAACTCGTCTCTAAGTAAAGAAACTTTTTTAAAAAAGTGTCCAGAAAATAGCTTATTCTGTCAACAAACTCGATTCTGTCCGGCACCTCCGCATCGGGAGAACAGACCCTACCCAGAGCCCCGCGCATCCCGGACGCCCCCGGCCCCCGGCCCGCGCGCTCACCGAAATAGTCTCGCGCCGTGCGCGCCTCGAGCGCGCGCTCCAGCTCCCGCGTGAGCGCCTCCAGCCGTCGCTCGGCCGCGCTCGGGCCGCCCTCCCGCCCCGGGGGCAGCGGCAGCGACGGCAACGGGAACGGGAACGGGGCAGGCTCCGGGGAGCGGGCGGGCGCGGGGCCGCCGCCGGGCGGCAGCAGGTCTGCGTAGGCGCCCGCCGAGCCGCGGGAGCCCAGGCTGGACACGCTGGAGCGCGCGCTGCCCCCCGACGGCGGCCCGGGGCCGGGGCCGTGGCGCTGGTCGTAGCCCAGGCTGATGCCGCTGGAGCGCGCGCTGCCGCCGTCCGAGCCCGCCAGGCTGGCGCGCGGGCCTCGCTCGGGCCGGCTCGGGCCGTCGGGCGAGGCCTCGGGGCCGCCGCCGCCGCCCTTGCCTCTGCGGCCCGCCGCCGGCGCCGCCTCGTCCGCCGCCCGCGGCCCGCGCCGCACGCGCCCCGGGGAGCCGGCGGTCGGCTCCGGCTCGCGCAGGCCCAGCCCGGCCAGGAGCAGAGCCGCTTCGTCCGCGGCCGTCCGGGAGCGCTGCATGGCCGTCGGCCCGCCGCCGCGGCGCGTCACCTCCGCCGCCGCCGCCCGCCGCCGCCGCCGCCGCCGCCGCCGCCGCTCCGGCAGCGCCGCCGCATCGTCCGCCGGCCCGCAGCTCGCCCCGGGACCCCTGGGCGCGGGGCGGGGCGGGGCCGGGGTGGCGGTGGCTCGGCGTGGGCCGCGCGCTCGCGCGGGGCCGTGGCGGGGAGGGAGGGACGGACGGACGGAGGCGCGCGCCGGGGGAAGGAATGCGCGCGCAGCTCGGGGCCGCGCCCCCTCCGCTCCGAGGCCGCGCGCGGGGGGTGGACGGGGGAGGAGGGGGGGCGCTCCTTTGCCCCGTCTGGAATGCGAGGAAGGAGACTGCGCAGCGGCCTGTGGAATGTAGGGGGCGGCGACGGGCGGGCTGAGGGGTGCGCGGGCTGCGCGGGGACACCGGCCGGCCGAGGGTGGCCCAGGCTCTGGTCCACTCCGGGGGGCGGGAGGCGGGTGCTGCCGGCGCATTCCAGACTCCCTCCGGCCCCCCTGGCTGAGCCCTGAGACCACATCCTCCCTCCCCGTGTGCCTCGCAGGCCCTCTGATGCTGGCTGCCTTGTGTCACACGGACGGGACACCAATGTGGGAATTCTGGCAGTTTCAAAACGGGGCGCCAGTGTGGCGCTTCGAGGAACTTCTGGGTATCACCGTCCCGATCGCACATTCCGGGACTCAGAAGAGAATCGCAGGATGAGTCTCCAGGACCGACTGTGAGCCCAGCTTCCACCCAGATTCTTTTAGGCTGGCGCCGTGGCTTAGAGCTTCGGAGCCCCTGTTTCTCTTGCAGAGGGCCCAGCTTCCATTCCCCGCACCCACAGGATGGATCTGACCACCTCTTCCACCGCTAGGCACGAGCGTGATGCATACACACACATTGCAGGCAAAACACTCATACACATTAAAAAAAAAAAAAAAATCGAAAAAGCCAAACCAACCTGTTGATCAGCTGACATCCATAAGCCCCAACTTTAACTGGAGAGCCACGGTGAGGTTTTGGTGTTGTGGGGGCCTTCTCAGAATTATTGTCAATTTAGAACCGGTATCTTCTTGGCCTTGGGTAGTCCAGTTGGTTCCTTTTCTCAGTGGTACAGCGCTTTGGCTCCTCTAAGAATGGATGCAGAAAGTCTAGCGGGGAGATTCCTCTGTGTTGTAACAGGCCTGTTTACTCCAGGGGCCCTCGGCTTTCCCTCCAAGGGCTCCTGGGGCCCTAACTGGCTCAAGTCTGGAAACTGGTCGACAGGCCGGGAACCTCTCTTGCTGTGATCTTTCATTTGTTCTGGAGTTTTCTGCTTGTATGGAGTGAGCTCACAGGCGCACAGCATGGTCCTCATTCATGGGCATTGGACAGGGCCAACCTGCAGCCAGTGGTAAGTTGTTGGCCTTGGGACTCTCTCTCTCTGGCTGTGAAAGGCACGAGGACCTAAAAGCCTGGTTACTGCAGGCATCTGCTTGCACCCCCAAGGCCAGGCTACTGTGACAGTGCTAGGCGTCAGCTTGAAGTGCAAGGGCTCCCCAAAAGGGTGCCTCCGAGCATCAGAGCAGTCGTGGTGTGTGGAGCCTTGGAGACTCACTCAACAAACTAAGAGCTGTCATGGAAAGGGAAACCAGAGGCCCAGTGAGCCAGGAAAACCGTCAAAAGTGAAAGTCCCCTCTCTTCCGGGCACCCTTGCTCAGAGAGTGGCAGGACAGTACCCAAGTACCAGGGGTAGGGAGGTAGGCCCGCCCGCAGACTGACCTGCACAGAAGCTTGGCCTCCACTGCAAAAAGCCAGCTGGGATGCCTGCTTCCCAGATGGAAGTGAAAGGAAGTGTCTGGCCCCATCCCCCAAGCCGCCCCTCCCCACCACACACACACACACACACACACACACACACGCACCTCCTAGGACCTCAGGAATTCCAGCCCTGCCTCATCCACACAAGGTCTGAAAGCAAGTATTTGGGGAGCAAATGTCCAGGGGTGCCACAGCCTGATGCACCTACCTGTCTGTTGAGAAAGGAAAAAAAAAAAAAAAAATCTGACCAAGGATATTTCATTGATTGCATTTATCAGCCATTTAAAAATGAAGATGTCGGGGGCCCGTGAAAAGGTTGCTGACAGTGAAAACCGCTCGCTCACAGGCCTGACACCTTGCTGAGCTCGGTCCCCAGAACCCACATGGAAGGAGAGGTGCGTTCCCGGAAGTTGTCCTCTGACGCCACATGCACACACACTGGCACAAGCACAGATTAGTGTAACGAACAACAACTCAAATATTTTTGTAATTTTTTAAAGGATCTGGTTCTAGGTTGTGATTTTGCACGGCTGTAATCAGGAGGCTGAGGCAGGGGGTTGAAGATCCCTCAGAAACACTGATTAGGTAAGTGTTTCAGTCCAAGTTTCCCAGTTGGAGCCCTCGAGCTTTAACTAATATATTATTGTCCGGGTCAGTTAAAATCCATTACTCTAGAAATAAGTGACCAAACCTAAAAGTGAAAGAACCTAACGTGCCCCAGTGTGGGGAAGCAGAATAAATAAAGCACGTCTGTGAAACGGAGCCCACCGTTCACAGATCAGCCCGCATGCCCTTCTCCCTAGCCCTGGAGACATGGCGGCCAGCCGGAAGACTGCCGCCAAAGGGTCACAAATGCAAGGCTTGTCTGAGCTACAGCAGCCCAGAGTCAAAGCCCGTCTGGTCAAGGCAGTGAGGCCTTATCTCAGAATACGAAATAACTAAAGGAGCTGGGGTAGGGAGATGGTCCAGCGCAAAGACGCTTCCACCAAGCCCCGTGACTTGTGTTCCATCCTGGGACCCCCAAGGTGAAGGAAAAACAAACAGACAAAAAAAAAACAAAAAACAAAAAAAACCAAACACCTCTTCTCTGAAAGTCATACCCACCCTCTGGTCACACTAAATAAATAGATGTGAAAGCCTAGTTGGAACCCTCAGTACCACAAATGAACTAATGTGTCTGCGTATGTGTGTATGTGCGTATACACATTACTTAGAGGTGGGAGAAACCAAGTGGGTCATGGTGACACATGCCTTTGATCCCAGCACTTTGGAGGCAGAGGCTGGCAGATCTGAGTTTGAAGCCTGCCTGGGTTACAGAGAGAGTTCCAGGACAGGCAAGGCTAAATAGATCTTGTCTCAAGCAAGCAAAAGAATGGGAGAATAAACAATAAACTTTGTTTATTCAAATTTTTGTGTATTTTGTTTGGTTGGTTTTTTGTTTGTTGCTTTCTGTTTTCTGAAACAGGGTCTTTGAAGCTCTCCTTGTCCTGGAACTCACTCTATAGCCCAGGCTCGCCTTAAACTCAGAGATCCCCTTGCCTCTGCTTCCTGAGCACTGGGATTAAAGGCAAACACATGAGTACATTCTAAGAAGTTTTGCTCAAAACCCTTCCAAATTGTCTAGATTTAAACTTTCAAAAATATTTACTTAATTATTTAGGTTGTCTGAGACAGGGTTTTCTCTGTGTGGCCTTGGCTGTCCTGGACTCACTCTGTAGACCAGGCTGGCCTCGAGCTCACAGAGATGCACCTGCCCGTGCCTCCCAGGTGCTGGGATTAGAGGCATGCACGGTCACATCCAGCTCCTTACTTATTTTTAAATTGCTTGTGTATAAGGTGTTTTGCCTGCATGTATACCCATTTACCATGTGCACGCCCTAAAAGCCAGAAGACACTGGATCCCTTAGAACTGGAGCTGCCTGTGAGCTGCCGTGTGGGTGCTGAGAACCGAACTCTGAAAGAGCAGCCAGTGTTCTGTTGAGCCATCTCTCCAGCCCCTTTAAGCATTTTTCCAAGCTGAGAGGAGTCAAGGATATTTAGTAAACTTTTTCTTTTACTAATATATGAGTTTGTTACCTATTTTGAATACCACTGGACTCTGTTTTACAAATCGTTCTACTAGTTCATGCCTTCTCCTCTTTTGTGTCTTGAGAATAGGAGTTATGGGGACTGGAGAGATGGCTCAGAGATTAAGAGCACTGGCTGCTCATCCAGAGGGCCTGAGTTCAGTGCCCAGCAACCACATGGTGGCTCACAACCGTCTAAAACGAGATCTGGCGCCCCCTTCTGGCGCGCAGGCGCTCACTCGGCTCTTTTAAAGCTCCGTTTGGTGAGGTTGGCTGGGTGAGTTACTCTCCTCACTGCAGTGAGGGGGAAAAAGGCATATACTGGCTCCTGCTTTATAAAGAAACACACCCCACCATGGTGGAGGAGCCTGGTGGTAGAGCAAGAGGGCGTGGCCACAGTGCACCTACAGTCAGCTGCAGGGAAGACATGAATGCCAGCTGTCAGTTCACTCCTTTTTCCCTCCCCCCCCCCCAGCCCTAGCAACGCTTCTTAAAATGTTACTTTACCAGGCAATAATCATCTTCAGGATACAACTAAACAGAACTGTGTGGCCCTAGAGTTCAGCTACGCTGATTTTCTCCCTCCCTTCCTCCCTTTCTTCTCAATCCAGGCTGGCCTCGGAATGGCTACGTAGCCAACAAGTCCGAAGGCTCGATCCACCTGCCCCTGCCTCTTCTGTGCTGGGATGAAGGGCTTGCACTGCTTTGCTCAGCTCATGCTTGTTTCCCTTAGTGAGAGCAGTTAAATGTCCCAAATAAGCGTCTGGCTAGAACTTGTGTTGAATCGGAAGCAGGAGGAAAATGTTCCTTCTATGTGTAGAATTCAAGAACCAGATTCCCAGTATAAAAGTATCTATAAAAATACTTCTCTAAATATATCCCCCCTAAAAACAGCCAAGTGGAGAATTCTGGACCTCAGGAACACTGCTTTAAAATGCTAAGAGGTTGCTTATCCGCTGACCTACACACACACACACACACACACACACACACACACACACACACTCACACTTCTGAGCATACATAATGCACAATTCTTTTTAATTTTTTATTTTTAGGGTTTTTTGTTTTTTTTTAAGACAGGGTTTCTCTGTGTAGCCCTGGTTATCCTGGACTCACTTTGTAGACCAGGCTGGCCTCAAACTCACAAAGACACCCCTGCCTCTGCCTCCGGAGAGGCATGTGCCTCCACTGCCTGCCCCGACTCCTGGCTGAGACACTACAGATGTTACTGTGTCCAGATTCATGTGGGTTCTGGCCGGAGACCAGGTCTTGATGCTTATTAGCAACCGCTTTACCTATGTACGAGACTGTCTTCCCAGCTCACGAGTGAGTTTAATGCTGACCTCAACTACCGAGTGAAATCCTGTCTTTTAAAAAAGTTACAAAGGCCAGGCCTGGTTAGTGAAAACTTTTAACCCCATCACTTGAGAGGCAGAGCAGGTAGATCTCTGTGAGTTCAAGGCCAGCCTGGTCTACAGAGCTAGCTCTAGCACAGTCAGGACTACACAAAGAAACCCTGTCTTGAAAAACCAAAAGGAATAAATAATAAAAAAATAACAAACCAGGCATGGTGGTGCATGCCTTTAATCCCAGTACTCAGGAGGCTGGGACAGGTCAATCTGAGAGTTCAAAGCCAGTCCGGACTACAGTTTTAGGACAGATCCTGTCCCAAATTATCTAAAACCAAACCCAACTAAACCCCACAAAGGATGAGATTAAAGGCATGTGCCACCATGTCCAAAAAATTAAGACTTAAGGTCCCAATGACATAGGTCTATAATCCCAGCTTTTGGAAGGCTAAGGCAAGGACTGTAAGCACTCATTGCATAAATCTCAATATTCTGAATATATTATGACTATTTTGCCTGCTGGTGCCAGCAAGTGCCAGCTGTATCAGGTCCCCTGGAATTGGAGTTGGGAGCCACATGTGAGTGCTGGGAACCAAACTCAGATCCTCTGCAAGAGTAGTGGTGTGCCTAATGGCTGAGCCATCTGCTGCATGTTTTAACTGTGCATACATGTGTCTGAATGTGGGTTTGTAGCACTCAAGTGCTGAGCCGCCTCTTCAGCTCAACACTGCTTATTTTGAGAGCCCGCCTTCTCAAGACAGAGTTGCAGGCCCGCAGCCATGTCTACCTGGTATTTAGAGTTTTGGAAAATCCTCAACTCTGCCCTTCATACGGATGGGCCCTTTAGCTACTCAGCCACCTCAAGACCCCTGGGTTGTTTTTTGTTTTTTTTTTTTTAAATGTAGTTGATAATTTTTTGTACTTCCAAGGTCCACCTGAATGTAACAAAAGCACCCTTGAGAATGGAGACCCAGAAAGGCAGAGTGGGATGTAGGCCATGAACTGACACACCTAGCCATGCACACTTCACATCACGTGTTGGGTGGGCACACTCCGTGATACAGTGGAGGTTAGAGGACAAAGTAGAGAAGTTGGCTCTCTCCTAACACGGGCTCTCATGCTTCCGGCAGGCACCCCCCCACCCCCGCCGAGACACTGCCAGCCAGCCTTCTAAGCCTCTGCTTTCCTGTCGTAAAGTACCACTGTTAATAAACGCACGGCCCTTCGCCCTCCCAAGCACGGACCTCGGCAGCCCTGGATGTGAGGCGCAGGGTGACTTCAGACTCACGGTGCAGCTGGATATGATCCCGAATTCCGTCCCTTTTGAACCTATGCATATGGTGTGCACATGCCTTTGGAGGGGTGTCCGCTCTCATGGAGCTAAGCGACGGGTGGTGGTGGGCTGCTGGGTATCGGCTCTCCGGGAAGATTGAGTGAGGGCTCTTCACCCCAGCCGTGTCCCCAGCCCAGATTCACCCTCCTGCCTCTGCCACCCCAGGTGTGTGCAGTGGCACCCCATTGAGAGGTGGCGTCTGCACCTCTATGAGTGACTCTAGGCAGGCTCTCTCAGAAGCCACCCACCTTGTTTTGTGAGACAGGTCACTTACTGGCCTGGGGCCTTACTGTAGACTAGGCTGGCCTGTGAGCCTCGGCAATTTGCCTGTGAGCCTCGGCAATTCGCCTGCGCTGGGATTCTACAGTGTGCCATCATGACATACATGTCCAGCTTTCCCACACAGGAGCCGGAGATCCAACTCAGGCTCCCACACTTGCATGGCAAGCACTTTAGTGACAGCAGTGTCCCCAGCCTGAGGCAGTACTCAGAAGTGCAAAGAGTTCAGCATGCCTGTGACAGATACAAGCCCACTAAGGCAGCGGAAGCAGACAAGTATGCAGGATGCCATTTATTTGGTCCATAAGTACAGTATATTTGCTGTTTGAGTTTACAAAACATCAAATATAAATAACCTGAAACTGTAACAAATACACAAAAATTGGCTTCTTACACAGACATACCAGGCAGTACAAACTGAAATTTCGAGTAAATTAACATTGTTTTACATTAATATACACAGTGCCAGGTAACATTTAAAAAACAAGTTTCAATGCATAGCACTTGACACTTCGTGAATCTTTCAGGTCAGAGTATGAAAATGGTTAGATCTAGGCTAAAAATAACTCTTCTCTAGCCAAAAATAAAGGCATAATCTTTATAACCAGGTCTTGGTGTTCCTACCCCACAGTGCTGCCCACTAGGAAACGATGGCTAAGGCTATTTACAGGGAAGGCGACATGCACGCGCCCCTCAGTCCCCCCTGGCCGCCTGGCTCCACTCGAAGGGTCTCAGACACTAGCCCTATTTCAGTATAGCAATGCAGTCTCTAACAGCCTTCGTAAACGAACGCCTTCACCCGGGCGGAACCACAAAGCCATCCCACCCTGCGCTTCCCCTTTGGTTCCAACCAGATCAAGGCCAGGAGTCTGCTCAGTCTAAAGCTATGACGTCATCCAGATCTTCCGTCTGCTCCAAGCGGGGCCTCTTGGCCCCGGCAGCCTCGTTCTCTTCCAGTTTCCGCTTGCGGCCTCTCTCGTCCGCACTGCCGTCAGCACTGTCTGAAGGGCCTTCTTCGTCTGAGTCAACTATGAGCACATCATCTTGCTCTTGTGCTTATTTCAGAAAACAATGCAAAGAATGGTGAAGTGTGGGAGATATTAGCGGCTCACCCAGGCCTCACGCAACAGAAAGCTCACTCTGAATCAAAGCCACCCTCACTGGCCACCCTCAGGGAACATCTCCAGTGTTCGGTGTAACAAGCATGTCTACTTGTAAGAGAAGGGTGTTACTGGGGAACTGAACTGACCCAGGGAAAATCCTTTTTTTTTTTTTTTTTCTTTTCCTCCAAGCAAAACAAAAAAAATCGTGACCAGCACACAATTCAAACCCACCATCATGCCTCCTGTGAGAGTCCCCACTGAGAAGAGGGGCGGGCCTAACAGGGAAAGAGCAGCAACAGCAACAAGCCACTTACAGCCGCCAGGGACTGCTGTGAGCACTGTGCACTCATCTAATCACCCTACGAAGAAGACAGTGTTACTATCCCACTTCAGACAGAAGACGGAGGACAGAGGGACTCCCTATAGCCAGTGTGGCCAGGTTTCAAACTTGGGAGAGCCTCACACTTGTGCTCTTTAACCCTTTTTCCAAAGATAGTGTGTCTCCAGTCAAAAGTAAAACCAGATCAGCATCTTCCCGCTACGGCCTTCACAACCTGCCCACAGTAGAGCATCAGTGTTTATTCACATTAAGAGTTCAAGTCTCTACAACACTACCAGTTGGGGAGAGGAAGAGCAGGTCAGCGCAAGGGGGCCAATTCTATAGGCCGCAGTTCACCCCTAAGTCCCAGGATGCTGCAGCCCAGAGGACAAAAGACAAATGGTCAAGTCAGGGGAGGGGAAGGAGGGACACCGGCCCAACCACAAAGCAATGAGGACGGGATCTGAGAGGTACCCAGGAGCAGGAGCCCTAGGAACATTCTCAGGGGGGCTTTGCTTAGGCACTCTGCCTTCCTGGAAGCCACACCCACCTTGAAAGGACCTCTCAAAGAGCCAGAGGCATGATTTGTAACTTCCAAATAAAACAGGAAGTCAGCAGCCTAAGGCAAACCAGACCAGGGGCCGGGAATGGAACCCAGTTTGCTGTGAATCCAAATGGGACAATTCAGAAATGTCCCACTCCCTCTCTGAGTACCTCCCAGCTGTAGAGGTCTCCATGGATCATGAAACTCAAAGCTCTGTTATTCAATCAATTGCAAAGCAACTCAGCGCTAGCATTTATACCCGTGTCATCAAAGCAGAAGCCTATCCTAAGTCCTGTGGCTTGGAGGTGACTCACCTGTGGAGGTGGAGGGCTGGGCCCCATCATCACTGCCATTGGTGATGCTTTTAGCAGCATCTTCAGCTTGTTTGGGCCCCACTTTTTCCGGGGCATCACCAACAACCTCAAATTCAACATCCTTTCCTAGCTCTTCGCTGTAAGAGAAAGGCAGGCTGTAAACCAGAGACCACTCTGGGCCCAGAGTAAAGGAGCAGAGACAGCCTCACATTCAGAGCACGCACTGTAACCCCCTCAAGTTCTGATTTCCAGAACACTTGTGAAAATTCCAGAGCAGAGCTTCTCTAATTCCAACGGTGAAGGCTGAATTTTCTTCATGTATTGGTAACATGGAAATTGAGGCAGAAACATTGCAGCCCAGCAACTCTAAGAAAGTCCTTTTCTTAGGCCGCTATGTCCAAAGTTTCTTCACTCCATTTGTGGGCTCACCTTAGTGTTTTGGGACAGGGTTATGTGCTTTCTGAGTTTCCCCACCTTTATTGGCAACTCTTTCCTCCCACACGAGTTCCAAAATGTGCATCAAAGTTTATGTGTCAAGGTGGACAGAGGGAGGGCTCACATTTTCAAAGGTGGCTCTGTTCTGAAAGCTAAACCACAGGGCAAGAAAGACAGGCACAAAGCCACATCCTAACTGTGCTACTGCTTCAGACACTGGAGCACCCCGCCCTTTCACAAGTAAACCCAGCCTGCCACTGATACCCAGACGGTGTCCTGATGATGGCCAGATTGCACATCTAGCTTTGAGTCCAGTATGTAAAGTTCTAGAATTTATAGTCTTACCAACACTTTGAACACCAAGCAAGAGCACTCTAACAAGCTCTTATGACACTTTGCCAGGACTAACGGGCATGTTAAAGTATACTTGAAGAGGCCAGAGAGATAGTTCAGCAGTCACGAGCACTCACTAGCTGCTCCTCCAGAGAACCTGGTCTCCACACTTAGCACTCATAGAGGTTCACAATCACTTAAAACTTAAGTTCAAGGGGATCCAATGCCCTGTTTGGACAGTGCACACATACAGAGAAAATAGACCCCCCACACATGTAAGACTAAAAACAAAACAAAACACCCACGACAGCTGGCTGCAGCCATGGGTTGGCTGACTTCCACACATGTCCTGTCATGGGCACATGAATGTGTATGCACAGACTCACACACACTCCCTCACATACACACAAACACAGAAGAAATAAAATTTACAAAAGAAAAACAGCAAGATCTTACTATAGTTGAATTACAAAAATAAATTTAACTTTACAAATTTATCTGAAAAGTATATTATTTTATGTTAAGAGGAAGGTATGCTCTTCCAGAGGTCTTGAGTTCAATTCCTAGCACCCACATGGTGGCTAACAACCATCTATCGTGAGATCTGGTGCCCTCTTCTGGCCTGCAGGTGTACATGCAGACAGAACACTGCACATACAACACACAACAAACAAACAAACAAATAAACAAATAAAAAAGAATATGAAGATACTTAGAAAATTCCCCCCAGGAGTGCTGGGAACTAAACTCAGACCTGTAAGCACCCTTACCCGGAGCCACCTCAGCCTTACCCTGACACTGTTTTGCTACCCATTGCTGCATTTCTGAACCCCAGCATTTTCCCGCAGGCACGTCCCCTGTGCAGCTCTAGTGAGCAGAGGAGCGTCCACATACAAATCCTTGGCTTCACTTTGTTTTCCCACGAGCATGTTCTACCCCAGAACCAACAGTTCCTACCTGTGGAGAATGTTGATCAGTAAAGTGTAGTCCTGAAGGAAGTCGTCCGCTTGAAGCCGGCTGCCATTTCTAATTCCAAAATCAGACAACTTCTTGGGGTTATTAGCTAGATGTGACAGAATGAAGATGCTTTCGTTATGTCACAGCACAGGCAGGTTAGTTCTTAAAAGTCCAATCCCACTATGACTGGACTGTGTTCCCAAAGACTAGGCATTCTCAGACCCTGACCCACAGGGCCCAAAAGAATGACTGACTTGGGAGGTGGTGGCTAGGGATCAAAAGGCTAAGGCTATTTTCTGGGCCGGCCTGGACTGCAAAACACTTTTACTTTAAAAAAAGAGTCTATGTAGAAGAAGCCTGTCCACGCAGAGCTCAGGGATACAATCTCTGTAAGAAAGGCCGCCTGTAGACACAGCAAGAAGGCTCAGGGAAAATTTTGAGTGCCACAGGTTGTGGAATTCCTAACTGTTATTAGGCAGTTAGGAATTCAGCCCTGAACACTCAGCTACCAGAAGTACCTCAAGGGGAGAGAATACAAAGGGGCACAAACACCTCCCAAGCAGACGGAGCCTGCACCCCACCAAGTTGGGGCACTTTAACACAACCCACTCCTGAGACACTCTGTAGCACCTCAGTGTACTCTTTGTTGAACTCACAACACGAAGAGCAGATAAACTTTTCCTTCTAGGTAGGAACAGTTGTCCAGACTGATTATGACCTGAACATTCAACCTCAGATGTACCCTGTAGGGCAGAGTGGCCTTGACCATCTTGATCCTCCCACTTCCCCCCCTTTGAGGACTGGAACAGGTGTGCCACTCAGGCCTTATCTACCACTACGCCTTGTCTACGAAGCCCTGGGACTGAACCTAGGCCTTTATGCATGCCCAGCTAGCACTCTTAACAGCTGACTATATTCCTGCCCCCCGACGTGAAGTCTCAAGAACGTTTAGAGCTAGAGAGCAGTTCAGTGGCACAGGGGCCGGCCTAACACGTGTAAGCCTCTGTATTTGATTCTGAACACTGGGGGGAAACTACCAAGACCTTGCCACTCTTGAATAAAAAATAGGATTTTACACTTCCCAGTGTGGCTAACAGCCTCAAGAGAGAGCATGCTCACCACCAACCTAAACCACGGCTCAAGACACAGGCAGAGTGTCCTTGGAAACGAACGAAAAAGTGTTAAAACGTGTAAACCGCCACTATCGGTGTATGCGGTCTCTGAGAAGGCCCCCAAGATACCCCAGCAATAGTAAGCTTCCAAATCTGGAACTGTGGAAGACAAACACCACCCTGGCAGGCCTCCCACAAGGAGCCGCGAGGGTGAGAGCAACAGCACACTACCACGCACAATGAAAGGGAGCCCAGCTTCTCCTTCAGGAGAGGCCAGGCGATGGCAGAGCAAGGGCAGTACCTTCTGTCTCCCCCTCTTCTGAAGATATCAGGATTGTTCCTTTCCCATCTTCAATTTGGACATCTGGTGCCACCATAGCAAACTTTTCTTTCACTATCTAAAAGTGGAGAAATTAAATATTAACTAATATAGGCAATTAGAGACCCTAAGAAACCCTGTATTCTTCTATACAGGTTTACTTTTCCACTGGAGTGAGTTCACGTTATTCTTTAAAACTTACTACGTAAATACTGTGTGTGTCGTATGTATGTGTTACATGTATGTGACTGTATATGCATAAGTACCACACCACACATGTACAGACCAGACAAATGCTTTCAGAACTGGGTCACTCCTTCCACCAGTGTCTCCGGTCATCAGGCTTATCAAAACCACTGAGTGTTTCTCTGGCCTTTAATAGTCCCCCCCCCCCACTTCCAACAGCAGGAAACCAGAAGTTGCCCACATCCCAGCCCCACAGGTGGCCTTGGATGCGGAGCAGGTACAGCCGGAGAGGCTGAAGAAGCTCCTCCCCTCCCCCCTGCACATTAAACTTGGGCCTCACACCTGTCCCATTTCATCTCAGTCTCCAGTCCACCCTGTCATGGAAGGTATTTGACTGAGAAATGCCTAACAGGATCTTACCCTTTCCCGCTTCAAACAGTATGCCCCCTTATGTTCCAAAATGCAGCTCAAGCGACAACACTAAAAATGGAATCTCTGTCTCCACAGTGTCAACACCACACCAGGGTCCTTCAGCTCCAAAGCAATTTCAACTAACACCTACATGCTAGGAAAGCAAGTCACACATCCTTCAAGAGAGTCACCACCAGGCCTCTGCTCTGACAGACAGGACTCAACCTTAGTAACTTAGTAGTTAGCATTACAAATGTAAGTATTTGTTCACCATAGGCCAACTGATGGACAAGTCACTTGTCAGAAATATGACTTTCCCACTGCCTGCCTCCTGCTCACCAGCAGACACTGCTGTGATACCTACTCCAGCCAGTGGGCCCGCATGAGATGCATGTCCTGGAAGCGCAGACAGAAGAGGCCAGTGGGGACCAGGGTGGGAAGGCATACAAGAGAAGCTCTACTCACCCAGCAGCCAGGGCTGATCTTAAGCGTGTCACAGTGACACTGGAAAGAGTGACTTCCACCCCAGGCTCCCTTAGAGGGGGAGAAGAACCAGCCCTTGCACTTGCCTTATCCTGTAAGGTGAGCACTGTCACTTTGTGGACGTTCAGCCTCACAGTCACCTCTGGCTTACTGGCACAAACGTAGCAGTTGGTGTTGGGAGGATCCAGTGCACAGGGCACCAAGAGCTTCTTTCTTGGGTTTGGCTGTTTATTCAAAAAAATCTTCAGAGAGAGAGAACACAAGCAAGAGTCAGAAACACTGAGTTATGATTTTATAGATGAACCTAAAAAAAAAAAAAAAAATTAAAATTTTTTGGGGGTTTTCAAGACAGGCTTTTACTGTATAGACCTGGCTGTCCTGATCCCGCCCTGACCTCAGAAAAGGCTGGGTTTCAACTGGGATCCCTCTGCTCTGCCTCCCAAGCGCTAAGACTAAAAGCACATGCCACCAACGCTTGGCTTTAAATCCTTGCTTACTGTACAGCCAATCACAAATGGCTTCAATATTCTTCTCCAGGTGTCAAATAGGCATGGGAAGTTGATTCTGTAAGAGGCATGGTTTCGCACCCTTTTGTGATCAGCTACCATGGAGAAGGCTGAGCTTAATGGAGAGACATCTCCTTGGGACAGCACATGCTTCTGCCACATAACTTAAATTTAGCAAGAGTAAGGGTCGAGCCATCACCTGATGGGTTGCACCTCATTGTGTGTGTCAACGAGACCAACACCCACTTGAGCAAAAAATAACAATGCTTTCCCAGATGTCCCGAGTGATATTCTTACAGTGATACCACTCTAGTACTCAAACAACTACCAAAATTAAAGACCAAGGCAAATTTAAAAAGGCACAGAGAAGCTGGGGGTGATGGCACACACCTTTGATCCCAGCCTAGTTTACATACATACATAAGCCAGCCTCCTGCCGGCTAGAGATGACCTAGCAGTTAAGACCACTGACTACTCATTCAAAGGGCCTCGGTTCACATCCCAGCAGTCATGCGGCGATCTCACCACCTGTAAGTCCAGCTCCAAATGATCTGACACTCTCTTCTGACCTCTGAAGGTACTAGGAATGTACATGTACACAGGTAAAAACACTCATAAGTAAAGCCAAAAAAATTGGAAGGAAAAAAAAAATCTCAATCCCTCCCCCCGCCTCCCTGCATCATGAATGAAAATGGGCCCAATAGGCTCACAGAGACTGGCATTTTTAGGGGGTGTAGCCCTTTTGAAGGAGGTGTATCACTGGGGGGTTGGCTTTGAGGTCTCAGAAGCTCAAGTCAGGCCTAGTGTGTCTCATTCTCTTCCTGCTGTCTGTGGATTCAGATGTAGAACTCTCAGCTTCTTTTTCAGCAGGAACCATGTCTGCCTGTGGGCCACCATGTTCCAGGAAGATAACTGATTAAACCTCGGAAACTGCAAGACAGCCCCACCGAAATGTTTTGCTTTATAAGAGTTGCTGTGGTCAGGCTGGAGAGATGGCTCAGAGGTCAAGAGCACTGTGGTTAAGAGCACTGTCTGCTCTTCCAGAGGTCCTGAGTTCAATTCCCAGCAAGCACATCGTGGCTCACAACCATCTATAATGACTTCTGAGGCCCTCTTCTGGTGTGTAGCTCTACACGCAGACAGAACATTGCATACATAATAAATAAATAAATAAACAAATATTAAAAACAAAGTTGCGGTGGTCATGGTGTCTCTTCACAGAAGTAAAGCTCCAAAAACAAACCCCAAGATGAAATGAGGAAGGGCCAATCTTTAAAATATTGCAAACTCCAGTGGAGCTAACCTAACTACCAGAAACGCACAGGAAGGCGAGAGACCCAATTTCACTTTATTGTGCACCACAAGCATGCCTGGTGCCATGGGGGTCAGAAGAGGACCTCAGATGCCCTGGCACTGAAGTTATAGCTATAAGATGCCATGCAGGTGCTGGGAAGGGAACCTGCGTCCTTCAGAAGAGCAGCCAGTGTGCTCTTAATTGATGAACCATCTCATCTCCAACTCCACTGTCACTTTATGACTGTAAGTTAGCACAGAATCCAAGATAAACTAGTCTCAAGGGGGCTGCAGAGATGGCTCATCAGTTAAAGGGACTGACCGGTCTTCCAAAGGATCCAGGTTTAATTCACAGCACCACATGGCAGTTCACATCTGTCTGTAACTCCAGTTCCAGGGATCTGACACCCTCACACCAATGCACATTAAAAGAAATAAAGTTAAAAAAAATATGCATGTATGTGTGTGTGGAGAGTACACACACACACACAGAGTCAGGTGCAGGGGCTCACACCTGTAATCCCAGCACTCAGGGAGGCAAAGGCAGAAGGATCTCTGCGAGTTTGAGGCCAATCCTGGTCTGGTCTACAAAAGTGAGTCCAGGACAGCCAGGGCTTATTACACAGAGAAACCCCATCTCAAAAACAAAACATAAAAAAAAAAAAATCAGTTCTCAGGAGGGACTTGTAGACCCCTACCCCGGGAAAAGCCAGGTCATTATGCAGTACGGCCTCTGTCTGTAGCTTTTGCTCTACTGAGTCCTGGGCACAGAGCAAGACAAGAGAAGCAAGGGGAAAAGAGCCTTCTGTGACCTGGGCTGCACCACCAGAGTGGGTGTGACAGGCAATCAGCAGTAGTGATACACAGCTGAAACTCTTTCACACTTACTGTGCACAAACCGCTTAAGGCCAGTACCCAACAAGGAAAGTCACAATTCCTGCTACACTTAGGCTGAACATCACCAATCCACATTGATATTTATCAAATAAGCACAAACAAGTGAAACAAGGCCATCAAATAGATACTTCCATAAGCTCAACAGCCAGCAACTGTTTGCGACTCAAGCTGAAAGCCATAGAAACGTTCAGTTTGCTGTAAAATATATTATAAAAACAATTCTTAGAAGTTAAAAACATGACAGCCTAGGGCTAGAGAGAGGGCTGAGGGGTTAAGAGCACCGGCTGTTCTTCCAGAGGTACTGAGTCCAATTCCCAGCAACCACATCATGGCTCATAACCATCTATAGTGAGATCTGATGCCCTTTTCTGGCGTGCAGGCAGACACGTAGGCAGAATGCTGTATGAATAATAAATAAATATATCTTTAAAGAAAAAAATGGCAGCCTAAAATAACTTAAAAGCTGAGCCAAGCTGGAGGTGGGATGAGAGGTGCAGACTCCCAGGGACCTTTTCAAGTCACCCTCAGATCCACAGTGAGATCAGGGCTAACCTCAGCTACCTGGGACTTTGTCTTAAAATCCCAAAGGGACTTTGTTTAGTGGTAGCGGCACTTGCCTAGGACAGGAAGCCTCCGGACATTTAATGTGTTTAATGAGTTTAATGAGTTCAACACATTTAATGTGTTTAATGAGTTCAACCCTCCGGACATTTAATGTGTTTCTTACAAAATTAAAGAGCTGGCTGTGATGGTGGCACAGGCCTCTACCAGGAGGCAGAGGTAGGTGGATCCCTGTGAGTTCAAGGCAGACTGGTCCACACAGTAAGTTCCAGATCAGCCAGGGCTATATGGTAAAACACTATCTCAAAAACCAAAACCAAAACCAAAAAAAAAAAAAAAAAAAAAAAAAATCACTCACGGTTCTACACTGGTCTATTTTTCCAGATAAGATCTTTAAGCCTTCCAACACTATCAAGCCGGCAATCACTGCATTAGTAGTAGCTATAGCAGGAATGATGTTCCCCGCCATTGCTAGGAGAGAAACAGACAAATGTGTTTAGCAGTAATCAAAAAACAAAAACAAAAAATCCCCTCTATATGTGTTTGTTGATGGCACAACTCAAAGTACAAACAACTTACACTTTATATCAAATCTGCTCTTCATATTCATGCTGAAAATGTGCATCCTGAGGTTTGCAGCAGACGTGACGAAATCCATTGCAGATGGATCATCCTGCCAGTAACACAAATGATAAGCTTTGTCTAATCGAAGTCATTTCACTAGCTTTACCTTCAGAACAGCCACATCTACAAATCTGTAACGTTGCAGTCCCACAGGCGGAACGAGGGCTGATTTGAAGCAGAGGCTTGGATAGATGAAGACCCACACAGTGAGCAGCATAGCGGCTGACTGTGTAGGGGCGGGGGCTCATCTAGTTCTCTGGTCCGGAAAGACAAGCCTGCCAAGAACACTAAGAAGCACCATGCTTGCTGAGACAGCATTGCTACTTAAACAGATACACTCGTGAACTGGAAGGATGGCCCATGGTCTACTAAGAACCCTTGCAGCCCTTCCCGAGGACCGGAGCTCAGGTCCCAGCATTCATGGGCTGGACACAACATAACTATAGCTCCAGGAGACTCAATATTGTACACACACACACACACACACTGCACATATGCAGTGCAAGCACAACACTAATACACATGAAAAGAAAAATAAACACATTTAAAAAACATCAGCAGTGAGGCTGCTAGCCATGCACAGACTGCAGGCAAGACTGACCTGCTTCAGTCTCTACAAAGCCCCACCACCGCAGTCTAGAAGTGGCTGGGAACTCTCAGGCTATTGGTCTTTGATGTGTGTACCGCTAGAGCTGACTGTCTGGGATTCTTTTTTTGTTTTGTTTTGTTTTTGAGGACAGGGTGTCTCTGTATAGTTCTGGTTGCCCTGGAACTCACTCTGTAGACCAGGCTGGCCTCAAACTCAAGAGTTCTGCCTGCCTCTGCCTCCTGAGTGCTGGGATTAAAGGTGTGCCCCCACACCTGGTTCCATGGCTTTATTCTTATAGAAATGGCTTGTGGGGCAGAAGAGACAGCAGTGCTTTACGCACTGGCTATTTTCTAGAGGTCCCGCCAACTGCCAGCCAACACCACAGGATGGCTCACAACCACCTGTGACTCTCGTTCCAGGGTCTGCTCAACTCTTCTGGCCTCTGTGGGCACCAAGGACAAATGTCTTTCACATGCACAGGCAGGCAGAACACTCACGTATGTTAAGAGCACAAAACCAACTGGCCTCTGGCACCATTAGGCACACACTGGTCACAAGGGGGGCAGTGCTCAGCTCCATGAGCTCCTTATTTGGCCCTAGGGAAGTTATAGAAACTTTCCAAATCACTAGAACAACAACAAAGAAAGTATTTTAAAAGCTACCATTTATATCACATAAACCAAGAGACTGGTGTTTAGAAGAATTTGAAAACTAAAGTCACTAGCTTTGTTTTAAATGTCTTCTGATTCAACTTTGTGCATACAAAGTTGTCTGAGGATTCTAAAAGTGGCCAATCAGTTTTCCTTACCCTGAGACCCATAGCAAAGCTTTCTTTCTCTTCCCATGCTGGGGATCAAACCCAGGGCCCCATGCATGATGGGCCAGTAGGCACTCTACTAAAGAGCTACAGACCCATCCTCAGACCCTACAGAAAAACTTTGTCACTACAAGAATAACCTAACTTTGCATGTAATCCATTTTACCTGCAATTAAAATGTCATTATTATTAATTATTAACTCATAATACGATTTCAACTTTAAAAAACTCCATCTTCCCGGGAATGTATCTCAGTTTGTAGAATATCCCTCCAGCATGTGTGAGGCCCTGAATTCAGTCTCCAGCATCATCTGAACTTGGCAAACTGGTGTGCATCTTGAGGAAGGGAGGCAGCAAGAGCAGAAGATGAAAGTCACCCCAGCATGTAGGGAGTTTGAGGCCAGCTTGGAGGACAGACCCCGTCTCAGATACAACAAAACCAAAACAACGTTATGCTATTTTTGTGTGTGATTTGCTGGAGACAGGCTGACTCTACAGAGTAGGATGTCCTCCAGCACAGTGAGGCCTCCCACATGCTGGGATTACAATGCTATCTCTTCTTGCTTTTCCCTCCCAGACTTCTGAAATACTCTGTCACTTCAAAAGAAAGGCAATCTTAGCGACAAGTGTGGCAGCACATGCTTTCAAGTGTAAAGATCAGCCTGAGCCACACGGTAAGACCTTGTTTGCAAAGCACAAGGGCTGCTGATAGTTTCATCACTTATCTAGCACAAACAAAGGCCTAGGCTCCATCCTGAGGGTGTGTGTAGGCATTTTTTTTTTTTTTTTCTATTTTAAAATCAGGCAGATAAGCTGCTGCCCCCAAAAGCAGAGTGCTTTACACACGTTTTTCTAAATCAGTCAAACACCTCACTGGGACCAATTATTTTCTAGTCAATATAGCCATAAAGCATAGTACGTTACTAGAAGCCAAAACAAAAGTTTGCAATATCTAAGTTTATGTACGTAACATTCAAATAGAACAACTGGAGCCAGGTGGTGGTAGTGCTTACCTTTAGCCCCAGCACTGGGAGGCAGAGGCAGGAGAATCTCTAAGTTTGAGAACAACCTGGTTTACAGCAAGTTCCAGAACAACCAAGACTACACAGAGACCCTATCACGAAAAACCAACCAACCAAAAAAACAACAAACAACTGGAGATGAAAACATTCGAATGTAGTAAGAAACTGTTAGCCTCTCCTAGCCCAAAGGAACAACACAGGTGAGACATGTAAGGGATGGACACAGTTCCAAACAAACCTTATCCCAGATGAGCTCAGCTCCATCGCCCTTTTCTGCTAAGTGAACTCTCAGAGTCTCAATGCTCTTTGAAAACAGGCTTGCGTAGCTCTTGACATCCAGAACCTGCTGGTCTTTCAAACCCAACTGGGGCTCGTTTTGTTGATCGGATGCATTGGCGTCTTCTCCTAAAAACGACCAAGAACATCGAATAAACACCACCTTGCTCTAGTCAACAGAATCAACTCTTGGCACCAAGAAGATTTACCAAAGAAAGCAAGCCCTGGATTACTATCACGACAGGCACGTATGCAAGAGAACTGTTGAAGGTGCGGATCATCAAGCACCACATGGGGCGTCCTGGTATTTTGGGGACATTCGAGAACATAATGGCAGGGCTGGACAGGTGCGAACAGGTAAGAGAGCTGGCTGCTCTTCCCAGGCCCTCTTCTGGCCTTGGCGACAGCTTACACTCGTGTACACACACCCACACAGTTAAAAATAAACATATCCTATTATGCCCAGCACAGCTAACACCCTGCAATCAGAAGCTGTAGGCATGCTCCCCTGTGCCCAACGTTACACTATGTCATCACTTGTCGCTGCTACGTGTCACTCCAGGGACCTTTTAACTCCAATCAGCACAGCACAGTGAGCTGCAGCACAGTTCTTATAAAGGAGGCACAGTATGCCAAAGAGAACTGTTTTATTTCCTTCACTGTGAATTTTTAAAATGTCCCTAAAATAAATATTAAAGGAATAACCACAAGAGCATACAACACTTTCAGCAATAATGAAGCCATGACATCCTAATCGATGACGGCTAAAAAAATACTAAGAGAACAGACGGCTTGGAAGAGCAGGATTTGGCTGGCGTGTCTCAGGGTGGGAGCAGCTCTAGTCACTGTATCTAAAGCCTTCCCTTCATAGTCAGCCCAACCACTTGCATGCACGAACACATTCTTTCTTTAGCTGGCATCATTTCCGGGTAGGTACATGAAGGAGTAGCTGCCTCTACCTTGACTCTGTATTTCAGCCCAGTCCAGCGGAACCGGAGGTTTCCTCTTGCGCCAGAGCTTGTCCATTGTCAGCAAATACCTAATATCATCTTTAAAGAGCTGAAATAAACAAACCCCATAGAGGCCACGTTGATAAAGAGATCAAATTATGCTGATTTACTACAATTATACCATAATATCAGGTTTAAAGGCACATGTAAGCAGAGTAACACTTTTCAGCACTACAGGAAAAAACTTAGATTTTTGGAGAAGGCAGGGCAACGGCACCCTTAGTGCTACTGAGCACTCAACCCTTCCTACGCCTCCCCCACCCACTCCACAGATCAGTCTGAAGCTCGAGGAAACAAATGGCTCAGTAAGACAACAAACTCTGCTTCAACACAATCCAGTCTCTCAATGCTGTTTCTGTAATATGTTTAGAGGTTTTGGGCTCCATTTCTGTACTTTTTATTTTGAGGTTGGGTTAAGGAGCATCTTAAATTTATGAACAATTAAGAAATCCTGGAGTGATCCCAGTGCTGTGGCACACCTCTGTGAGTTTGAGGCCAGCCTAGTCTACAGATCGAGTCAGGACAGCCAAGGCTCCACTGAGAAACCCTGTCTTGAAACAAACAAACAAACAAACACCAGACAGACATCTGGAGTTGTTCAGAAGAGCTAAGGTTTCTAGTCTCTTTCCTGTCATGAACTTCCCAGGGAGTCAAGGTAACAAGGGAGAGTCTAGCTTGAGCAGTATCTAATCACAACTGTCCTGCAGATTCCTCAAGAAACACTCAGCAGACAACTGTATGAAGGGTTATAGTTCAAGGGTGACTCGGAACAGGTAAGCCGGACTGCTAAGAGGCTCTGAGCAGGAAAGAGATGCAAAACCAACACGGTACAGAAGTGAGCCTTGCACCCCTCCTGCAGGGCCGCTTCCATCAGTGGCGCAACTGGCTCTTCCCAAAGCAGTCAGTGTGACTACACCAAGCATTTCATCAGGACACTGGAAATCAGTTCAAACTTAGAGGTTACTTCATGAGACTTAAACTATCTATATACCATTTTTAACGAATGGGGATGGGGAGAACGCTCATCCCATAAAGGTTCTTGCTACACATGGCGCAAAAGCCTCAGTTTGATCTCTTGGTGTGGCAGTTCCCCCCAAATACAATACTTCATCCTGCAGGGAAGCTTAAGCCCATGGAAGTAAACCAGAACCTGCAGAAGTCTCTGAAACTGCCCAGATTCACCAGGCCCCTCGCTCTTAAGGCTATCCACAGAAGCATTAAGGATGGCTGGAAGAGACCCTCTCATCAGTCAAGTGGGTCAGGCCAACTGCCTGGAAGAGACACGAACCCACAGGGCTTTCTGTAGGCTGTGCCCGGTGCTCCAGCTCTTCGAGCTGTCATCCATGCTAGGCAGGGCTTTTGGTGATGCTGCTGTCTTTGAGTTGTAGCAGACAGTATTCTGGTTTGTCATTAGTCCCCAGGAATAGTGTCCGTTACACAACCATCTGGAGCTCATGTGAAGGTAGGACAAAATCCCAATTTTCCTGACCTCCACAGGAACACCGTGCCATATGGTGCTCCCTTCTTATTAGGTTTAAAAAGAAAAAAAAAAAAAAAAAAAGTAAACCTAGCTGAGATGCACTTTCGAGGTGGAGTTAAAATGTGGAAGCGCTGGGGATGAAGAGATGGTTCAGGGGGTTAAGTACATTTTTCCCCCTTTGGTGTTTTGTTTTGTTTGAGAGTTTCTCTCTATAGCCCTAGTAGTCCTGGAACTCGCTCTGTCCCAGGCTGGGATCCTGCTATCTCTGCTTCCTAAATACTGGGATTAAAGGCGTGGGCCATGAGAGCCTAGCAAGAACTCTTGTTGCTTTTGTAGAGGACTGGGGTTCAGTTCCCAGCATCCATATGGTGGCTCACTACCATCCATATCTCCAGTGCTCTCTGACCAGACCCTCACTTCTGAGTCAAGAACCACCATGTACATGGTGCACACATACTTGTGTGCAAATCATTCAGACACATTAAATAAATATTAAAAGAAGAGAGCAGGGGAAGTCTGGTTAGATGGGGAGGATGGAGATGGAAACAAGCCTAACCTTGGTAAAAAGTTTTACTGGATCATATCCAGTTGATTTAGCCCATTCCTTAGTGGAAATACGCTTAATGTCTCCATCTTCATTAGATGCTTGGGCTCTGGCTTCAGCTTCTGCTGGTTCCCCTGCAAAACAGGCATCGTATTTTCAATAGACAATTACGTTCTCAACCTGTGGGGAAAAAAGTCATTCGTCAAAGTCAGCTGTATGCAACACAGGCAGAGCTCCAGGATAGCGACATGAGTATCAGTGTCTTTTGTGCCGTTTTATATGCAAGGGTGGTTTGACCTGCACGTGTCAATGTGCAACAAGTGGCTGACTTGTGCCCTTGGAAGTCAGGAGAGGATACGAGAACCCTCGGAACTGGAGTTTCAGGAGGTTGTAAGCCAACACATGGTGCTAGGAACTGAACCCAGGAACTCTAGAAGAGCAACTAGTACTCTGCACCCCTGAGCCTTCTCTCCAGCCCTGTGACTCAGTTTCTAAAGAACACACCTGTGACAGTTCACAGCACAGCTCTATAAACAGAACAGGGAACTGCTCTCAGCCCTAATGATTAGATCTGTGAGATGTCTCTAATCAGTGAAATGGAACTACTCCTTTGTTAAAAGGTTTAAAAATGCAATCAGCTGGAGAGATGGCTCGGTGGTTAAAAGCACTGACTGCTCTTCCAGAGGACCCAGGTTCAATTCCCAGCAGCCACACGGCAGCTCACAACTGTGTGTAACTCTAAGAGCTGATACCCACAGACATAGATGCAGGCTAAACACCAGTGCACACCGAACGAACATTTTCAAAAAATGCAATGAACCACTTGCAGTGGCACATGCCTGTAATCCAGTACTTGGGGAGGCAGAGGCAGGTAGATCAAGGCCAACCTGTTCTATGAAGTGAGTCTAGGACAGCGAAGAAGAGAGAAACCCTGTCTAGGGGGATGGGAACAAACAAAAAACTACCACCAAATGACCCCCATTCCAAACTGGATTACGGGCTGGACATCCTTGCAAGGAAAACATTCATACACATAATTTTTTTTTTCCCCCAAAATGCAATGGCATGTTAAGTATGGAATCTCTAGCACATAACCACAACCACTGCTGTTCCTTAAGGTACCACTATCAAATTAGCAGAGAAAAAAATAGATAACACATTAAACAAACAAACAAACACACAAACAGGCAAACAGCAAAGGCAACAGCCACTCACAAGCAGCCTCAGGGTCAGCTCTGTCAGGAGACACCTCTTGATCAGCATCCTCCTCTCCAAACAGCTGGCTGCAATTTCAGAAGAGTCAACATTTAGGTACAGGCATTTGGAACAAATGTGAATATTGTTCCACAAATACTGGATGTACAATAGACCAAATGCTTAGCAGGGACACAGTAAACAACTGATGAATCACAGTCCAGTTTGAGGAGTATCTGGCAATCTGTTTGTGCTGTTTCCTCATGGCGGTGAAGCTAGATCTGAGACGTGTATCCACATCTATCAGCTAGATTTCAAATATCCCAATATGAAAACGTGTCAGCAGAGACAGGCATGCTCTCTTCTAGAAGAACATTTTAATGCTGGCACACTTACAAGGCTCCCAACATGACACATCTGCTACACATTCTCAAGGCCACATTCCAGGTCAGGAAACCTACAGAGAATAAGGCACTTTGTATTCTTTTTGTTTCTTTTTTCAAGACAGGGTTTTTCTGTGTAGCTGTGGCTATACTGGAACTCACTCTGTAAACCAGGCTGTCCTCCTACTCAAAGAGATCCACCTGCCTCTGCCTCCCCAAGTGGCACTTTGTATTCTTATAGAAAAGAAAATAATCCTTAAATGTTAAGTGTTGGCATAATGTTCTTGTGGAATGTATACCATTTCCCACATGTTGATTTCTCTGCCCCACTATCTGGTTTCAGTCTTGACATTGCATTGTGACACTTAGTGCTGTGCAATGGAGAGAATAGGGTGGTACATCCTGGTCCATAGTGGAGGAGAAAGAAGCGAGTGGGAGGAGTGGGAGAGCAGATTGGCAGGAGAGGACTTGGAACCATGAGGAGAGATGAATGGGACCTAAGATATGACTAAAAGCAAGTATAATGTGGGAAATCTGAATGGGAGGAAACTATGAAGGCTTGGAGGTTTAGGGTAGAATAATTATTGCCCAGCATTTCACTCTGGGTTAATTAAATAAATCCTAGTCATTGTGTGGTGATCTGGGTATACAGCTGGTTTAGGAATAACAGCTGTTTAAAGATAAATCAATGTTAAATATTAATAATTACTAACAGTTAAGTAAGACTCTTCATCAACCAGGTTATCCTAAAGCCAGATGAGTGACTCAGATACAGAAGTGGCCACCTTTCCTCAGGGATAAGACTTAGCACTGCTTCTGGGGAACCTCTGCACACACTGCCCCCAAAATTGCAAAGCAAAGCTCTGGAAACACTTCACAGGAAAGCCTCCCTCTGGTCATACTATTTAACGCCAACACTGCCGTGTGGGATGGGAGCTGCCAATGTCTCACACCCCGAGGACCGCCTGCTTGGGTCTCTCATTGAGTGAGACATGTCTATCCATGTGTTTTGTGGCCAAAAATCAACCCTGGGGTCTCTGTCATGTGGGCAAGTACTCCTGCCAGCTGAGCTGCACACTCCACCTTGCAGCACTCAGAGGTTCTGCTGTAGTCAGGGTCTCATTATGGACTAGAACTACATGGTAAGTAGTACGTGCAGGGGAGACTGGCTTTGAACCCAGAACTACCTGCCTCTCCACCTCGTAAGTGCAGCTATTACTGCTGTATGCCACCATGTACCATTTTTTACCAACCATACTTTTATTGATTTTAGAAACACATTCTGCATCACAAACTTCAGCTGACTGTAAGTGAGTTTTTCTCCACACAACAGCCGGCATTACGAACCACTGCATGCCTTTTGATGACAGTCATACAATACACAGATAACGCTTCCATTTTTAGTGCTTTGTATGCCTTAAATTGGTCCTCAGGCTGGACACATGGCTCGGTGGTTAAGAGCACTCTCTGCTCTTACAGAGCACACACATGAGAAAATCTGACCTCCACCCCTAACCACCATATTCAGACATCCCACAAGTTCTGGGGTGGTTCTTTTTACTGTCATTAGCATTGGCTGTGGATGGTTACTGAACAGTTAGAGATCCAAACCAGGGCCTCAGGCACACCAGGCAAGTACGATGTCACTGAGTTTTATCCCAGCCCCACTAAGTATTTTTAACTTCTATTGTGATTCTTGTTTAACTAATGGGTTATTTATAAGTATGTTTTCATATCTCCAAGTATGTTTTCATATCTCCAAGTATGTTTTCATATTTCCAAATATATAATTTTTAGAAACTTAGTTGTATGCCTACGTCCAATACCAGACTGAACATCCAAACTCTCATCCATAGCATGCAAAGAATGCTGTCTGAGCTGAACCCCAGAAAACCACTGGTATCTCTTCACCATATTTAACATTGTAAACATACCCTATTCAAGACTAAGTAAAAATGGCCTTGTTTTCCATGATCAGTTCTGAAATATGACAGAAATATTTAACACTTACTTAAATAAATACTTTGCCCAAACAATGCAATGAATAGGTTCCGAAGGTGTGTTCCGAATCGTGCAGCCAGGAAAAGTTCTCTGGGTTGGCTTAGGATGACATTCATAACACTCAGTCACACCCTATAAAGTCAGGACGCGAGAAAGCAGTTATTCCTCCACAGTTATAAGGCACTGCAACTGTAGACACTCCCTCTCTCATGTACCTGGGCTTTATGTGTCAACAATCAGATGAATCCCCTTCTACCTCAGCATGTCTCAACCACAGCCTTCACACAGAAGCATACAAGTGTTTTTCTAGTAACAGTCAAAGAATCAAAACCCACAAAAGCTGTTTTAATATAAATTAAATGGTGGATTCAGGATTTCCTCCATAATGCTCTTGTGCCCTTCATCTTCCAACAAAATGTCTTGGCTGAAGGCGCTGACAAGCAGTCATGTTGTATGTCGCAGTGGTGAAAGTGAGAGGACTACAGCTGTTACGCACCCAGACCCCAACCCCTACTACATTCTACACAGCAACACACACCACAGCCTCTATGGAATGCTCGGAATAAGCTTCCAAAACTAACAGTTACACAGATGGGCCACATTTGTGATGCCCCTAGTAAAAAACAAAAACAAACAAACAAACAAACAAAAAAACAAACCAACCAGGCCACTTTAAGTGCTTTTAAAAAAATATTTCTGAACCTAAAAGGAATTCTTCAAATGTAGCTTTTAATGTTTATTTCCTGAAGAAGCTAAAAAACAGATCTGAAGAGTAAGGCAATCACAACCCAAGGTTTTATAAAATGAGGTTAATGAGTACACACAATCTACTCTTCTTAGCTTTACTAAAAATGCTTAAAATTATTTCACAAATACACCCAAAAACAGTTTCAGTTCTCTGCAGATCTGTATAGCCAGATTCCTTTATATAAAAATTAATATTATTAACCTGGAGTTAGGATTATTACCTCATTTCTACAGCTGAACTAGACTCCCAAACCCAAAAGTTAACTTGACTCACGGAATTTATAAATAAATGTGTGTGCATGCACAGGAGCATCACAGCACACGTGTGGAAACCAGAGGGAAATTAGTGAAACTCGTTTTCTCCTTCCAACATGCGGTTCCAAGGGCTCAAGCTCAGGTTTTCAGGCTTGGCAGCAAGGGCCTGCAGGCCCATCTCTCTGCCCCAAAGTAACTTCTGTAGTAGAGACAAGATCTCACTACAGAGCCCTGGCTGGATTAGAACTCACTATGTAGACCAGGCTGGCCTTGAAACCGAAGAGATCCTCCTGTCTCTGCTTCCAGTTGCTGGGATTAAAGGCTGTGACACTATGCCTGGGCATCATATTCCAGCATAGGTGGGTTGTGAGCCACCGTGTGGTTGTGGGAATTGAATTTACAGGCGGCACCATAACTTTTAGAAGTCTCAATTATTCTCTGTCATCTACAACATGACACAAAATCCCACGATGACTAAAAATTTTTGTACAATTTGTTATGTCAGTTAGTCTAAGGGTTTTTCTGTTGTTGTCTATTAGTTTTGGTCTTTCTTTCTCTCTTCTTTGCCTCTCTTTGTTTCTTTTAGTTTTTTGTGACAGGATTTCTCTGTGTAGCCCTGACTGTCCTTGAACTCACTCTGTAGACCAGGCTGGCCTCAAACTCAAGAGATCCACCTGTCTCTGCCTCCCAGTGCTGGGATTAAAAGCGTGTGCCACCGTCGCTAAGATCTAAGGACTTTAACAGGTAAGTTAAATGAAACAAAGTGGTACAGAGTCAAAGGTCTCTTCCTCTTGCCTTTAGAACATCCCAGGCTTTATTTGAGCATGGGGGTTTGCTGAGAACAGAATGAACCCAGGGACCCAAGCATCATTGTGTCCTATCTGTCATGAAATCTATGCCTTGGATGCTGACATGCTTACACTATACACACCCAAGTTTCTTTCCTTCCTAGGTCTCAAGCAAGTACATGAAAAATAAAAAGGTGTTTGATTCACCTTCTTGATAGTGGTCACTTGTCCAAGATAACCAGCAGTCCCACTTTCAATGAGAGGCACGTCAGCTGCCAGACACATTCTGTTCACGTGGTTCCGTGCAGCTGAAGGAGAAACGGTGGTTAGCAAGGGCTTCTGTGGACTGTTCAGACGACAATCACGACAATTCTCTTTCATGAAGCACATGCTCACTGTGACTACACTGACCATAACCCAACCACTTTTGCCACTTAGGGCCAAAACACTGGGCTACAGCCTTGGCCAATGACATGTTATTACAGGGACATTCAGCAAATCCAAAATTAAGGAATTTTTAGTGCAAATTTACTCTAGAAAAAGACTTTTAGAAATGATTCCCTAGTGCTGGGGCTGTCTATCTGGTATGCATGAGGCCCTGGGCGTGACTCAAGGCACTTCTAAAATATCAGAAGCGGGGTTGGAGAGATGGCTCAGCAGATAAGAGCACTGGTTGTTCTTCCAGAGAACCCAGGGTTCAATCCCAGCATCTACATGGTGGCTTACAACTGTCTATAACTCCAGTCTAAGGGATGTAGCCTTCTCTTTTGGACTCTTTTGAGTGCTAGGCCAGCACATGTTACAGAGACATACATGCAGACAAAACACCCACTCATTCAAATAAATAGGGGGAAACATCAAAGCGTTAAGAAGGCCAGGGTAAGTTGGGCAAACCATGCCCACCCATTCCTATCGTCAGGTAATCCACAGCAGTGGATGAGGGGCATGGAAACCACTACAGAAACTTAAGGTTAGGAGACAGAGAGGAGGTAGGTTCAAGGGTCTTTCAGGCTTTCAATGTTTTTCCCTTTTAGTAATTACTATCATACTTTGCAGCACTAATTTCTTCTTCACTATAGTTTCTGGCTGCCCCATAGCTTGCTACATAATACTGGGATAAAGACATGTCCACCATGCCTGGCTTTCCAGAGAAATCTGTTCCACCCAGAGGATGATCTGGTCCAGGATCTTGTGGTACAGGCTAGGGTAATAGTAGAGCCATCGCCTTTAATGGGCAGCTAAACTGCATGCTCAGTGGCCTTTCATCTAGCCCTTGGGAAGTAGAAGCAATCTCATCAGGAGAGCCTGACACCACGGAGCAGGGCACTCACTGCCTCACCTCCTCAGTCCAGAGCACTTTACAGTCACCCAGAGCCCCGCCCACTGGTATAGTCATCCTCCTGAGTGACACACAGGTGCCACTTCCCAGGTCTGTACACAAGTCAAGACATATTGCAGCCACCCAAAACAAACAGTCACACCAAGTCAGGCTCGGCAGAACCTTCAACTGTCCTTCGATCTACACCTCCTGGTAAATAGCCACTGGGCAAGAAAAATCTCAGCATGCCAGGGACTGAGGCAGGAGGACTGTCACCAATTTAAGAGCAGCCTGGGGAAACACAGTGAGTTGCAGACTGGCTGGGGCAACAGAGTACAACTGTCGCACACACACCCCTCCCCCGTTCTTATTTCCTTTTGGGTCTCTTAAGTGCTAACTCATACTTGGATACTAAATCTCTAACCAGCTTTGACAGAGGAAAGAGGAAACACTGAAATGTAAAACATTAAAGTCACCTTACCTCTGTTATCTAACGCATTCATAACCAATATAAACTGTCGAAAAAACTCCACATTATAGTCTGGGCTGGAAAGCAAAACAAAAAAAGGTCACCAAAACTGGCTTTCTGGGTGATTTTCTCAGCACAGAGTCCTGAAAAGGATAAATAACTGTAAAAATAACTGTTGGTGGACGCACACACCATAGACACGGAAGACTGGAATTCTCTTAACATAAGCACATTTGAAAGGAACTATTCTCAAACAGCTCTCCCTTCTCACCAGCTACCTAAGGCACCAGACAAACTCTTAAACTGGCAGAAAACTGGCATAAGCTCACTCATGGCTCCCCACCCCATAGCCTTCTCAGGATAGCAAGTGCCTGGGAACATACAAAGAATACATTCCCAGGATTTGCTGGGCCTGCGGCTTCACCTCACATGGTCACGATCAGGCAGGGTTCAGGCCCCTCGGGGCTCTGCTTTTAGCAGCACTGGGAAAGCGGCACAGGCTAAGGGGGTCACAGGGCCATAGGCAGGTCTACAAAGCAAACATCCAGAAAATGAGAAATAGCCCAAGAGACAAATGGCTTGAGAAAGTATAAGGCTCCCTCTAACTCTAGCACTTGGCACAGGGACTATTTTTGCTATCAGTTTCTGGTGTGGGGGTTACACTGAGGGCCTCTGCTCTCACACCTCCGTAAGGACAGCCTGAAGGAAGTACAGTCCCACACAGTCACGGCCCAGAGCCTCGGAGGACCCTCGGCATGAAAACATAGTCCTTTCTCAGTTTCCAAGTAACGCCCTCACTGACATTAAAATCTCTTAGCAAATAACTCAAAAGTGCACAAAATGGTAAAAACAATGCCACCACAGCACAGACCTATCATGGTCTAAGTATTCTCGAATCATCTTTAAAAAACGCAGAATAGATGCCGGATAAAAATACCTTAGGCTTTTAAAAAGTTTAATTAAAAATTCCTAACAAACAGCTTTGCAACAAAAGGATGCGCATACTTCATGATGCTGTCGTGGTGGGCCTCAATGTTCGCTCGGGGGCAGAACTGGAGCACACTTTCTTTGGCAACCTGGGAAAAACCAACAGTAAATCACTACTTGTGCTGGCATTTGAAAATCTGGCAAGACACATAAATGGTTACTTCACTTATAACACAGTAATCTTATTTATGTACAAAAAATGTGGTAGATTTCACCAAATAAATGCATATTTATAAAACTAATTTTCCCCTGTATGTGACCACACACACCTCTATGTGAATGGCAAGCTTCAGGAAAAACAGAAACCGCAGGGCTAGGGCTCTAACCCAGGGAGAGCGCTGTCATATCCCCAGCAGTACAAAACTAAACTGCAATAATAAAGTGCCAGTCAGTCACTTAAAAGCCTAAGAAGAAGCCTTCCATAACATCAAGGTACACAGAACTACAAACTATGGTTTTGTAGACTGCTTCCAGAGGAAGAACTCAGTCTAAAAAGCAAAACACACACACAGAGGAAAGCATCTAGGGGGGGGGCGCTGCAATATAAACAAAAGAAAAACAAATGCAGTGGCATGGCGGAAGGACCGGCTGACCGAAAACAGAAGCACAAGACCTCTGACCTCCCCAGGTCAGGAAGGATATTCAGAGCAGCATCTTTTCTAGCTACACAGGAGAAGCTGGCCTCTGGCATGTAAAGGAACTAATTTAAATATGAACAGCATACAAAAGACACCTCAATTGCTGCTTTCAGTTCCTTTCAGACCAAAAAGGGAAGATCTGGATTAAGTCTTCAGGATTCTGAAGCTTCAGAGCTAGGCTTTGGTCAAGGCTCAATGGGTAAACAGGTGTGCCAGATCACCCAAGTTCAATGTCAGGACCCAAATGGTAGGAGAGGGAGAGGCTCGGTTGTCCTCTGGCTTCCATTCCCATGGAAGTGGCATGTACATGTGACCCACACAAAATAGGTAAATAAAATGGTAATCACAGATATTAAAAAAAACAAAACAAAACTGACTTCACTCACTATCTCCCTCTATAGTCATAACCTTGTCCTTCCAATGAAGCATGGGGAAGTTACCTGAGCCTTTGATCTTCCAACATGTTTCTTCTGAAACAAGAACTGCCTGTTGAGGTTGCTGACATCGATAGTATCCAGATCAATCTACGAATGCAAAGATCCTGGTAAATCATGATTGTTTGGCCAACACCACTATCTTCAGCATTCGGTCCCCAGAACTTATTTTCTGGACAAGTTATACCCAGTTTGTTAAACGGACAAAAATTGCTTAACCTCTTACATTTAAAGCATACGGAAAGAACAGTACTTATGTCAAAAGTGACCTCAACAAAGCATTAGGGATGACTAAATTTTTTGTTTAATCATGATCCTTGCAAATACCTCAGGGAATTCCTTAGCATAAGAGCTTTGGTTTATTGAAGAACATAAAACTTCTTGGGTGGGCAACATGGTATACTTGGTATCTGTTGAGATGGAAGTCAGCCTAATCTCCATAATGCGTTACAAACCAGCCAGGGCTACACATTGAGACCCTGCCTCAAAATATAGCAAATAACGTTTCCCAGGCAAAGGAGCTAGAAGGCAGTCCAGTGGCTCCCCTTGCCAGCTACAAAGACCAGGGTTTCATCCCCCAGAACACACATTAAAACAGGCTGGCACAGTGGCAAGGATTTTAAAAACACAGCCAGGGAGGTGGAGCTACGGGGATTCCCAGACTCACTAGCTAGTCATAGTCAGCCTAGTGCATTTCCAGAGTTCCAGGGCAGTGAGAGAGACCCTGTCTCAAAAATGGTGGGCATTGCCCCAGGAACACAAGCGAGGTTGTCCTCTGGGCTCCTCAACCCCAAACAAACACACACCCATCTGGCGACTATTTCAAATGTAGTATAATTTACTGTGCCTTGTCATTCTTCATTAATTGATGTGCTGATCAGATTTGGAAGATGTTTGTTACTTTAATTCTTTATACACCCATTCACTCAGGATTACTTGAGGCTGTTAGAGGAAATTTCCTATGTAAAAAATAAGTCATGTTTAAAATCGAATCTAGGAGATGGCTCAATAGTTAAAGAGTGCTGGCTGCTCTTGCATAGTATCAGTGGCTCAAGTCTCAGCACACACAGGATGGGCCACAGCTCCAGGAGATCCAACTCCCCCTTCTGGCCTCTGAGGGCACCAGGCACAGACACACATGCAGGCAAAAGGCCCATACACATAAACTAAAGAAAAAATTTTAAATAAAATTTAAAATTAATTGCTACTTAAAAGAAAAAAAAATGACAACCGTCATATTCATCCTATCCCAATAAACTTACATAAACAAGAAACAAAATGTTCTCATCGTCAAGTTTGTGAAAATCACAAAACACAAGCACTGAAGTATTCGTATGTACTTCAACGTTCACTACAAACATTAAAGTGAAGGGAAAAAATTTAAACAAAGAACTAGCATTTGCTTTTCAACTCACTCTTGTCTACTGCAAAAATTACTGTTAAAATAGCATCAACTGGATTTTCTAGACCTGAGCTGACCAATTATGAAAGCATTGACTCCTTCCCTCCAATTCTGCTCAGTTTTCACCCTGAGACCTGCAATTTCATCCCATGTTTCTGCTAAACCTTAAGGCATTTTCAATTCACAACCAAGTTTCAGATAGCATCTCCAATACACTAACAAATTACAGCGGCTTCCTGTCATTGCACACTACAGCAACGCAAAATTTACGAATCCCGATAGTCAAAAAACCTTGTTTAAAAAAATGTATTTCTTGAGCTAAGATCTTTCCCAAGCGAACCTCAAATTTCCGATCCTACACAGTCTCCCGATTGCAAGGATTACAAGTGCTCAACCAATTGTGCAAACCCCAGGGAACGTCTTTAATGACATAAACGCCGCGTCCCATTCGCACCGTGCCCGGCCCAAAGGCGCGCGAGCCCCGAAGGAATCTACCCAGCTACTTGCGGCGTCCCCAAAGGGTAAGTTACTCAACCACATAGCGTCTCACTTCCCTCATCGGTTAAAAATAAACCGGGATGCAGACAGCGCTTGCAACCTGGCGGCCGGTGGCAGACTCGTAGTGAACGCACGTGTGCACGCCCGGGGTGCCGCCGCTGCAGACTGCTCTGACCAGGGTCGGTACTTCGAAGTTAGGGGCGCGTACGAACTAAGCCACGACCTCTACGGGGTCTCTTCCTGCAGCCCTGTGTAACTGGGGAGCTGTTTGGCTCGGGAGGCGGCGCACGCAAGCCTGAGGAGCGGAGGCCCGCCGGCGGGAGGCCCGGAAAGCCGAGGCGCGGCGTCTCCCGGGCGCTCCCCGCGCGGCAGCCTTCCCCCGGGCCCTCGGGCCGCGCCGCCCGGACTCCCGCCCGGACCCCGGGCCCCGCGCCCCGCAGGCCGACCGCCATTCAGCCGGAGCCCGGGCCTCACCAGGTCGATGTGGGAGAAGCCGGTGAGCACCAGGTTCTTCAGCAGCTCGCAGCCGATGCCGCCCGCGCCCACCACCAGCACCCGGCCGCGGGACACCGCCTCGGCCAGCTCCCGGGGCAACCCCCGCGACAGTGCCATGGCGGGACGTCCACGAGCCGCGGCACAGTCGGAGGCGGGAGAACCTGAGCGGCGGCCGGAAGTGGGTGGGGGAAGGGCGGCGCAGCTTCCGCTCCTGCGCACTGTGGCCGCCAGCCCGCGCCGGGTCCCGGGGAGAGCCGACCGGCTCTCGGCCTGCGACGCCCAGGGTCGCCTTCTAGCGACCTTGGTTTGAACCCCAGCCAAAAACCTCCTTACGTAGGGATTAAAACGCTACGGCCCTGTACGTAGAGGAGCACTTAAAATCGAGAACACTGTTACCCGAGCAAGACGCAGGCTGGGAGCCAACGCTCACAAAGTGGACCGCATGGACTGAGGGTGCCTTAGGTCCCAGTCTCATCATTTCTAAGGTCAGCTCGCTGAGTGTACTTCATAGATGTACCTGCTTCCCAGGGATTCAGAAAGCCAGAGCAGGCCAGACTGGCAGCTGACTATCAATCAGCAACCAGAAGGACCTCTTGGTTCAAGTCTGACTCTGTGGAGTGTACATTGGAGTTTCTTAGTCCAACCACTGCGCTGATCGTAACTGTTTGCTGTATAATTTCAATTTTTCTAATTTAATAAAGTTTTAGTTTTCCAAATGTACAGTTGATTGAACCTGTTCCCGCATCTTCCAGTTTCCGGTGTAAATTACTTGGGCTCTGAGCTTTGAAACCAGCTTTACAAGCCTTTTGCTGAGGAGCTCCTACTGGGCTGCCCTGGCCAGGGAACCCGGAATGTTTAGTCTCTGATACGAGAGTTGGGAATTTCCTTACAATTTGTCATAGACAGCTTTGTTAAATGTACTAGGTGGTGAGTTTCTGAACTTACCCTTTGGACCACTTCTACATTTTGGTCTTGCTCCAAGACTGGTTTATTGGATCTTTGGGTTGTTTGTTTGTTTTTGCTAAGTTTCTGTTATCTTTCCCGTCAACCTTGGAAGTGTGGCAAAGCTTGGAGAGCAGTGACAACCATTTCGGCCATGCTAAGATAAATGCTGGAGGAAAAAAGCTTAAATCCATGTTTTTGTCATGTCAACAGTCCAACTGAGAAGTGGTTCATTGTGTAGAGTAAGAGAAGACCACAGAATGACGATCCAAAACCAGTTTTTAAATTTTCCATGGGCTCGTAAGAAACCCACTTACAAAGGTTTTTCATTCTTCCAATTTGCTTCAAATGCCTCTAGGCTGAATGGTCCATCTTGAATTCTGTGAAAACCACCCTGCAGCTGTCGACCTCTGATGTCAGCCACTACACTCATCTTCAAGCTTCTCACTCGGTGCTTTCACAGAACTTCCTGAATCACTACTACGTCCAAGTTAGTTAGCAGTTGCTATACTGCCACTGTGTGGAATGTCAGTTATCAGCTTCTGAACCACCGCTTCAAAGAATGTTACTTAGGCAAACAAATGCCTTGTGAATGTTGAGTCATCTCTGTTGCTTTGCTACTCATTCTGAACACAAATCACAAAATTACTTGAATCTTCTTTTTGTCTAACATAATTCCCATGGTATAAAAGAAACTGCAAGTCATTCAAAGAAGTCAGGAAGTGCATATTGAAATAGTATACAACAGAGCCACTTTTATCAATACACTCCCCTGAGCTGAAGAGATGGCCTAGAGGTAACAGCACATACTGCTACTGAAGAGGACCTGAGTTCAGTTCCCAGTACTCAAGATGGGATTCTCTTGGAGATGCCCAGCAGGTTGGGGTAATGACACAGAGACCTTCTATATTTATCATACGCTTACGGCACTAAGGCTGGGCAGATTCTCAGCTATTTTAACAGGATGACATTTAACCCCACTACACTCGCCTGGCCTACATCCCACCACATGGTCTGTTACTTGTTCACCTTAGCGTCTAGTCCTGGCTTGCTACTTCCTCTGTGTCCAGCTGGTGACCTTCTTCCTCATGGTGACCTTCTATTTCTCTCTTTCTCTCTCTCTCTCTCTTTTTAAGATTTATTATGTCTGCATGTACAAGTGCAGGCCAGAAAAGAGCACCAGATCTCCTTATAAATGGTTGTGAGCCACCATGTGGTGGCTGGGAATTGAACTCAGGACCTCTAGAGGCCCAGCCAGTACTCTTAACCTCTGAGCCATCTCTCCAGCTCCCTTCTTTCTCTTTTCTTTCCTCTTTGTGGTCCCTACCTGAGACCCCTGACTGGGATGGGTGGTCCTGCCTCCTGTCCTCTCTTGCCCAGTTGTATGTTGAATCAGCTCTTTTATTATCCAGAGATGGTGGAGAACAATTTTTACACAACACTGAGACAGGAGATTCTTAATAGCAATGATAATGCCACGACTTCAATCAGATCTCTCGGCACAGAAATCAGTATCTGAAGCTGGGTGTGGTGGTACATGCTTTAATCCCAGCACTCAGGGAGGCAGAGGTAAGCAGACTGCTATTGAGGCTGACCTTGTCTACAAAATGAGTCCAGAACAGCCAAGGCTACACAGAGAAACCCTGTCTTGGCGGGGGTGAGGGGAGAATATATATATATATTCCAATATTAAACAGAAAATTTTGGCAATGCAAAACCTGCCATTATTTTTGCATCCACCTAACTGATGATATATACTGTAGCTTTTGTCAACCATTCATGGCTGCTAACTCTCTCGAGGCAGGCCACAGAGCTGGAATGCCTCTGATGGAAATCAGGTACAGAAATGCTAATCTTGCTCTCCTTTTGTCTTGGAGCTGGCCATAAAGGAATGGTTTACACCGACTGCACCAGTCAGCATCAGTCGTGATGTCCCTTTTTCTGTGCGTCTGCATGTGAGTGAGCTACACATGCAGGTTAGAGGAGAATTGAGGCTATGGTACTCTCTCACACCCTACCTTATTTTTATGTGTAATGTTGGTATAATGTTCTTGTGGAATGTATACATTTATCCTTGTTCATTCAAGTGCTGATTTCTCTACCCCACTATCTGGTTTCAATCCAGACACTGCATTAAAGCATCACCTGTCTCAAGTTTGTGTAAACATGCCACCATTTGTTCCCTGTATTTTCAAAAAACCAACCAGCCAATGCTGAGCAACGGAGAGAATAGGGTGGGACATCCTGGTCCATAGGGGAAGAGAAAGAAGTGAGTGGGAGGAGTGGGAGAGCACAGATTAGCAGGGGAGGACTCAGTACCACAGGAGAGATGAACCAACCAGACCTAAGATATGACTAAAATCAAGTATAATGTGGGAAATCTGAATGGGAGGAAGCTATGCTGGCTTGGAGGTTTAGGATGGAGTAACGATTGCCTAGCATTGTGCTCTGGGTTAACCAAATACATCCTAGTCTTTGAGTGGTGATTTGGGTATACAGCTGGTTTAGGAATAACCGCTGTTTAACTAAAAGATAAATCAATAATAAATATTAATCAACAACAAACGGCACCCAATGTGGAACAGAATTTACAGCAATCTAGCAAGAACTTACATGGGAAGTAAAACTATAGAGCAGTTTTCTAGTGGTTCCTTAAAAACAAAGCAAGAGCTCATTGATTCCTGATTAGACAGACCCCACCCACCCACCCAGAACAGCAAGGCCTCCAGCAGGCTGCAGAAAACAAAAATTGATACATACAAACCCCAGAGAGGCAGTTTCTTTAGGTAGAAAAAAGAGTGGCTTTTTAACAAAGAAGCTTCTCAAAGCCAGACTTTGCTAGCCAAGGCAGAAAGCAAAATCCCTTTGAAAAGGGGTTCTTGCCAGTATGCGGAGCAAACATTTGTGGACCCAGTTAACTTCCCAGAGTGAGGAAGGGGTCCAGATCCAGTGAGGGAGGCAGAAAAAATACCTGTCCCAGGTAAGGAAGGTCTGAAAGGGAACCTGGGTCTCCAAAAGTAAAGTCCTTAGGAAAAAGTTTTGAGATTAAAAAAGAGAAATTTCTATGTTGAAAATGGAGGAAGCCACATGACACATTGCTTCTGGCCATCTGAATTTATTTCTCTTAGCATACAAATAATGTTTTCACTGATGATTTCAGTTTTGTATACCCTCTTTGGGTATACAAGTTAAGAAAATAAGTTAAGAGACTAGGATGTATTTAGTTAACCTAGAGCACAATACTGGGCAATAGTTACTCCATCCTAAACCTCCAAGATCAAGTTAAGAAAACAGATGCTAAATTAAAGGCCATAGAACAGAGGTCAGGGGCATCTTTGAATAAAGATAGAGAGTCTTCAGAGCAATCCAATCTAGTACCCACAATAACACCAAAAGAGGTGGTTCCAGATGAGGAAAGTCCACAGAGGCTTGAATGGCAGCACACTGAGATGCTGGAGAAAAAGTCTTCAGCTGTGGGCCACCTTGGTCGCACTGGACACTCTATGTGTACATTTAAGCTTCAGCTGCTAGATGAAGGTCTAGATGCTGGAGTGGAAATGCAGATCCTGTTTAGTGCTGTCTTGGAACAAGGTCATGCAGTGGCTGGTGTACTCCACTTTACAGAGTTTGGAGAACCGAAATACATGCACCATGCCATAGATGCATATTCAGAATTCCAGTGGACTTTTGCCTTAAATTCTGGAGAGCATGATCCTAAGGTGACACATTTGTTAGAAATGGTGAATGTTTTGGAGATGCCCTTGCAAATTGGGGTTGATGGTGGTGCTACAGCATGTTTTAGACATTATGCTATGAAACCTGTTACAGATATAATTTATAATCCTACAGGTCAAACAATTATAAAAATATCTAACAATAATTTTAAAAGATGATCATAAAACAGAAGGAAAATCCCCAAAATAGATTAAATAAAGATTTATCAATTTAAAAATGTTTAAATGAGATAAAGAGCACACCTGCTAAGCCACAGTGGAATTTAAAAAGGACTGCTGAATTAGAGCAGCATATAAAGGTCCCAATTCCAAAATGGAGAACAGGGAATGTGTTACGCTGGGGAAGAGGTTTTGCGTATGTTCATACAGGAGAAGAGAAATTATGGTTCCATCAAAACTAATAAAAAACAGATATGACAGAGGAAGATCACCTGAAGATCTCGGCCACACACAAAAAGAGAGAAATCAAGAAGATCAAACAAAAAAAGGTAACATAAATTGCTGATCCCTTCACATGGGAACAACTCTAAACCTGACTGAGATGTAAAAAATGTCTCCAGCCAGAATTTCAACAATAAATGACAAATAAATCCTTGGCTACAATATCCTCAAAATTTATTATGCCATTCTTTTAATTGGCATAGACAAAATTGTTTTACACTTTAGTTTCATGCTGTACATCTCATACATTTATAATTTTAGCACTGCACAATGCTTGTGAGAAATTATGTGTGTGCAGAACAAAAGGACCGGACACCAGAGGCGCTGGATCAAACCTGACAGAATTCATCCTTCCAGCATGCTGAGATATTGCCACATCTGTCAACCTTGACAGATCCAGCATCTTGCATGTTCCAGCATTCTGCTTGTTCCTGCCTCAACTGCTTCAATTGCTGTTTCTCATCAGAGCCTGCTCCCAAGAGAGCTTCGAAGAAAGCTACTAATCTCAATTGGTCCAGCATTTCAGACTGGTCAAAAGAAGACTTGTATTAAGCCTGAAATTTCTCAGCATTCAAAGATTGGACCACAAATGTTAATGCTTGCTTAATTAACCATTTTTCCCAATTTCCTTTGGGCCCCCTAACAAGATTTCTGCGTGTCCAAAAAGTCAGCTAGAAAAAATTCATGAGAAGGATGTCCAATTTCCTTTAAGGGGTGTTGGGTAGGTTTTCGGTTGTTTTCTGGGACTATGAATGTTTATTGTCATTAGGAGATAGTGGTCTCTCTTATTCAGAGAGAAAACAAGGTCAGACTCAGGAATTTCTCTCTTTTTTTTTTTTTTCCTTTTCTCTACCTTTCTTTCTTAGATAAGGAGAAAAAGGGTTAAAAAGAAAGGGGAATATAGGGATATCTTATAGGAATAATAAGACAAAAGGTAGATTACTGAAACTACTCAACTTAAGGCTATATTTGGTATTCTCAAATAAGGTTAGTTTTAACTCTAGTATAGGATTTTGTATATTGATGCAAAAATAAGTCTTTTAAAAATAAGTCTATTTTTAATACATTGGCAAATTTTAGTATAGTGATACAAATTCAAGGTTACTTCCAATACTTTTAAACTGCTATTACAAATGTTTAGGGTATTAGGTAATGCAAGTTAATTGCTAGACAACCAACTCATAGTCATGTCAGACACACTTTATACATCCTAGGTTTAACACATAGATATGATTATATAAAAATAGGTAAGTCTTCAAAAACTTCAGAGACCTACAGAATACGGCATTTTAAAATGTCTTCATTATTTTAAAGAATCTTTGATGATGAGTCAGGTCATCTCCTGGCAGCACCCCACCCACCTCAAAGAAGTATGGAGATGGCTTCAAATGTGGCAAACGAGCCACCCAGGCAAAAAGAAAATGCCCTTATTTCACGACGGGCAAAATTCTGCCAAAACTGGGCAAGCTTAAACGCAGGACAAGTTGACTGCTGAACTCTGCCAAGACAGAGTAAGCAAGTCCTAAATAGTTCCTGCTTCACATATATGTCTGTCAAATATTCTGAGCCAGAAGGCTGAAGATGATGTTCCAACGTTATAGTTATGGGTGACTGTTCAGGCAGCAAACTGTCTCTGTCAATTTTTTATGTTTTGAAAGCTGCTTACATGTACTTCTTATTTACTCCAGTCATTAATTTTATTCCTTCTCAAGTCTCTGGTGGGGTTGAAGACCAAATAGTTATAGTTCCACAATTAAGCTTAAGTTGTTTAGAATGTAAGAAAATATTTTCATATAGGTAACACCAATATGGGTAAAAGTTAATTTAGGTATAGAACTTCAAACTTGTCAGGATAGGATAATCAAATACTTTCTCCTAAGTTGCCAAATGCACATGGACTGACATTGCACATGTAAACCTTTTTTTTTTTTGAAGATGTAAATCTTGCCTAATAGTTTTCATAACTTTTATAATTATTATTGTATTGAAAGAAAAGGAGCCTTTTATTAGACTTAAAGGGGGAAATGTTGGTATAATGCTCTTGTGGAATTTATAAAATTTATCCTTGTTCATTCAAATGCTGATTTCTCTACCCCACTATCTGGTTTCAATCCAGACACTGCATTAAAGCATCACCTGTCTCAAGTTTGTATAAACATGCCACCATTTGTTCCCTATATTTTCAAGAAAACAACCAGCCAATGCTGTGCAATGGGAGAGAATAGGATGGGACATCCTGGTCCATAGGGGAGGAGAAGGAAACGAGTGGGAGGAGTGGGAAAGGAGAGATCAGCAGGAGAGGACACGGAACCACAAAGAGATTAACCAAACCTAAGATATGACTAAACCAAGTATAATGTGGGAAATCTGAATGGGAGGAAGCTATGCGGGCTTGGAGGTTTAAGATGGAGTAACTATTGCCAGCACTGTGCTCTAGGTTAACTAAATACATCCTAGTCTTTGAGTGGTGATTTGGGTATACAGCTGGTTTAGGAATAACCGCTGTTTAACTAAAAGAGAAATCAACAATAACATTAACCATTAACAATCGTGTATATATGTGAGCTATGTGCACTGTGTGCGTGCAGGAACCTATAGAGTTCGGAAGAGGGCTCAGATCTCTTGGAACTAGAGTTACAGAAGGCTGTGAGCTAGCTTGTGGGTGTGAGAAACGAACTCTGGCCCTCTGCAAGAGAAGTCAGTGCTCTTAACCACTGAGCCAACCACCATTGCTAGTTTTGTGCATTTTCTGTGCTTCTGTTTCTTAGTTCATGTTCATCAAAAACAAACAAAACAAAACAAACATAGTAACTCTGAAGCCAGAAATCAGAGAAAAATGCTATTTGAACTTGTCTTTCTCTGCAGCTGACTGGCTCACCAACCACACACAGGATGGCCTAGAGGATTCTTTAGGCTCCCACCCTGATCCAACAAGTGTACAAAAGGCAAGAGCGCTTCACCAGGGCAGAGGCAGGCCTGCATGGAGGTTGAGCTCTCTCCATGAAAAGGCCCAGCTCTCAAAAGTTCCATCTGGAAGCTCAACTAATAGATAGCTTTCCCAGGAGGCTGGGCGTCTGCCCTGAGTCACAAATACTAATAGGAATTCTGGCTGCTTAAGTGCAGGAAGTGAGAGCTGCAGGATCCCGCCGGCAATGGAACAACTCTGGCCTCTCGATTCCTATGTTTTTAACAGAGCACTAAGTTTTACTTCCTTTTTTGATAATGCTAGGTCGTAAATCCATGGCCTCACACACAGGGTTGCACTTACATGAGTTTATAGCAGGCTTGTTTTCTTGTATCTTGCTTTCTTCATATGTCAACTATGTCTTCTTAGAGGATCACAGAAAAGCCCTGTCAAACCCTTTCTACATGAGTAACATCCAATACAAGTACATATAACGAAACTCAAAGATGCTTCATCACGGATGGAGAGATCGTTCAGATATGCTGTGTAAGCATGAGGCCCCAAGTTTGGTCTCAGCCCCAACAGAACAATCTGGGTGTGGTCTCTGCAGGCCTATAGCTCTGGTGGGCAGAAACAGGAAGCTCACTGGGGCTCACCAGTTGCCAGATGAGCAGAAAAACATGAGCTCCAGGTTCAGGGAGAGACCATGAATCAAACAAGACGGAGAATTAGACAAGAGGTCGTCAGCCTATCTGACCTCCGTGTTCACCAACATCTAAACACACACACACACACACACACACACACACACACACACACACACGAATGTTTGGTCAGCCTGGGGCTGTGTCTCAAAAAACTAAAAAGGGGCCAGGCATGGTGGTGCACATCTTTAATCCCACCACTTGGGAGGCAGAGGCAGGCGGATCTCTGTGAGTTTGAGGCCAGCCTGGTCTACAGAGTGAGTCCAGGACAGCCAGGGATACACAGAGAAACCCTCAAAAAACAAAACTAAACTAAACAGAACTAAAAAGGGGTCTGAGGTTGTAGGTAAATTGGTAGTGCTTCCCTAGCACGCATAAGGCCCTGGGTTTGACCCCAAAACCCCATACACCAAGAATGACAGCACATTTCTGTAAATTTGGAAGTAGAAGATTACAAGTTGAAGATCATCATTAGCTACATGGCCAATTGGAGGTCAGCCTGTCTCAAAAAGAATAAGCAATGGAACTCAGTGACCTGAAAAGCTGTGAATGTTCTCATTTCATTCATTCATTTGGTAGTATTAGGGATGAAATCCCGGGGCCTTGGCAACCTCTTACCACTAAGCAACCACCCAGCCCAGCTAGGCCCCTGTATCAACCCTCTTAGCACCTGACTCATACATACACTTAAGCAACAGCTCTTCTGACCATCTTGACCAGAGAGGGATCTTCCTGGCCATCCGAATAAACTCGAAGTGCCACAGCTGTGGATGTAACAGTCACTTTCTGTTCCAATTGGAGTAACTGGTCTAGTAGGCAGAGGCAGTCACTGTCTAGAGCACAAGCACCACAGAGCGACCAGGGGCGACTTTCTGGAAGGGCAGAGAAAGAGTCAACAGCTCTCTGCGATGCTCTGCTCAGCCAAACTCCGCTGGAGCCTCACGAACCAGAGCTTCGGTGTGCACACATGCCTCCTTCCTTCAGTCTCGCCAGTTACACAGTTAGGTGTCACGCGCATCAGGGTGCGCTCTCATTGCACGAGGGCAAGAGCATGCTGGAACATGATTAGCAGGAATGTGCGCATACTGTGCTGCCAAGGGAAATGAAGGAGTTGGTGACAAAGAAACTGAATGCAGGAAGGGGAGGTTGGGCAAGTGGGAAGCTGGTTGGTGGGCCAGTAGCCCAGAGATCCTTCTTGGGATGCCGCAGGGGCAGAAATCTGAGTGGGGGAGCATAGGGTAGGTCTACACAGGTCTTAGGGCAGGATACTCTGGAGGCCTGAGAAAGGGTGCAACAGGATACACAGGTGGGGAATGGGAAGATGCTGACTACTGCACTCAAGACAGAATGCCCAAAGGGGTGTCTGCTGGATGGGGACCCTGGCCTCTAGGCCAAGAGCAAGCATTTTGTAGCTGCTACCATGCAGTCAGGAGGTGGTGGTTCAAGCCCCAGCTCAATCTCGGAAGTAAAGAGCAATATAAAGAATAACAGTTAAAAGCCTGGTAGTGGTGGTGCTGGTGTTTGATCCTAGCGCTCAGGAGGCAGAGGCAGGTAAATCTATGAGTTCAAGGCCAGTCTGGTCTACAGAGCAAGTTCCAGGACAGCCCAGGCTACACAGAGAAAGGCTATCTCAAAAAACAAAATAATAACAACAGTTAAAGCTGGACATGGTGGTCCTCACCTGTAATCCCTGCACTTGGGTGGCTGAGGCAGGACGATTGCTGAATTCTAGACCAGCCAAGGCTATACACAGAGACCAAGACAAAACAAAAAGAAAACCAATAATAAACCAAACAAAAAAACATTAGTTAATTGTAGGGAGCCGAGGTTCAGGCGCCATTACAAGATGGCGCCGGCATCCAGTCTCTATACTGGTAACAGCCTCTGAGAGCACATGTGCAGTTGCAAAAGCGCGCCAAGCCACTGCCCCACCCCGGGCCGTCAGACGGGTACGAGTAAGCAGTCAATCAGGGTATGACACGTCACTCCACGTCACATAAGTGCGGTCGGGGCTTATTTAAGCAGCGCCATCTTGGGGCTGCGCGTCTTCCTCCATTCATTGCGGAATAATAAAGCCTGCTGCAGAAGGATCCTGTCGTCCATGTGCCTTCTTGCTGGCGAGACGGTTACGCGGTCGTTTACAGTTAATAATTTACATGCTACGTCTAAGGCAGGAGGAATGTCACAAATTCAAAACCAGCCAAGGGTAACTATAGTGAGACCTTGTCTCACAGGAAGAGAAAAGCTAAAAATGAGGTAAGCATACGTATATTTGAATAGGAAATTTTGTTTTAATTTGTATAAATAAGAGGAAGTGTTTTACTTAAGTAAAAATTCATCTGGGTCTTCTTGTATAACACAAAATTCTTCCATGGGTGTTTGCTGATTCGGAGGCCAGCAACTCTTCTCACACGTGTAAATGAGAATCGTTCCAAATTCCACAGTGAGACCTGAAAGAATACCATATGCTCTAGAGTCCAACAAAAAGAAAGGTAAAAGGTGCATTCATGATGAGGTAAGCACAGGAGCCTCAGAAGTTCAAGGTCATTACTGACTACACAGTCAGCTCAAGCCGGCCAGGCTACACCATGCCCCCACCTCATAAAAGAAAAACAAAAGGTAGTACACACGTGTGTACGTGTGTGTGTGTGTGTATACAACTGCCATAAAAACTTATTTCTTTAATAAAACCAAACGCCCCCTAAGAACCTCCAAGAGGGGGCTGGAGAGATAGGTCAGAGGTTAAGAGCGTTGTCCCTTCTTCCAGAGGTCCTGAGATCACTTCCCAGGAACCACATGGTGGCTCACAGCCATCTATAATGTGATCTGATACCTTCTTCTGACATGGAATGTACATACAGATAGAGCACTCCTATACATAAAAAGGAACAACAAATAAACATTAAAAAAAAAAAAAAAGAACCACCAAGAGTAAACGCTCACGCTGCTCATGCCTGAAGACCTGGGGTCTCCAGAACCCACACACAAAGCCAGGTGAACTGGGTCTGGTGGTGCAAACTTTCAATCCCAGCACTCAGAAGGCAAAGGCAGGCTAATGTTTGAGTGTGAGAGCATTCCTGGTTTATAGAACGAGTTCAGGGCAGTGAGGGCTACACAGAGAAACCCTGTTTAGAGGAAACGAAACAAATGCTGGCAAGGCAAAGCCTGTAATCTTAGTGCTCCTACAGCTGGGAAGTGGAGACTGAGGCTCTCAGGCCAGCTAGCCTGGGCACGACAGCAGCAGCAAACGAACTCTACACATGTGCCATAGTACATACCAACACACAAGGGGACATATACAAATAAGGACAGGAAAAAAGAATTTCAATGGGTGGTGGTGGTCACCTTTAATCTAGCATTCAGGAGGTAGAGGCAGGCACATCTCTGACTATGAGGCCAGCCTGGTCTACACAGTGAGTTCCAGGACAGCCAGGTTGCACAGGGAAACCCTCTATCTGTGTAGTGTCTCCCCCCCAAAAAAAGACGTTGAACGGCTAGGGATGGGGCCAGGCATGGTAGGGGTAGGACAGGCTGCTCTCTACAGTGAGTTTGGGGTAACCAGGGCTAATCATGAGATATTGTCTGAAAAGAAAAAGGTAAGGAAAGGACAAAAGAGGGGGATGGAAAGATGACTCAGTGGTTAAGAGCCCTTGATGGTCTTAAGAGAGGAGCTGGGTTTCCCAAAAACCACAGGATGGCTCACGGCCATGTGGAACTCCACTTTCAATGGATATGATGCCTCTTTTGACCTCTGCAGGGACCAAGCATGTATGTGGTATACATACATACATGCAGGCCAAATACTCAGCCTTATAAGATACATCTTAAAAAAACGAAAACAAAAGAGGACTCAAGTGCCTACAATTAAAAAACGAAAAGTGGGGTTGGAGAGATGGCTCAGTGATTAAGAGCACTGTCTGCTCTTCCAAAGGACCTGGGTTCAATTCCCAGCACCCACGTGGCAGCTCACAACTGTCTGTAACCCCAATTCCAAGGGATCTGACATCTTCATACTAATGCATACAAAATAAAAATAAATAAACTATTAAAAAAAAAGAAAGTAAAGTGCTGGATGGCAGTGGTGCATGCCTTAATTCCAGCCCTTGGGAGGCGGAGGCAGGGGGCTCGCTGAATTTGAGGGCAGCCTGGTACACAGAGTGAATTCCAGGTCAGCCAGGCCTAGAAAGAGAAGCCCCTTCTAAGAAAGCAAAAACAACAACAAAAAATTCTGGTCAGGGATATAGCTCAGAGGCACACCACATAGGGAGCATGACTAAGGCTGCAGATTCCATCCCTACTACTGCAAAAAATAAAAGGAAAAAAGACACCAGGAAGGGAAAATGCTGTTTTGATCCCTAGCCCTGGAAAACAGGAAAAAAAAAAAAAAAAAAAGACTCCACAGTACGTCCAGGCCGGCCACAGCAGCCACATGAGGTTCCAGAAAGACAAGCAGCAGCTAGGGGCGGAATGGCACTTCCGGAAGGCTCTGTGAAGCTTTCGGTGGAGCCTACTGGCACGGATCCTTACGCCACCAAGATCAGAACGCCCAAAGACCATGACCTAACCCATCCTACCCTATCCTCCTGTTTCCTAGCTCAGTCATGTGGTCCTCCATGACATGCTGCCCCTAACAGTAGCCTGGAGACTTGAACGGGTCTTTAGCTCTGGTTAGCCTGCCCAGAACGGACTATGTAGAGCGGGCTGTGCTACCCTGCTCCGCCATCCCCAGCCCCAGATATTTCTTTACAGGAATATGAACCTGACTAATGTATTACTTTATTATAAAATTACTTTTTTTTTTAGTTTTTATGTGTATGTATGTGCACCACATGTTTGCAGGAGCCCAGGGTAGTCAGAGAGGACATCAGATCCCTTGGAACTTGAGTGACATTGTGTGAGCTGCCTTGTACTGGAGCTGAACCAGGGCCCTCTGAAAAGCAGCAAGTACTCTTAACCTTGGAGCCACCTCTCCAAATTCCAAACTGTACATTTCCTTAAAAAAAAAAAAAAAAAAAAAAAAAAAAAAAAAAAAAAAAAAAAAAAAAAAAAAAAAAAAAAAAAGGCAAAAAGGCAACGACAAAATAATCCACTTAGAGAGAATGTATTTCTATTTAAAGTTTAAATTAAACTTAAAGCTTTGTGTTAGGCAAATGCTTACCTCTGAGCTATCTTCCCAGTCCTAACTTAACTTTATTTTGTTTATTTGTTTTTGGTTTTGTTTTTTTTGAGACAGGATCTCTCTACATAGCCCTGGCTGCCCCAGAACTCACTCTAGACTAAGTTGCCTCTGCCTCCTGAGTGCTAGGATTAAAGATGTTTGTGCTGCTTGGCTTGTTTTTAGTTTTAACTTTATTTTATCATCCCATTGTATAAGGATTTTGCCTGCCTGTATTCCTGTATACATCTGTGCAGGGCCCTCAGAGCCTTGAAGAGGGCATGAGATCCTCTGGAACTGGAGTTAGCGATAGCTGTGAGCTGCCATGTGGGTCCTCTGGAAGAGCAGCCGGTGCTCTTAACCACAGAGCCAGCAATCCAGCCCCAACCCAACCCTATTTTGTTCCTTTTTGAAAGTCTCAGTGTGTTGTCCTAGCTGGCCTCAAGCACTGTCCTGCCTCAGTTTCCCACGTGAGGAGGACCAGAAGAATGCACCTTGCCCCAGGCATGTGTGCACGTGTATGTGTGAGAGACAGAGACATTGACACAGAGCAAGAAAGAGAGAGGGGGAGGATGCACACATGCCACATGCTCCTCGGAAGCCAGAGGACAACTTTTGGGAATAGTTCTCTCCTTCCATGGTGGGATTCAGGGATCAAATCCAGGTTGTCAGGTATTTGGGACTAACTCCTTTAGCCCCTGAGACATCCGGTTTGCCATCTGAGCCATCTTGCTGGCAGATAAGCAACTTGGCTAAATGACACTAAGCTTCGTTATGTAACAACGGGTATTGTGGCACACACCTGCAATCCTAGCACCCTGGAGGTAGAGGCAGGAAGAACAGATGTTCATGGTTATAGACTAGAGCTCACAGCTAGAGTACGGTACATAAAACTGTATCTCAAAAACAATAGAAACGCCACTAAAATCTGGCTATATAATACTGTGACAAAAATTATTAAGAACAGCAGAAATGGCACAGCAGTTAGGAGTAGCTGTTTTTCTAGAGGACCCAGTTCCAAGCCCAGCTCCACAAGGCAGCTCTCATCCCTGGACCCTTAGCTTCAGGAGACTGACACGGTCTCAGGCACCAGGCATACATGTGACACACAGTCATGCAGGCGGGCAACATACTCACACACACCCACCCACACTAAGGGTAAAGTAGGTTGTTCAGTCTCAGTTTATCAACGTGGCTACTGTTAATGATGGTGTTAATATTCTGCAGGATGATAAATTTCTTACCATTTCTCAATTTTCTACACTGTTGCACATTTAATAATTAAAGAAAGAATCTCATTCTATCCCACTCCACGCTAAAGTTGGAGACAAACACGCAGTAAAGGGCTTCTTACCTAGATTATCACTGCTGAGCATGCTGACCAGTGCAGGCATCAGCTGGCACTCAAACGTCCTCTCGCCTCCACAGCCGCTGCAGACTGGGATATCAGAGATGTCTGATGTGGGGCAGGCCAAAAAGAGAGGCTCTCCGTTCCACGAATACCTAGACAAGGAACGCCAGAGCCATGTGTCAGAGCCATGCACACAGCACCCCAGCTCCGAGGCCACTGTGCAGTCCCAGGAGCCGAACTCCCCAGCAGCAAAGGCACACAAGCAAGGCACCACCAGTGACTGTGTGGAGAACAGCAAGGGGACCGACTCGGCCGTGAAGAGAGCTTGGGATCACTGAACCCCTTTATGTGTTACTCTTCCTGGCGTGTTAGTTTCTAGTTCTGCTTTCCACAAACACTATTTTATTTCAGACAGGGTCTCATCATGTAGGCGCTGGAGCTTGCTACGTACATCAGACGGGACTGAAGAGATCTACCTGCCTAATTACTTAGTTAGCAACATGCCATCTTGCCGAAACTGTCTTGCTCCTCTTGGAGGTCTGGAAAAGTCCTCCTTGCTTGGAGGACTGAGTGGTTCTCAGATGCTCACTTCAGTCCAGGGTACAGCCTCATCCTCATGGACAGCCACCCTCCTCTGGAAGGGCCACCTACCCTAAGACTGCTCATCCACGAGTCCCACGTGACTGTAGGTTTAGGACAATGACTATCTTCAGCCTTGAGGGATGAGACAGGTTGGACAGGACACTAACTGGCTAGCCTTTGAGCCCTGCCCAAAGTTACTTCATACGGCACGACTCAGCTTCAGGCCAAGATGTGTGCTAGCTCCATTCTGAGTACAAACTAGAAGCAGGGTGGCTCTGCCTCACCTTGAGAGACAGATGACACCTTCCCAAAGGCAGAAAGGCTACACTCTGTACTTGCTGAAGTAGGGGCCACACAGGCACACAGATGCACTCCAACCGTATCAGTGAAACCAGGCCCAGAAAGTCAGCCAGCACATCTGACCCGAGACCCGAAATCCTCACCTGGAGCCCACAAAGGGAACACCTGAGTGACCAGGACTGCCAGCCTGTCACTGACTACTTATTGTGTACTGCCAACTGCCCAGGGGCTTCAGCTCAGCTCAGCCCTGACTGCAGACATGGCCTACTGTAAGTCCCCTCCGTCCCTGTAGACCAGTCTGGTCCCTCAGCTCTATGACCTCCACAGCTTGGTGTGGTGTCTGAAAAAGCTCACTAGCTGATGTGTTAGCATCGTATCTAAAATCCCCAGAACATCACTGGATCTTCATCTGCTCTCCACTCTGCCTCCAGTAAGGCTTCATCACACCTCTGTAGCCATCGTGTGACCCACGCAGAGACATATGTCTAAGTGCTGTGTGATAAGGAACCTGAACATTCACATTATGATTAAGACCAGAATCAAAGAACACAAGTTTGCCAACAGCCAGCTATCAAGAAAAATTGGTATTACTTTGGCTAACTAAAGCCTTCTGAGTAGATTTTCAAAAAACCAAGCATGGGGTACATCTATGAAATCCCAGTATTTGGAAGGAGGATCAGAAGTTCAAGGCCAGGGCTATCAAAACAGCTCAACAAGTAAAGAGATAGCATCACATCTGAGGTCCTGAGTTTGATAGTCCAAATACCAGCAAGCAGCTAGGAGTAAAGGAAAGATCCAAATAGATACACAGCCTAAGACTCGCATGCTAGGGCTGGAAAGATGGCTCAGTGGTTAACTGTGTGCGCTCCTCCCCCAGAGGAGCAGAGTTCAGGTCCCAGCTCCCACATCCAGGGCACCTGATACCCTCTTCTGGCCTCTGAGAGTAACTACCCACATGCACAAACACACAGAGACCTACACAGACACACACCATGCAATTAAATGAATCTTAAAAGAATAACCTTCAAAGAAGGTTGACCGTGTGAACAGAGCCTAGGGGAGCACCTGTGCTTGCCCTCTGAGGTCATCCCCACCTCACAATTACACAGAAGTGAGGATGCGCGTGGAAGACGGCTGAGCTCCGTGTAGACTGCACATGTTAACACAGGCCTGTGCCCCTAGTGTTCTGGAGGGGAAGGCACAATGAACAATTTCTTTTCAAAATATGTTTATGCTTCCTGTCTCAGCCACCACTGGAGAGCAGCAGCCGTGGCCCTGCGCTACCCCACGGCCGTGGGCTTCAACACGGGCCACAAGGTGATGGAGTGTCAGCAGCCCAGGCACAGCTGGTGCCGTGGGTGCTTCACCAAGTACAACAAGTAAGTGACAGACAGGACCAGGAAGGTGTGTGGCTTTGTGCCCTGTGAGCAGTATGCCACGGAGCGGCTGGAGTTCATCAAGGAGAGGGCCGGCCCACACATGTGCGCCAAGAGGCAGCAGAAGGAGCTGAGCCCCCTGCTGGCAGCGACAAGGGAGGCAGCAGCCAAGGGCTGACGGCCCCTTCTCCAATAAGCGTTGCGCTGCCCGCACGCGCACACACAAATTATATATTTTATTCACATTTATACAGTGTTCTGCCTGCATGCCAGAAGAGGGTACTCACTATAGATGGTTGTGAGCCACCATGTAGTTGCTGGGAATTGAACCTAGGACCTTTGGAAGAGCAGCCAGTGCTCTTCACTTGAGTTCTCTCTCTAGCCCTATGTATGGATGTTTTGTCTTCATGTATACATGTGCACCACTTGCATGCCTAGAGCCTGCAGTGACAAGAAGGCGTCAGAACCCCTAGGACTAGAGTTACAGACAGTTGTGAGCAGCTACATGGGTGCTGGGAAACAAACCCAGGTCCTCTCCAAGAGCAGCCAGTGCTCTTACCCACAAAACCATCTCTCCAGCCCAGAATCAGATAGTAGAGGTCATCGTCAGTTACACATCAAGTTCGAGGTCAGCCTGGACTATATAAAAGCCTATCTCAAATAGTGAAAACAAAGATAAAACAAACTTAAAGTTATCAATTACACCAACACCCTGAAACCCTGTGCAGCTAGGTGAATGAGGCAAAACAGATCCCAAGAAAGGGGCAGCATCAGAATCGACAGCAAGCCAGTCACAGCATGAGACGATGTGAGCCTCCTTACATGGCACCCAGACGCATGAGGCCACGCTGGCAGAGGCCGCTTGACTGTGCAGTGAACTAGCCCTAGCACTGCGCTAATTCTAGCACTGCAAGCATGGAGGCCCAAGGAAATCACAAATTCAGAATGAATCCGGTCTACACAGCCAGTTCCAGGCCAGCTAGAGATACCCCATAAAATTCTATCTCAAAAACCTGAAGGCTGGGCAGGTAAAGGAACAGGCTGCCAAGCCTGACCACATGAGCTTGATCCACCCATGTGGTGGAGGGAGAGAAACAAGTTCTACAAAGCGTCTCTGAGCTCCACACATGCACCACGACAGGAGCATCCACTAAACCATAGAGCAAATGTGGAAAACCCAAAACACCGAAGTCTGGGGATACAGCTCAGCGGGAGTGCTTCCTTAGCATTTAGGAAGCCCTGAATTTGATCCCCAGCCTAAAAAAAAGCAGTAACAATACTTGAAAGAGTCAGTGCCCTTCAGTTACAGAGGAAGGGAACATTAAAGCCCCAATTAAAGCATCACCATATACCTTCTTCAACAAGAAAAATTAAAAACTGACTGTACCTGAAACGACTAAGGTAAAACACTATTTTGTCCTAACTTAATTCTGTGTCTGCCTACACAATTCTCAGCCTTCCATGTCTGAAAAGCCACATCTGTCTTAGTAATGATTTTGGGACCACAGTTCAGACGTACTAACCAAAATAACTTATGTTTGTGCAAGCTAAACATATAACTAAAATTCAAAGGAAGTGTAAACCAGAAATAATTTTCATGTAGTGTCTGGAAATTTCTTTTGAGCTTTATAAAAAAACAGACGCTACTAGGCCACCCCAAATCTGAAACTGAAGTAACCCCACCTCCAGCACTGTTGTAATTATGGTTTTTGTCTTTTAAAAATGCTGTAACCTGAGCTTGGGCATCAAGAGACATTTCAGAGGTGTGTGCCTGCTCTTGCTCTGGCCTCACAATTTTTTTGGCAGGGAGGGGGAGAAGCAGGTCTTACTATGTAGCTCTGGATGTCCTGGAACTCTCTCTGTAGACCAGGCTGGCCATGAACTCAAGAAATTCGCCTGTCGCTGCCTCCTGGCATGCTCCATGACCACCTGAACTCATAAACCTTTAACTGGCTTATCAGTGTGGTTGTCAATAACTATTTTAAATGGATCCTATCAATACCAAATTCTGGTAAAGTGTGAAGAAACTAGGATTATTACACCACATGGCTTGTGGGTGAAAGGCAACATAACGGGTAAAGACATTTCAGGAAACGGTTTGGCTACTTCTCTTAAAAAGCTGAAAGCTAGCTGGGTGGTGGTGGTGATACAAGCCTTTAATCCCAGCATTTCCGAGGCAGAGGCAGGTAGATCTCTTGTGAGTTTGATGACAGACTGGTCTACAAAGCAAGTTCCAGGACAGCCAGGGCTACACAGAGAAACCCTGTCTCAAAAAACAACAATAAACAAAATAAAACAAACAAACAAAACAGAAAAGAAGAAAAACAGGGGTTGGAGAGATAGCTCAGAGGTTAAGAGCACTGTGTGCTCTTCCAGAGGTCCTAAGTTCAATTCCCAGCTACCACATGCTGGCTCATAACCATGTATAGTGAGATCTGATGCCCTCTTCTGGTGTGCAGGTGTATGTGCAGACAGAACATTGTATACATAATAAATAAATCTTTAAAAAAAAAAGGAAGAAAAGAAAACCCACAAACAAACAAATAGTTGAAGCTGGAGCTGGGAAGACAGCTCAGCTGCTGAGAACACTTGTTGCTTTTGGAAAGGGCCCAGGCTCAAGTCTCAGCACTAAGTTTCACAACCACCCATAACTCTAGTCTGCGGGATCCCATGTCTTCTTCTGTGTCTATGTGTGTCTACATACACATACATACATTGAGAGTGAGTGAATGTATATCCCTCCTGAGCCAGAGAGATAGCTCAGTGGCTAAGAATAGAGCACTCGAGCCCAGTTCCCAGTGCTCACATGAGCGGCTCACCACCACCTGTCTCTTCTGGATTCCATGGGCACCCATACCCACACAAGCACACACACAAAATAAAAATAATCAAAGTGAATGTCAAATGGGGTGTTTCTGAGGCCGGCCACATGATCTCCCCGTTGTACCCTGAGGAGTGCCTGGGACTCTAGGTGCTCGCCAGCACAAGGCTTCCAATTAAGACAGAATACAACATGTCTTCTTTACCTCAAAATCTGCTCCTGACAAACAGCAATTCTCTTCATGAACTTGTAAAATGTTTGATCTCCACTTTTCATTTTGGCTTTCTCGTACTTTTCGTCTGCATCACTAGAACTAAACAGAGAAGCAGAGACCATGTGAATGTATGAATGTGTAGACAACTAGAGCATTTCCAAGAGGAAGCAAGAGATTTTTCTTCTTCCACTACTTTGTTACTTACCATGTGGTACGTACAGGTTGGTGCGCATGGGCCACAGCACTTGTACAGAGGTCAAGGTCAATTTTCAAGAGTTGGCTCTTGCCTTCTTTAGTGCTTGGGTTTACAGTCTCTCTAGATCTACTCTCTCACTGGACCCCCCAAAGCACATGCAGAAAGAGCAAAGACAGCACTGCCCTCCCATTTCCTACGTGAGGACTGAGAAGCTGACAGGGTCACAGCCTTCTCTGGAGTCACAGCAGACTCAGTCAAGGAGCATTCTCCCGCCCCCCTGCCTCTGCTCTAAGGGTCCTGGGAAACACTGGAAAACGGAAGACAGCAGGATGGCTTCACAACATGGCACTTAGTGCCACTCATGAAGATCTGAGTTCAGCCAGCCATGGTGGTACACACCTGTAATCCCAGAACTCAGGGAGGCAGAGGCAGGCGGATCTCTGCAAGTTCAAGGTCAGCTTGCTCTACAAAGCAAGTCCAGGACAGCCAAGGTTACACAGAGAAACCCTGTCTCTAAAACAAAAATAAAATGCAACAAAACAAAATGAACCTGAGTTCAATGCCCAAAACCTACAAGCTGAAAAAAAAGGAAAAGCTCCTTCCTACAGGATGTCCTCTCAACTTCACACGTTCCGTGACAGCATGAGCATCTGCACTCAGAAACACATGCAAATTCCTTATCAGGACTTTTTAAAAATAAAATCAGAAGAGGGCTGGGGTGTAGCTCAGCAGGTGGACTGCTTGCCCACCACCAGGAGGCCTGGGTTTAGTCCCCAACACTGCAGAAAACCTGACATCATTGCAATCTCAGCATGTAGAAACTGATTAGGAAGATTAGGAAGAGTCAAGGTCATTGTTGACTACAAAGAGAGTTTGAGGCCAGCCTGATCTATGTGAGACTGTCTCAAAAAGGTTCTCTCAAAAACAAGACAATTACAACAACATCAAAACACACTCCAAGTGATGCCTCAGTGGGTACAGGGACTTGCTGGCCTTCCCCAGAACCCACCTGGTGGAGGAAGAGAACAGACGCCTCCCAGGCCTGACCTCTACACGTGCATTGCCTGTGTGCCCGAACACAACAAACGAACGCAAAACTACTGCTAAAAAGTGAAAAAGAGAGCAAGGAAGGGCTAAGGACACAGCTCGGTGGCAAAACACTCATTTAACATGCTCCAGGCCCTTGGTTCTATCCTTAGCACCCCCAAACAAATGAAACAATTGAACACACAAAAGAACAGAAAAAGGGGCTGGTGAAAGGGTGAGTGCTCTGAGGTAAGCCCCTGGTGCCGACACTCCTGTTTGCTCATCTGGGTTCTGTTCCTGAGCACACTCAGCAGCATGTCTGCAAGTTAATGCGGGCTGGCTGACACAGTCAGCCCCTGCCTGAGTCTGCTTCTCTGAGCAAAACAGAAAAGCCAGATCACATCCCTTCTCTCTACAACTCGCCAGAGGTACCAAAACAAAAGGGAACCAGCTGAGGCAACTTCCCGCCCGCCCTAAGCTTGGTAGGGGTTCTTACCACAGGAAAAGCAGCTGCTCCATGTCAACACCTTCCCTCTGCTGGTACTCCCGCAGGAGGCTGTGGGCATGGTCAAGATCCACAGTGCTCCTATAATCGTCCTCTTCGGCAACACAGATATAGTAGGGCTGGAACTGCGGCACTTTAGGAGGTATTGAGAGCCTCTCCCGTGAAGGGGAAGGGCGAGCAACAGCTAAAGTAGTGTCCTGGATGTGGAGAGCTTGGAGCTGCTCAGCCCAGTCGACACCTCTGCCACCGTCAGAACTGGTTCTCAAGTCTGAGGTAGTTGGTACTGATGTAAGTGTCTCTTCGCTGTCACTTCCCCAGTCCTGTGCGTCTTCACACCAGTTCTCAGCTTCAAGGCCACCCTCCTGTTTCTAGAAGAACAGTCAATGAATACAGGCCAGTCCCACTTTGATGACTTCACTGATACCTTCAGCCTCAACACCCATCCCTGTACCTCCCCCAGGGAGCCTAGATATTAGCCCCTTCCTCTCTGGCACACTCCAATTCAACTTCCTGGATTCTAGCCACTCAAAAACGTGTTAAGGCTGTGGTGCTGCATCCATTTCATCTAAGCACTTGCAAGGCAGAAGCAGATGGAGCTCTGTGAGACCCCGAGTAAAACTGTGTCTCAAAACAAACACACAAACAACAAATGCGGGGCGGAAGAGATGGCTCAGTGGTAGAAAGCCCTTGTTCTTAAGAAGTCCAAGAGGACCCAGGTTTAGGGGCTTCTGTAACTCCAGTTCTAGGGGACCCACTGCGCTCTTCTGACCCCCATGGGCAGAAGCTGTGCATGTGGTACACAAATATTCGCACAGGCAAAGACTAACACATAAGATGCAATAAATCATTCCCAGAACAAACAAACCGCAAACATTAAGAGCTGGCTTAAAAACTGTCTTTCTTTCTTCAGGGCAGCTGGGACATGTAGGCCCCGGTGTCTTCAGCCACGATCTTGCTGTTGTGCTTTATGTACTGTAGGGACTGAACAGGGAAGAACCACATTTCTGACTCCTAAGCAGCTGGGAGTTTACACTACATGAATTCAGGGGTTCGTGAGCCAGGCCCGTCTAAAATCAAAGAATGAAGTGAAGAGCAATGCCATGAAGCAGGCTGGACACAGGGGCATACATCGACCCTGGGACGCTGAGGCAGGCTGATGGCTATGAGCTTGATGTCGGCCTGGCTGACACATTTCCAAGCTAGCCGGAGCTACCGATCCACACCCTGTCTGCAAACAAGCCAAAGAGAGAGAGACAGGAGACACACACATGAGGGCTGTTGTGAAAACACAAGGAGAACAGACAGCATGCCAGGCTCTGGGAGAAGGGCGGCATCCACTCCCGCAGCACAGCTAAGTGTCCTGACTGCAGGAGGTGGCCAGGCAGACGGCTGCGACATACGCTTCCAGAAGTCGCGGCTGGGCTCCCCCACAGCCTGTCAATCTGCCCAGCAAAGATGAAAATGTCTTAGCTTGAAAGAAAGAGCTTTTCTACCACACATACACAAACGAATACGTACACTTTCCGACATTTGTTCCAATGAAAAAAATCAAGTATACTACTTGTCTCAAGTGTCCACTGAAAGAAAGTCACAAAATCTAGAGAGAAGGTTCAGTGGTTAGGAGCACTCCCCGGCTGCTGTGCCGGAGGGCTCTGGCTCAGTCCCCAGCACCTACATCAGGCAGCTCAGGAGATCAACCGTCCCTACAAACACCTGCGCTGACAAGCACACGCGCACACACATCCACTAACAGAAAGTAAAACCAAAAGTCACAAAACTGTAAGAGAAGAGGATGTGATGATTTTCAAAGACAAAAACTCATCCAGTTGTACAAGATTTAAAGGGGCTGGAGAGGTGGCTCAGTGGATAAGAGCACTGTCTGCTCTTCCAGAGGACCTGGGTTCAATTCCCAGCACCCACAACTGTCTGTAACTCCAGTCCCAGGGAATCTGACACCCTCACACAGACATACATGCAGATAAAACAGCAATGGACATGAAGATGATAAATAATTAAAAAAAAAAAAAAAAAAACAAGGTTTAAAAGTTTTGTATTAAGGGCATGGAGAAAAGATTCTGCACATACATTAAGCAGCTCTCAAAACGCTCAAGGGATCTGACACCCACACCCATATATATATACATGTATATATACACATATATATACACATATATATACATATATATAGAAATATATATACATACATACATATATATATATATATATATATTTTTTTTTTAAGAGACCAGGTTTCTCTGTGTAGCCCTGGCTATCCTAGAACTAGCTCTGTAGATCAGGCTGGCCTCAATCAAACTCAGAGATCCTTACCTGTCTCTGCCTCCGGGGTGCTGGGAATAAAGGCGTGTACCATCAGCGTCTCGCCTAGATTCACTTTTATGTTACGTGTAGTGTTTTTCCTGAATGTAAGTCTGTGCACCACTGTGTGTCTGCTACACTGGTGAGGCGGAGGGCCGCACTGGAAGCTGGAACTGGAACTGGGGTTACAGATGATTTCAAACCGCCACTAGAGTGTTGAAAATGGATCCTGGCTCCTCTGGAGGAGCAACAAGGGATCTCAGCGGCTGAACCATCTCTCCAGCCTCCAAAGGGACACTTTTTTAAACTGTCTAAGAGAGGGTGTGTGGTAATGCACAGAGGTAACCAGGGCACCAGAGTGGGATTTAGGCCAATGAATTTCTGAGAGTTAAAGGCCGGCGTGGGCTAGGGAGGGGAAACTGTGCCTCCAACACAGAACAACAAAGGTGGTCTTAAGCGAGATGCTGGAAAAGACGCTCAAATTATATCAAAACACACGCGTGCCAATCAGGCTCGCTTTACCTCGACGCGCGGAGTTTCCGGTGGCACCTGCAGACACTGGGAGCGGTACACCTTCCAGCTGAGGGGCAAGAGAGAGGCCGTGAGGGCTCCGCCCCGACGTCCAGCCCCGGCCCGCCCCCTCCGGGCCCAGCCTCCACGCCGGGCCCGCCCGCCTACCTGCGCGTCTCGCCGTCGCCGCAGCCGGGCCGGGCGCAGGCGAACACGTGCAGGAGCCGGTGGAACGGGGATCCCTCCAGCGGGCAGTACACCTGCACGACGAGCGAGAGCCGCTGTTGGCAGCGGCCACACCGCGGCCTCGGAGCGGCAACGGCCGGTAGGGCGTCCTGGGGGCGGGAGGAGGGGCGGACAGGCGCTCAGACCCCGGGGACCCACTCCGCCCTCCCTCCCGGGGACACCCTCCTCCGCCGCGGCCCCGCGGCCCCGCGCTCACCGGGAAGCCGCCCAGCTTGCTAGCCGTCCAGGCGGCGGACCCCTTAGGGCAGCCGTCCACAGCCGCGTCTCGAAGCCCCAGCAGTACCCGGTTCCGGCCGGCCGCCATACCCAACGCGCTCCCACGTGGCGGCGCGAGCTACGGCGGCCGACGGGGAGCAGCACTGTGTGCGCACGCGCGCCGCTGGCCCCGCCCCGTGGGGTCCGCACGGGGCGGGGCCTTCTAGCTAACAGGTTCCTGAGTGTGCCCTGGGCCTGAAATCCGAGAAACCGACGGGTTTTACTTCTGATACCCTGAGATGGGACCTTCGAAAAGGTTTAACTAAAAATGAAGAACTGGAGACAGGGTAACGGAATCGGCAATCAACAAGAAACAACAACAGAAAGAGCGTAATTTTGAAAGTCGCTTAAAAGCCCGTGGGGAAGACGGGTGATGGTATTCGCCTTTAATCCTAACCCTTGGGAGGCAGAGGCTGGGGGGATCTCTGTGAGTTCGAGGCCAGCCCGGTCTATAAAGCAAGTCCAGGCCAACCGGGGCTACACAGAGAGACCCTGCCTCAGAAAAACCACGTACATCGGTGGCTCACAACTGCTTGCACCTCCAGTTCAAGGGTTACCAGGAACACACACGGCGCACGTTAAAGGAGCTCTGGAGTACAGTTTGGACTTCATAGGGAAACTCAAGCCAGCCCTGGTTATGGTTTGAGATTATCTCAGCGAAACAAAACCCTGCAGGCGGGACCGAATCAGCCAGCCTGATCAGTGGCCTTCAGGCAAGTGAGACGCCGTCTCTATAAATACAAATGACACCCCCAGAGGATTGCCATCTGAGGTACCCTCCACAACAACCAAGTGAAGGAGGCTGTAAATGCTATTTAAAAATTTCTAGCCGCTGGAGAGATGGCTTAAAAGCACTGGGCGCTGTCCCAGAGGATCCGGGTTCAATTCCCAGCACCCACGTGGCAGCTCACAACTGTCTGTAATTCCAGGATCCAACACCCTCATGCAGGCAAAACACCAATGTACATAAAATAAAAATATTGAAAAAAAATTTACTAAATGATGGGAAGTCTCATTTTAACCTAAGTAGAGGACACACCACCAGCCTTACAGTGGTTGGCCTCGGCACCATCCAGAGCCTGGAGACGTACCCGGCTCGATCCTCGGTTTAGCACTGTACGAACGCAGCAGACTTAGAGCTGTGTGAAATCCGACTTCAGGTTGAATCAGCAAACACAGCCTGGCAGGCGTTTCCTCTCAGCTAATATCTCCCAAGGCTTATTGTGTGTGTGTGTGTGTGTGTGTGTTCCCATGTGCTAGGAACTGGAAGTAGGATGTGTAAAACGTTTCATTTGTGTGACAGTGCCTATGCCGATGTCAGCATCACTCTTATGCCCCTGAGCTGGCTCTCCAATCTCAAGGTGTGGTTTTAAAATCCATATACGAACCAGACAAAATTCTGGGCCTTGCTAGCCCAGCGTCTGGTTTTTATTAGTGTGAGGAATCAACTTAATGATGTCAAGACTTATTTTGGTTGCTGGTTTTCAGGTCACGGTTTCCTGGTTGGCCCTGTTAGCACAGCCAAGAGTTATCACAGAGAGAGAAGCCCAATTCAGGAATTGTATACATCAGGATAGTTGGTGCTGTGGGGACAGAGAGCCACCCAGCACATCTGGGTTCCACTGCTTTGAGGCCACCACTGCAGTGTGAGGGTGTCAGCAAGACTGTTCACCTCCCCAAAGGTGGCCGCCAGGATGCAAGGGAAGAAGAGACCTCTCAAAAGCCACCATGTTCTCGCAGTCATTTTTCTCCAGCTAAGACCTTTTCCCTACCACTTTCCAATAGCGCCACCTGCTGGACACAAGCCTCTCACACCCCTGGCTGGCCTCTCTGGTATCTGCTCACCTCCTAGCAAGTAGAGTCATGCCTGTGTGATTGCATGATAGAAACTGAACCCAAGCCTTCAGGGAGCTCTAACACTGACCTACGTCTGAGACCCTACTGCCTATGTAATGCTTTGAAACCAGTTTCTACAGCGTAACGAGAGAAACCTGCAACTTGCTCACTCACCCAGGCTAGCCTCCAGTTGTGGTACAATTTTTATGTTTTTTTGGGGAGAGGGGGACGAGGAGAGCATGCATGCCACAGTACACATGACAAAGTTGTCACAGGACCTTAGGGTTAGTCACTCCTTCCACCTTTATACGGGTTCCATGGATCAAATTCAGGTTTGCAGGCGTACACTGTGGTGGTTTGAATAGGAATGGCCCCACAGACTCACGCTTTGAATGCTTGGCCCACAGGGAGTACAGTGGCCTTGCTGGAGGGCGTCACCCGCATCTCACGCACTCAAGCTCAGCCTAGTGTGGCATTCGCTTCTGCAGCCTTCTGACAAGGATGTGAGCTCTCAGCACCGTGCCTGTGTGCTGCCATGCTTCCTGCCATGTCAGTAACGGACTAAACCTATGCACTGCCAGTCCCAAGGAAATGTCTTCCTCTGTAAGAGCTGCCATGGTCATGGTGTCTCTTCACCACAACCGAAATGCTAAGACAAGTATTTTTATGCACCGAGCTGTCTCGCTGGCCCAGTTAACACGGAGTAAAGGAGAGTGGTTTGACTTGTCAGTCTCACAAAAGCACACGTGACAGCCAGGACAGCAAGGATGCCCAGCCGAAGTTTTCTTTTGAAGAGTTTACCAGAAGGCTTAGCAGTGAAGAGCACTTGCCGAGGACCCAAGTTGGGTGGCGTACAACCAGCCCCCCGTAAAGGCATTTCCCCCCATAAAGGGGTGTGATGCTCTGCCCTGGCCTCCGCCAGCACAAACACAAAGATGGCTCAGTGGTGAAGATTCTCCAAGCCTGACAACCAGAGTTTCATCCCCAGAGTCCACTCGGTGGAGAGAGACCTTCCAGAAGCCACTGTCCAACCTCCACACACGCACCACACACGCACACCACACATACACACACACTAAGTAAATATATGAAACTTAACAATTCACCCCTGGGTTTTGGTACCAAAAAAACAAAAGCAAAACAAAATAACAAAAACCTAGTTAGTGAAGCAGATAGTTTTTCCACTTTACCAAGATGAGGAGTGAAAGGTGAAGATTTGACTGGAGATCAAATTTGACCTCCTAACTTTGACTGCACGGCCCCTCCCCACCCCCTTTTTGTTTCATGAGACAGGGTTTCTGTGTGTCCTGGAATTCGGGTGTCCAGGCTGGCCTTGAACTTGGAGATCCACCTGCCTCTCCCCCCACCAAGTACTGGGATTAAAGGTGTGTGCTGCCACCATCACCACCACCCAAATGTGCTCTCTCCCCCTTTCAAAAAGATTTATTTATTATTATATATACAGTGTTCTGCCTGCATGTGATCTCACTATAGATGGTTGTGAGCCACCATGTGGTTGCTGGGAATTGAACTCAGGACCTCTGGAAGGGCAGCCACTGCTCTTAACCTCTAAGCCATCGCTCCAACCCAGTACCCCCTACTTAAAGAAGGGTCCTCCACTCCAGACTCGCTCACTACTGAAACAAGAGCCAACCAGGACCTAAGCAGGTCACCCCCCCTGACAGTAAAGTACCACCTCAGGAAACTTAAGAGGCTGAGCCCAGGCCTGCTCTAGAGCATCTTTATTCTGGCTGGGATGTGAATAGAGGTCATAATGATCAGAGGCGTCAAAGCACTTCAGCCTGCTTCAACAGGGAGGGTGCGCACACAGTGGGTGGCTGGCGACTCCCCACTAACTTCTCCCGAAGGCCTCATAGTCCAAGCCCACTGTAGTGGCGTGCCCTGGGCGGGGAGGGGCAGGACATGCAGTGCGTACGGCAAGGAGGGACAGGAAGGACCGGTCAGTGGGGCTATGGCCGAACTTAGATCTTGGCGTCCCGCTGCTGCTTGATGAAGCCGATCAGTCCGTTCGTGGAGGAATCGTGGGATGTCACGGCAGAGCTGCCCTCCAGCTCGGGCTCGATTTTCTTGGCCAGCTGCTTCCCCAGCTCCACTCTGCCAGGGAGGGGTGGGAGAGGAGGGTGAGCCCAGTTCCAGAGCCAGCCCACAGCCACTACAGACCCGGCCTCGGAGACTCACCCCCACTGGTCGAAGCTGTTGATGTCCCAGATGATGCCCTGAACGAAGATCTTGTGCTCGTACATGGCTGCAGAGGACGACACCCATCAGCACCCTCTCGTTCTCTGCCCCATCCGCGCCACCCAGGCCCGCCCTGCCCCCACTCACCAATCAAGGCTCCCAGAATGAATGGCGTGAGCTTGGTGAACACGATTGAGTTGGACGGACGATTTCCTTCAAAGACCTGCAGGGAACAAGAACCGCCTTCAGTGATGCACAGAGACTTCGGGGTGCTCAGCCCTACAAGGGCAGGGGTCTCTGCAGAAGAGCCGGGAAGACTCTAAGAGCCAAGGTGGTGGATGAGTTCCAGAAAGCAGTGTCTTTCAGACACAACAGGGCCGGTGCACAAATACACACACGTCCAAACCAGACAGAAGTCCCATCACAGAGAAGCAGACATGAAGCTCCGCCTCTAACCAAGAAGCTATCTGCAAGTAAGTCCAGCCTGGTCTACAAAGGTAGTCCAGGACAGCCAGGGCTACAGAAACCCTATCTTGGAAAAAACAAAAAAACAAAAAAACAAAGGAAAAAAAGATAAACTTGCAGCAGGAGCAAGTCCCCAGGTTAACTCTGGTCCCCAAGCTTTTAAAGAGGAGGAGCAGTCTGACATTTAAGTCTGAGGCTCAGACCCTCCACTGTGTAGGACAACCAAGTCATACAACGAGCCCCTACCCTGACCCCTCGATGTCATCCCTCCTGCACGTCACCCTCAAGCTGAACTTAACAAGCAAGGCTGACCTTGTGTGGCAAGAGCTTCTCTAAGTCCTCTGCGCTCTTTCCGGCAGCCTGGAGCTCCTTCCTTGCTTCTTCGGGTCCCTTTCCCTTCATCAGGGCCTCAGTCTGGGCCAAGAAGTTGGCCAGGAGGATCTGACGAGAGAGGCACACAGTCAGGGTAGCAAGCACTGCCAGGGCCTGCTACTTCTCGGGCCGGGTTAGTCCCAGCATGGTCCATTCACTGCACAGCTCAGCAGGAGGGCGGGGGGGGGGCACGCATCTGATGACGGGGTAGGCGACAACGCTACCTTCCATTTTTCTTTCAAGGGACGTGTTACTTAGGGATGGAACCCAAGTGCCCTCCTGCCGAACCTCAACCCTCTTCCTTCTTAAAACTTGGCACAGGTTTTTGCTCAGTTACCCAGGCTGCCCTAAACTAGCAGATCCTCCCGTCTCAGACTCTGAGGAGGCTGGGATCGCCGATGTGTGCTTCCTCGCCAAACTTCCTGACAGAATCTCCAGTCCTTGCCAAGGGGTCCTGCTGCTGACTGTCTTGTAAAACTTTATGAATCAGGTCAACAGTGCTGCAGCACAGAGGCACAGCCTGGGCTGTGGGGGCACACGCCTGGAACCCCTACACTAAGGAGGCCGAGGCAAGAGGACAGCCTGAGTTGCATGGTGTGAACCCTGTTGAAAAACCAAAGACAAAAAGATGCCCGGGTGCCAGTAAGGAAGCAGAATGTCGGCCCTCACAAGGAAGTAGATTCCGCCAGAAACCTGAATGAACAAGTATTTTCCCCAGAAGTCTGGCTACATCCTAGGTCTTAACTGTCAGCATGACATAGGCTCAAGTCATCTGAGATGCGAGTTTCAATGGAGACTGCCTAGTTCAGACTGGCCTGTGGAGAACGGCCCAGCCCACCGAAGGTAGCATTCCTAGGTAGGTGGCCCTGGACTAGAAAACTAAGAAAACTAGCTAAGCATGAGCCTTGGGCTTGAGCCAGCAAACAGCCTTCATCCATGGCCTCTGCTTCATGCTCTTGTCCTGGCCTCCACCCAGTCACGGACTGTGACTTAGTAAGCTGAAGTAAACCCTTTCCTACTCCAGCCTCGCTCCTCCGTGGAGTCTTTCCTCATAGTAGTAGAGATGGAACTAAAACAGACTAACCCCTTGAGTTTCGCCCATGCCTTTTATGAGGTAGGAACCTGGCTGGGGTTCCAACGCGGGGAACTGAGAGAACAGACTGGGTGGTCCCCTGCTGGGGCCGTGAGAGAAATGTAACCTCTGAGCGGAGCAGCGGTGGGAGCCCCAGAACATCCAGACAGGCCTCTTACCTTGTGGTGCAGACCGTTCCGGATGGGGTGCTGGGTCTGCACGGGGATGAGGAAATCACAGGGGATCATCTTGGTGCCTGTTAAGGGCAAAGGCACAGTGCTCATCCATACGGTCCCAGGCCGTGGGGGCTACCCAGGCAGCCTTCAGGAAGGCACTGTCCTAAGTGGGGAGGTTCCTGCTGGCCCATCCACATCCCACCAGGCACCATGGCCACTCGCCCAGGACAGACGGGCCCTACCTTGGTGGATAAGCTGGTAGAATGCATGTTGGCCGTTGGTCCCTGGCTCCCCCCACACGATGGGGCCTGTCTGGTGGTCCACCCGGGCACCAGACTTGGTGATGTACTTTCCATTGGACTCCATGTCGCCCTGGAACGAGGACAGAAACTCAGTCCTCTCCCTATAAGATCTGCCTTTCGCAAACTGCCTGGATCCTTCCTGGGGTACCCCAACTTCACATGGGGAGCCCTGTAAGTGTCGGTCCTCGGGCTCCCAAACTTTCTGGCTTAAGGCTACCGTGCCATAAGGCCCACGAGCAGGGAAGACAGATCTGGAGGCAGGAAGGAGATCTCTTTAAAAACAAAATTTATTCTTCCTGTAAGAGGCCTGAGGTGACCCAGGAAGACAGTCCACTGCTCTCTTGACCCAGAAAACCTATCAAAATCATGCAAATTAAGAGGTCAAACCTCATTCACTTTAGCCAGGTGCAGTGATGCACACCTGTAATCCAAGCACTCATAGACGCATAGGCATGCGGATCTCTGAGTTCGAGGCCAGCCTGGTCTACAAAGCAAGTCCAGGACAGCCAAGGCTACACAGAGAAGCCCTCTCTCGAAAAACAAAAACCAACCAACCAACCAAAAACCCAAAAACACTTTGTTCACTTTAAGAACAACCCTGAAGCTGCCTGGGAGGCTGCTCAGCAGTTAGAGTGCTGCCAGATCTTCCGGAGGACCCAATTTCAATGCCCAGCAGCCACATCAGGTAGGTCACAACCGCCGGTAACCAGTTCCAAGAGATCCCACCAACCTCTCCTGGCCTCTGTGGGCACCTTGGCACACTGGTGGCATTCACTCACACAGATACACACAAACACACATCCAAAGAAAAGGGGAGAGGAGACTGTGAGTGGGTAGGTGTGCCCAGTGCAAACGACAGGGCTGGACAAAGGGTCAGGGGCCCAAAAGTGTGCATGTGGTTACAAACGCGGAAAGGTTTGGCTGTAAATCCTCTCGCCAATGAACGAAGCACCCGAGACGGACTACAGTCTGCAGGTCCCAGGGGTCCCAGGGGTCCCAGCTCACACCGTCACCCAGAACAGCAACGGAAGGTGACAGCCAAAGAGGAAGACAAGTGCCCACAACCGACACAGGGCAACTGGCCGGGGCACCTCTCCCAGTGGTGAGATTCAGCTGACAACATGGATGGAACAGTCTCGGTCACCACGATGTGCTGCGAACCCAGCAGCAGAGGGGAGCCTCGGCCATACCAGAGGGCAAGGGGAGGCACTGGGCACCTGCCACTAGACCCTCCCAAGCACAGTCCGGCCTTCGGTACCTGCTGGAAATAGGCAGCAAAACGGTGCATGTACTGGTCATAGGGCAGCATGGCGTGGGTCTCACAGCCGTACAGGTTGATGTACCAGATCCCCAGCAGAGCCAGCAGGACGGGGGCGTTCTTCTCCAGGGGTGTCTTCTGGAAGTGCTGGTCCTGCAAGAACACGGGAGGTGAGAGCTGAACAGCTGGCAGGGAGAGACGTGGGGAGAGGAAGGAGGGTCAGGATGCATGTGACTCGGCCCTCCCGACACTCACCATCCAGTGAGCCCCAGACAGTAGCTGCTCGAAGTGGTCAAAACCTGTTGACACAAAAAATCGACATCAAAAGAAAAGGCCGGCCCTGCGTTCGTTCTCCTGGCAGCTGGTTCCAGTCCCTTCTGGAACCAGAAGTTGGACCTGGGAAAAGGAGGGGCCTGAAGAAAGCTTCTCTCTTCAGAGTGGGCCCTGAGCATGAAATCACCCTATGGCTATCTCTCCCAGTACTGAAAGATACATATGTCTAGGCATAAGCAGAGGGCAGAAGCCTGTGATAAGCAAGGCACTCACACATACAGCGTCACCCTCACACTGCAATACTGCCCCCTGCAGGCGGCTGAGAAACACTTACCTATGTGCAGAGCGATGGACAGTCCAATGGCTGACCACAAGGAGTAGCGGCCACCTACCCACTAGAAGAGAAGGAAAAGGCGCTGAAGGAAGGCAGGCACACCCTACCCTCCCTCCTGCCACACCTCTCCCTAGAAAGCCACCGTTCCACAGGTATAGTTTGGAGGGCTTGACCCAACCCAGCTCAACCCAACGCTGGCCACCGGGTAAGGCCCTGATGACTCTTTCCGTGGTGGCAGCAAGGCAGACTCACACGGAACCGATCAAAGCCATAGACTCAACATGTTACCATGGTTGGCCTTTTCTTCCTGGCAGTCTGTCTCCTCAGGACTGGCAGACAGCCTACACCTGTGTCACCGTTTGTCTTCTTGGTGCTGACAGAGCCAGGACCTCATACCTGTGCCAGTCCCTACCTTCCTCAGCGCTGACAGAAATGGGCTTCCGAGCTGTGCTAAACCTGCTTCCTCAGATGCTGACACACACAGACCCTCAGACCTGTTCACAATCCCATCTGCTCAGATGCTGGCAGATCATGCCTTCATACCTGTGCACAAGTGCCTCAGAAGCGACTCGGAGCCTCATACCCGTGCCTACCTTTACTGCCTCAGACACTGATGGACTTAGTGCCTCCCACCTCTGCCAAATGTCTCGTGTCCTCAGACACTGGCAGACCAAGTGCTCAGACCTCTGCTGAACCTGCCTGTGGAAAGACTGAAACACCCAGATCCTGTCTCCTCAGACAACGACAGACCCCAAACCTCATACCCGTGCTCACCCTGTCTCCTCAGACAACGACAGACCCCAAACCTCATACCCGTGCTCACCCTGTCTCCTCAGACAACGACAGACCCCAAACCTCATACCCGTGCTCACCCTATCTCCTCCGCCACTGACAGACCAGAACCTAGTTCCTGTGCCCACCCTGTCTCCTCAGCCACTGACAGACCAGAGCCTCCTCGTACCTGTGCCCACCCTGTCTCCTCCGCCACTGACAGGCCACAGCCTTGTACCTGTGCCTACCTGCCTCGTTATCAAGGACAGACCCACTAACGCATAGCTATATCTAGCCTGTCTCTTTGGTCACTAACGGACCCAAAACCTCACAACTGTACTTACCATCTCCTCAGACACTGACAGACAGAACTCCATACCTTTACCTACCCTGTCATCTCATGTACTGACAGATCCGGAACCTCAGGCCTGTACCTACCATGTCTTCTTGGTCACTGACACACCCAGAGCCTTGAGTCTGTGGCCACTCTGCCTCCTTGGTCCAAATTAGGCCGAGACTAACCTACCATATCGCCTCACACACTGACAGCCTCCGAGCCTCAGACCTGCATCCATTCTGTCCCCTCAGTCACTGACAGATCATTAGCTTTGGACCTGTGCTTACCTTGCCCACCCGAGACGCAGAGAGGCCCACAGCTTCCCGCCTGTGTCTACACTGCCTCTCCAGACATGGAAAGACCCAGGGTGTGAGGTGCTGAGACCGACCATAAATAGTCTGGATCTGAGGGATTGGCACCTGTCACTTGGAAGCACTCCGGAACGGCAAACACTAGAGTCCTGAGGCAGGCGCAGCCTCTTCTTATAACAGACCCAAAACGCACAGGCAATGATGGGGAACAACTTCCTTTCCAGTCTCTCAGGCTGACATAGGACGCGAGCCCCACTAGCTGCCAAGGAGAGGTGCTAGACCACACATCCACTAGAGGTCCTGTGGTGTGTGGATGTGTCTTCCGGAGGCCTGAGGAGACGGCCCCAGAAAAGCCGGGTGCAAGTACGGAGGGGGGGGGGGGCAGAGGGCCTAAGGTCTGAGAGCCAGGCACAAAGGAAGACAGAAAACCCAAGCATCCTGAGGCTGTCTGTCCTGAGATGAGGACAGCCTGGGCGTGGGGAGCTGAAGAGAGCGAACACAGGAAGTTCACACAGGCGAAACTCAAAGAATGAGAAATGTGGCCCAAATCCCTCTGGCTAAGACAATGAACTGTGGATTCATCTGGAAGGACCCAGGTTTTAGGAAGAGCTTTGCTACAAAGACCATGTCACAGAGACCATGTTGGGGTGACATGGGCTCTCAGATCTTACCTAAAGGACTCAAGTTTTTGAACTGAAATTAGGTGGTCAGCGGCCCTCAGGCTCTAAACCTCAAATCGTACCGTTTATATCCCTGGGGCAATTCAGACCATACACCCATGAGGAGACGGGCTACAGGCCCCAGCTCCCCGCAATAGCCCCTGACTGAGGACAGGTAGCGGGACTGGCTCAGGCTCTTGGGTGCTAGGATTAGAAGTATGTGCCTTGATGATTGGCTCATATGAAAACTGTTAATTTCACTCTGATTATATGTTCCCGTGTCTATATATGCGCACTCGTGCTCCGTCAGCTGTCTTACCTGTTGAGCCATCCTACCAGCCCCACAGTGGTTCTCTTACACAACTCTGTCTGACCAAACCCCTCAGGTCTGGCCAAACATTATGTCTTCCAGGGCTAGGTCCTGCCCCACACATTTCACCTAACAGGCCTGGGGTACTTTTGTGCCCGAAGCCAGGTGGCTCGGGCACCTCTTCCTGGACCCACAGACTGACTGGCGAGGCTGGGTAAATTACCCTACCGTCACCTGCAGGCCTGGCTCCACCTCCCTGCACCCAGCTACAGTGGACACAGCCTGCGGACTGCCCCACCTTGACCATCCACCTGAGTCGATGGCTGCAGGCCCATCTCCGTAAGAGCGACC
>REGO01000034.1:3002739-3109837 GCA_010120015.1 Rhombomys opimus
ACTCGTTGCCAAAGTGGGACTCACGTGGTTCAGCAGTTAAGAGCACTGACTGCCCTTCCAGAGGTCCCGGGTTCAATTCCCAGCACCCACATGGCAGCTCAGTACTCTATATAACTCCAGGATCTGACACCCTTACACAGATAAGCACACAGGAAAAACAATAACGCATGTAAATAAAAATAATTATTATGGTAATCTCACAGTGAGGCTAGCAGAAATTTTGAAACAAGGCTGGACTCTTAGACAGAGACCAACTCTTCTGGATCACGTCCTAGGCTGCGCACACACTCAGCAAACATTCTACCACTGAGCTGAATCCGCAGCCCACATGGCATTGAGACGGAAGCTTACTATGTGCACAGCCCACACGGACCGTGTACTGGCAATCCCAGCCTGTGTCAGTCTCCTGGTTACTGGGGTGGCAACCTACGCTGCCATGTCCAGATGCTTGCAAATAATTCCCGATCCCGGTACAGCCCCGGGAGAGTTCCTACCTGGCCTTGATAGCAATGGCCTGTGTCCCCACAAGGACATTGTCATCATGGCCCTATGTGAATGGGAAAGCTCAGTCCCAACAGGCTCTGCTTTGTTCTCTGACCCCCTCCCCATTTATCCATTTATTCTATCTCATGTGCATGAGTGTTTTCCTACATGTATGTCCACTTATGTTATTACATGCATGCAGTGCCTGTGGAGGCCACAAGAGGGCAACAGATCCCCCAGAAGTGCAGTCACAGAGGGCTGTGTGCTGCCGCATGGGTGCTGGGAACTGAGTCAGGATCCTCGGGGAGAGCAGCCAGAGCTCTTACACACAGGAGCATCCTTCAGCTTCTGGTTTCTCTCTTTAAAGTCCATGGACCACCTGGTGAGGACACTCAGGCCTATGAGGAAGCCCATGCATGTGGAAATGAATTGAGGATTCCTTCCAACAGGCAGTACCAACTTGCCATTCATGGAATCTTCCAGAACTGACACCTTCAGAGACCTGCAGGACGGGCCGACACTGACTACCACAACAGACCCATCCAAACAAGAGCCAGGCCTGGTGGCACAAGCCATTGACCCCAGCACTCAGAGAGGCAGAGGCAGGGGGATCTCTGTGAGTTCCAGGCCAGCCTGTTCTCCAAAGTCAGTCCAATACAGCCAGGGCTACACAGAGAAACCCTGTCCCCAAAATCAATCAATCAATAAATAGATAGAAAGAACTTCTGGCCAGAGACACCATGACATAACTGTGCTCACTGCTGTGGTAAGACAAGTTCTGCTGTGATTCCCACGCAATGATAAAGGACCGACGATGCGAGTCACAGGATCCGGTCCTAGTCAAAACCCGAGCAAGGGGCTACAGATAGCTCAACAGGCGACAGCGCTGGCCACTCTTCCAGGGGAACCAGATTCAACCTCCAGTACCCACAAGGGGAGGCTCACAACCATCTAACTCCGGCCCCAGGGCATCTACCTCCCTCCTCTAGCCTCAGCAGGCACTGGATGCATACACGCACACAGTGCAGAGACATACACACAGGCAAAATACCCATAACACCGGAAATTAAATATCTGAAAGCTGAATGCACTGGGTGTAGTAGCTCATGCCTGGAACAGCAGCGCCTGGGACGGCTGGGCTGTCTGTGTCCACTCTGTCTCTACACAAACAAGCAAGACAAACCTAACACTCTGACAGCTGGAAGGGTCAGTGAAACCCTAAAAATGATGAGACAGCCCTGAGGCTGTTGGTATGGGTTTAAAGAAAGGGCAGAACCACTATGAGATCCCTTTCCTCCTACTAGGTTGCCCTGTCTGGCTTCGACGTGACGGGACCTGCCTGGTCTTACTGTAGCTTGTTTTGCCGTGTCGGGTTGACGTCCCTGGGAGGCCTGCTTTTTTCTGAGGGGAGGTGGGGATGGACTGGATCTGGTGAAGGGAGGAGGCTGGGAGAGACACTGGGGAGAGGTCAGGCTGCAGGTGGAATGTGATATATGAAAGAACTTAAAAAAAAAAAAAAAACGGTAGGAAATATTGCTGGAAATTGTAGGAAAAAAAGAATTTTTGTAGGCCAGGCTTAGGATCTCATTTTGGGCCAGGGCCAGTGCCAGCAGTGACCCCGTGCTTCCCGCCAAGCCTGACCTGCTGAGTTCATTCGTGGGGAACAGACGACCACAAGCTGAACTCCACATGCACTGTGACACCTGTACATCTATGTACAAATAAATACATGTGGGAATAACAGTTTTTGATATTACATAGCTATATATTACATAATATAGATGTAATATAAAATTATATAACTATGTAATACAGTATATAATATGCTATTATAAATTGAATAAATAACATATTATCTATAATTATATTATCTATTAAATATATAATGTGGCATATAATATAAAATTATATAACTATAATACAGCCTATAATATACAATTATATATTTAATATATAATAGATAATATAATTACTCATAAAATTCATAGGTATTAATGTATTACATTTAATATTAAATATATTTTAATACTGTTTAAATATATATATTTAATATTATATATATATAGCTGCAGACGGATACCCCCATGATAAGCCTCTTATGGAGTCTCACTAAGCTTCTGTAAGAACTACAGTGTCTGAAAATGTATCTGTGTGAACTGAACATAGCTAAGCGAAGCAGGTACGTTACATACGTAAGAGACCTTTGGACACTCGTATTTCCACAGACAGCTGGAGGCTGAGAAAACCAAGCAGCTGTAAGCACAGGCCGTATTCTACCTGGAGAGAATGAGGGGCGGGAGGCCAAGGGCCTTAAAGAGCCGCTCCCAAGCCTTTCGAACGAACTCATCGACTACCAGCTGCGTCCTGTCTGCTGGGTCACAGAAGTGCATCAACCAGCTTGGCAGGGTGGTGAGTGCCTGTATTCCTGGCATTCCGGAGACGGAAGCAGGGGAAAGATAGGGATCAGGTGTTCCAGGCCAGCCTCAGCTCCGTGGCGGTACACGCCTCAAAAACCAACCAACCAGAGCAACAGGACTAGCACCTCTGCCTTCATTTTCCCTGTGTGAAGTGGTCACAGCAGTAGTGCGCCTGGCCTTTGCTGGAGGTCTCCACGCCCACCTGTAACTTTAGAGGGATGGTACTCGGAGCTGCACGAAAGGGAGCGCAGGCTTGTGTACACCCGCACCTACCTCGGCTGACTCAGCTTCCACCTGCTATCATAACGGATATGTAAGGCCTCCTGGGAGCCAGGCGCCGTGCGCACGCCTCTAACTCCAGCACTTGGGAGGCAGAGACAGGCAGATCTCTCTGAGTTTGAGGCCAGCCCAGTCTACAAAGTGAGTCAGGGACAGCCAGGGCTACACAGAGACCCTGTCTCAAAAACAAAACAAGAAAAAAAACAAGTTCTGAGAGAATGAGTGCTGGAACTGTCTGCTTTTTTGAGACAGGGTTTAACACTGAAGCCCAGGCTGGCCTTGAACTCAAGGCAATTCCTCTGCAGCCTCCCAAACGCTGAGGCGACAGGTATGAGCCAGCACAGGTGTTTAAAACATCTGTGCGTGCATATAGCTCTGTTCCAGCCCAAACAGGGCTACCATGTCTTGAAACAGAAAATAAAAAAAAAGCAGGCATGGAAAATGCCCTGTCAATTCCAGAAGAGGAAAAAAAAAAGTAGTAGTCTCATGGGGTGTCTAGATTTCTTCTACTTGTATTCTTGTTTTGCCTCCATACACGTATGAGCACTCCGTGTGTGCCTGGTGCACACGGAGTGCCACGGAGGTCAGAGGAGGGCCATGGGTCCACTGTTAGTGGAAGTGTGTACAGGTGGTTGTGACAGATGCACTGAGTGTTGGCAACTGAACCGGGGCCTTCTGCAAGAGCAGCCAGTGTTCTTAACCACAGAGCCCTGGCCCCAGTTCCCCAAAAAGATACTCCATCTTCTCACTCTCACAGTCAAGCGCTTTCTCCTCACACACACACAAATTAAAAGAGAAACTCATTGTGCTGTTTTGTTTTCTTCAAGACAGGGTTTCTCTGTGTAGCCTTGGCTGTCCTGGACTCCCTCTGTAGACCAGGCTGGCTTCGAACTCAACAGAGATCTACCTGCCTCTGCCTCCCTGAGTATTGAGAGAAAAACTCGTTTTTTGTTTTTTTTTTAATGTAAATTTGCACATTCTTTCTTTGGGGAAAAAAGGCTTTAGGACAGATACATACCATTGTCTTTGGAAATCGTGTCACCACTGTACCTCAGACTGGCCCCAGGCACGTCATCCCCCTCCATCAGCCTCCTGAGTGCTGGGATGACAGGCATGCCACCACGCCTGACTAAGACAGCATCTGGCAACTTTCTAGTATATAATAAACAGTACAACAGGACAATACAGCCAGCACCACAGGGACTGACCATCCTGATAAACGAGAGTAGATTTTCCTTTGGTTGTTGTTTTCTTGTTTCCTGTACATTTGCAATTGCTAGATAACATGTATTGGTAATTCGTAAGATGGTGTGATATTCTCATGCATGGATTAAGCAACAGGTCAGAGTAACTGGTATAGGCATTACTTAAAGTCATTCCCATTTCTCTTTACAAGTGCTTGCCTGTCTCATGCCAGGCTTCCCGGCGCTGGCTTGCGGCTCTCCCGCCTCAGTTTCCCCGCTCCTGGGACCATTGGTGTGTACCACTGTGCCTGACTATAGTATTCGCTTTTAAGAGGAACGGCCACAGGAAGGATAATTCCTCAGTGAGAACGCCACCGGTTAGCATTTGCTTGTTCACTGGGCTTTGGGATTTGAGGGAGGGTCTCCCCGGGCAGCCGGGGACTGGCAATCCTACTTCAGGCTCCCGAGTGCTGGGATTACGGGCACGACCCACCATACCCACGTTGCATGTTTTGAACTAAAAATACCTAGTCGTTCTGAGTCAGCAGATCCCTCAGCCAGCTTTAGGGGAGTGTCATCCTGCAACAGCGGTGGTGGAGACTGTCCAGCCCAGCCGCTGGGATGCCCTTCTTCCCACACTTCACCTCGGGGACACTTGGAGATCCAGAGCCCCGCCAGGGATCCCCAGCCTCCCTCGCCCCAGGAAGCCCTGCATCCAGGTGGCACCAGGCCTTTGGAGATCGATGCCAATGTCACTTTCAGGTCTGAAAATGGCTCTTGGCCAAGGCCAGCTTCGGACTCTGACCAGCCACATGCGGGAGCTGCTGCTCTCCGGCACGAGCCCAGAGGGATCACAGCTGCCTAGATGGTCACTCTCTCAGCACGCCAGACCCATGCAGACACACGAAGCACACACCCACGGGTCCCACACACCACCCCGCACCTGCCAGCATTTGCAGGATCACCCTGGGATACACACTGAGGCCACAATGTTTTTGTTGGTAAATTTAGCTGGTCTCTCAGACAACCTACACTGCCTCCCACCCCACAAATACACAGAAGAGGAGGTCAGCTGGGCACAGTGTGATGCAACCTTAATCCCAGAACTAGGAAGGCAGAGGCAGGAGGATCTCTGTGAGTACAATGGGGCTACAGAGGCCAGTTCGGGCTACACAGACCCTATTTAAAACAAACGAAGGGAGACAAAGGGCTATGTGTATGGTGTGGCTATACGCATTGATACTGACCAGGGACATGTTTACATCATTTTCAGTGTAAATTAGCTGTGGGGGTTGGGGGGGTGGAATGTAGCTCAGTTGGTAAAGTGTTTTCCTATCATGAAAAGCCTCGAGTTTTACACACACACACCCAGCCACCTCCACCCATACAACAGGTTGTGGTGATGCACACGTGCAGTCCCGGGCCTTGGAAAATGAAGAGAGCACGCTGACTCTGAGGGGAATTCAGGTCTCGGCAGAGATGCCGGCCAGGGTCAGCAAGCACACAGGTCACCACCACCTGGGGCTGCAGCAGAGCCAGAAATCTGAACACATAATCGTGGCCAAAGGCTGCGCGTCAGCTTACCTGGCAGAAGGCCTTCATCTTGTCCAGAACCTTGTTGACCTCTGGCATTACGTCTTTGCCATCCACCATAATGGGTGTGTTGGACCGGTTCCGAAGGGCCACATGGAGCACTGCCCGATTCTAGAGACGAAGGCCAGAGAAGAGGAACTACCACAGGCCCGAGAGCCTGGGTAGCTCAGACCCCGCACCGGACCAATGGGTTCAGGCATCCATGAACACCACGTCTTTTACAGAGAACCTATTTCATGCTTTGGGAGGGAGAGCTACCTAGGACTGAGCACAGGAAATCCTGTGCCCAGCTCTGAGGCTGTGGACAGTCAGGAGCAGATACAGCAGGATCTGAGCATGCCTAAAACAGCCCCCGAGGGACCCAGGGCATGAAAAGCCTGACTACGCCCCTTCGGTGGACTAACCGTAACCTCAGCCATCCTGATGACAGAACTCCTTGTTGTGGCACCTTCTGAAAAAACGTCCCAAGGCCTCAGGATTGAGGCAAAAGCAGAAGATCCCCCTCACCCTACAGCCTCCCTGCCACAACCGTCACACACTAAACCAGAACTGAAGTCTGCCACAGGTGCCAAGCAGCTCACCCGGTCATGAGGGCAAAAGGGCCCGTGGAGCTAAAGACAATAGCAATCTTGGGAGGAAGCTGGTATAAAGGTCCCGGCTGGCCAGGGGAACCACAGCCATCTGGGGAGAGCTTCCCTGTGGGTGGGAGGGCCTGAGGCCAGCCCACCTGCCCCATCTCGTCCCACTCCTCCCCATGTTCCTGAAGCAAATGCACCCCCCACAGGAAGCCCTCCTGGACTGTGGCCTCCCTCACGCAAGCCCAGCAGTGCATGCCCAGCTGCTTATAAGGGCACCTCTGCCCTCCAGGCCCTCAGACGCCTCACATGGGAAGAGAACAGGGCTGGAGAGATGGCTCAGCAGTTAAGAGCACATACTTGCCAGGATGGTGGCACACGCCTTCAATCCCAGCACTCAGGAGGCAGGGGCAGGCACATCTCTGTGAGTTCGAGACCAGGTCTACAGAGTGAGTTCCAGGACAGGCAGGGCTACACAGAGAAACTCTGTCTTGAAAAACAACAACAACAACCAAAAAATAAATAAATAAGGCTTCAATTCCCACAGCACAACAATGGGCAGCTCCAACCATCTCCAGGCGAATCTGACAAGGTACCTGTATTTATGTGCACATAATCACACACTCAAAATTAGAAATAAAAATCAAAAAAACAGACATTGATTTTTTTTTTTCTTGTTTGCTTTCTTTTGCAGGGGAGGTTGCAAGGGCAGATAGGAAGGGACAGGGAGATGAGTGGGATTTGGGGTACATGATGTGAATCAAAAAAATGACAAAAAACAAAACCTACAAGGGAGTAGCAATCAGACCATTCAAGGAAACAGTATCATTTCCTAGAAAAGAGTAAGCCAGAGACTGAGAACAGTGTGGGTATGCAAACCAGGCCAGAGACAAGATTTTCCAACACTTGTCTCATCCCCACCGCTTACTGCCAAAGAGAGGGAGGGCTTTGGTGACACATTTCTTGCTGACACCAGGACAACTTCCGGCAAGGACCCATCAACATTGAAGTTCTCCAAGAAAATGTCAGGGCAAGCCGTAGGCAAACCTCTCCCTTCAGGCTTAAGTTGTGCCCCTCCCTGGACAGACACCAGGAACTGTCCCAATTTGCTTGCCAAGTCCAGGCTGCCAGGCTCGGGAGATGTCACACCCCAAAGCTCTGCAACCAGCCCCCAAAGGAACGCCTCCAGCACCTCATGAGGCAAAAACATTGCTTAAGAGTAAGGGTGAAGACACAGGCTGAGGCCGCTAACAGTCTGACGAGCAAGAGGGAAGGAAGAGGCCTGCGGTGGGAGTGCCGAGTCCGTTGGACCTGCTTACCTCGGTGCTGTTGATCTTCGCACCACTGAACATGCTTTCCCGGGCGGTCTCCACGCCTCTGGACTTGGCCTGGGAAGAGAAGACACTGAGGCCTAGTGGCCATCACAAGCCCAGCCCCCAACTCCCACCCCGGCGAGGTGGACAGATGGTCCCAGCCTGTTTTCCTTTCCCACTGCCTTTGAGGAGCGTGCTCAGACAGCACGCTCTGACAGCCCACGCCCTGGAGATCCCCAGGATGCCACACCAATTGTGGACCCACAACCCAAAACAACCCCCACACCCTTATCCGAGATCAGGTCCATTACCAGGTCCACCAGCATCTGCATCACCTCCTTGTTCACAAGGTTCTTGGAGTAGTCCAACAGAATATGCCCATGGTTGGTGTTGAGGTCCAAGCTGCAGAAGGATGCACAACCGGCTGGTCACACCCCAGCCCACCCACTCTGGGTCACACCCCGGTGGCAGTGCCTGTTGCCTGGCCACAAAGGCAGACCTGCAGCACTTCAGTGGAAGAGGGCATGCCACAGAACCAAGAGGCAGGCAGACCCCGGGCTAGGAGCCTGGTGTGGATCAAGGAGGGTGCAGCCGCCTTGCAGAACCAGAGCTGCCCCTCCCCCTCCATCCTCCACGTCTCCACCTTACTAGGGAACACCCATGCAGAGGTATCAGGGACTTCCAGTGACGAACCACAGGTGGCCATCTCGTGACCCTGGCCTCCCGGCATCAGTGACAAGGCATAGCCACACGCGAGAGTTCCCCGATTCTCCCCTCTATTTCGCAGTCGTCCACAGGTTTCTCTGGCCTCTGCATCTCGCCTCCCCGGCACTATTTTTACACCGTGGCTCCCGGGAAATCTCAGCCTTCCCACCCTGCCCGACCAAAGCCCACTAGGTGCAGATGGGAGGGGACAGCTCTCTCCTGCCTGTCGCGTCAGCAGCAAGGGCTGCTCCTCCTCCTCCTCCTCCTTCTCAGGGTGGTAAGAAATCCCTTCTCAAATGGCTGGGGCTGGGAGGCGGGGGCGAAGGGACGGAGGGGTCCCCGTGGAGGGGCCTCCGCATGACTAAGCAGCGCCGGCCCTCTGGCGAGCACGCGGGTCCCACGTACCCACTGCAAGGAGGCATCAAGGACAAAGTGTGGCCCCGGCCTGGGCCCCGCGGGGGCGGCTGGAGGGTCCCAGGAACCCCCCGGGGCCCCACCACGCGCGCGCACCTGAATTGACTGAAGCGCTGCGGATCCTGCTCGAAAAGTTTGCGCAGGTCGAGTTCGTTCTTGTTCGCCCGGTACCACTCCTGCAGCTTCTGGAACTGCGGGTTCCGGGTGAGCGCGGCCATGGCGGGACCCGAGAGCTTCACGGAGCTGGACGTGCGCAGGGAGGAAGGAAGGAAGAGCGGCAGCGCGCAGCAAGCCGGAGCGGGGCGCGCAGCAGCCTTTATGGCGCAGGCGCCCCGCCCCGCCCCTCCGGGTCACGCCTCCGCCCCGCCCCGCCCCGCCCCGTCCTCCGCGCCCGCTGCGCGACCTTGCCGGCGGCCGCGCATCTGGGGGCCTCTGCTGGCCACTGGGTAGCACAAGGGTGGCCGCCTGCGACGTCCCTTGGCTGGCTTCTGCCAGGAAGTGACTTGAAGGGCGGAGGCGGAGTTTCCCCAAGCCCGGTCCGTTCGCTTCATTCATTCATTCATTCATTCATTCATTCATTCATTTATTCAGGAAAACTCCATGGAGCGCCTTCCTGGTTTAGAGGTACTGAGGCAAGTATTTTGTGGGCACCTAAGCCAATGTAAGCAATTAGAGTTTATGGGATTTGGGAGCTGGCAAGTGCTCCTGAGGAGAGGCAGACTGGAATGGGCAGGAGAGATTAATCTGTAGTTAAGGATACATACTCCTCTGGCGGAGGACCTGGGTTGAACCCCCAGCGCCCCCATAGGGCAGCTCCCGCTGCAGGCACCTTTCAATTCCAAGGCATTCTCGTGCACATACCCACCCTACGCACGTAATTAATAATAAAATTATATGTCCACCCCATACACATAATTAGTAATAAGATTATATGCATATACTTTAAGGGCATGTTGGGGAAAAGCTGCAGTTTTAAATAGCTGGTTAAGAAAAAAAAAAAAAAAACTCGCTCTTTTATTATATTTGAGTAAAAGCATGAAGGGGAAGAAATGAGCCAATTGGCTACCTGGAAGGAAAGTGTTCTGTCCAAGGGAAGAGAAACCGCAAAGTCTGAGACAAGAGCGCGCATAGCTGTCCCAGGAACAGAAGGCACCTGTGGCTGGCGTGGAGCAGATGAGGGGAAAATCACAGAGGATGACATCAGAGAGCAGGGAGTTCCCCTAGTGGCCTGCAAATCCTTGTGAGAAAATTCATTTTTTTTGTTTAGAGATGAGAAGCCACTGAAAGGCACCACAGAGCAGAGACTTTCTCTGACACATTGTACAAAGGATCCGGGTGATGCAAGACTTCAGTGAAATAAAACAGGTCCGGAGGGAGGGAGGCGGCTTCAGTCAAGGCGGGGGAGGTGGGCTGAATGAAGAATCCACCTTCCTAGGGAGAAAGGTCAAGATATCTACTTTGGATCTAACTTCCTGGGGGAGGGGGAGGAATGGAGTTTTCACCCACAGTTCTGATGAGGAGCAAGGAAGACTTCTAAGGAGGAAGAGCAGGCAATGTTCGAGTGTGTCTAGGGGGATCGCGTGCCATTCCTCAGACCTGCTAAGTTTTCACAACATTGCTGGGCATCTAGCATGTGGGTGGCAGCATGAACCCCGGCACTCGGGAAGGAAAGGCAGGAAGATGGAGAGTTCAAGGCCAGTGTCAGCAGCAGAACAGTCTGAAGAAGCCACAGGGGCTGAGAAAAGAGTTAAGTAGGCCACGTGCCTCAGAAGTGTGAGGGCATATTTCCTCTCCACAGCTGCTCACGGTGACCTCTTGCATTTCAGTGCTAGGGAGGAAGAATCAAGAGGATCATAGGCCTCAGAGGCCAGCCTTGCCTCAATGGCGAGCCCCAGGTCTCACCAACAGACCCGGCCTCAAAAAAGCTGAAAAAATTAATGTATATAATTTAAAAAGGGGTGGCTAAGCCTGGTACTGGCGCATGCCTTTACTCCCAGCACTAGGGAGGCAGAGGCAGGTGGATCTCCGAGTTCCAGGCCAGCCTGGTCTACAGAGCGAGTTCCAGGACAGCCAGGGCTACACAGTATGACCCTGTCCCAAAAAAGAGGGGAGGGGTTGTTAGGAAATGTGCGATTGTGAAGGTTACACGCGGGTTCACAGATCACGCCACAAGATCATTCCACGTGGGAGGTTTATTAGGGGAAGGGGATTACAGAGAGGGAGATAGAGACAGAGAGAGGGACAGAGCCAGAGAGCGGAAGAGAAGAGAGAGGAAGGGGAGGGCCCCAGTTCTCTTATAGGGTGACCCAGGGACATGCGCAGGCAGTTTGAGGTGATCAGCAGGTGGTCTAGGTGTCTTTACAAATGCCCGATAACTAGTTAGGTCCCTTGGAGCTGGCCGTAGAAGTGCCTGCTTATTGATCCCAACAGAATGACCACCAGAGGCGGGGGTTCTCTTGGTTTTTACGTTCTGAGTTGTCGTTTGCTGCTTTTTTGTTTTCTTAAGATATGGCCCATCTCGAAAATTCGAGGCCAGCCTGTTGACAGAGCGAGTTCCAGAACAGCCAGAGCTACACCGAGAAAAACCAAAACCGAACCAAACCAAGCCAGAAAGGCTTCCTTGGTGTTGGAGTTGCCGGTTTACACCGCCTCACGTGGGTACAGCCACAGTCTTTCCAAAGATTTTAGGGGGGTTCACCTGTCTACGCATCTCCACATTTACAACTTTTAAGATCTAATAGGAACCGCACGTGGTGGCGCCGCCTTCTATCCCAGCACTGAGTTCTGGGCATCCGAGCCCACGCTGTGAGTTCAAGGACGGCCTATAGCGCGTTCGTACGCACATTCCCATCCTAACAGGCAGGGCGCTTCATGCCAAGCACTGCAGACCGCAGAGTAAAGACCCCAGTCAGGAGCGACAGGTCCCTGCGTCAGGGAACCTTCCTGGGATGATGCCCACGCACCAGGGACCAAGCACAGTCTGTAATAAACCTGGCCCAGGAACTGCAGGAGAGCCTGCTCAAGCCGGTCCCAAGCGCGCCCGGCGAGACGACCTAGCCCGAGCGGCGGGTCATAGGAGGATTTGACAGCGGGGACAAGCTTTTTAGGTCCAGCTAAGGCCGACATCCCCTCCAATGCAGCCCGGGTAAAGGCCCTGAGCTTTGCTAGCGCTTCCCAGCCTTCGGCTCCGTAGTGAAGGTGAGTAACCGGCCGGATCGAGCCTGGATCGGAGCCCGCGGGACAAGGGTAACCGTGGCGCCTGTGGGCTGCGGCAGGGGCCTGAGCGGAACGCGCCGGCGGGTGGCGGCCAGCCCCGGGCGCAGGCCGACAGGAGGCCGAGCGGCCCCGAAGCCGCCGGGCGGCCGGAGATGCTGAGTCACCGGGACCCGAAGGCCGGGGAGCGCGCCTTCCTGTGCGGGGCGGAGCCCCAGGCACGCGCATGGAGCCCGCGAGCACGCGCAGCACCTAGGCGAGCTGCGTGTAAGCTGGCACGTTCAGGGAAGGGGCAGGGCGAGCGCGTGTGCGCAGGCGCGGGCGCAGGGCCGGAGCTGGGTGAGAGACTCGGAGAACGCCTGCCTTTGCACGTCTGGGATGGTTGAAAGACACTGCAGTGCGCATGCCCCGGGTTGAGAGCCGGCCGTGCACCCGCGCCCTCCAGGAATCGAGCTGGAGGCGGGAGGGCGTGGCTCCTTACGCCTGTGGTCTGAGCGCTAGGAAACTGAGGCAGGCGTGCTCGATGCCAGCCTGGGCTGTTTGTCTAGTCCAGCTTGGGCTACAGTGTGGACCCTCATTAAAAACAAATACAAAACGGTGGTGGCGCGGGCTGGAGAGATGGCTCAGTGGTTAAGAGCACTGTCTGTTTTTCCAAAGGTCCTGAGTTCAATTCCCAGCAACCACATGGTGGCCCACAACCATCTATAATGTGAACTGATGCCCTTTTCTGGTAGATGTAAATGCAGATAGAACACTCATATGCATTAAAAAAAAAAAAAAAAAACTGTGTTGGCGCACGCCTTTAATCCCAGCACTCAGGAGGCAGAGGCAGGTGGATCACTGTGAGTTCAAGGCACTCTCTTCCTCTCTCCTGCCCTCACCCCTTTCTCTGTCGGGCACCCCTCCCCTCCCCCATCATGTCTCGCTCCCTCTCTCCAATAAACCTTTCGTATAAAATCTGTTGTGCATCATCATTTCAGTGGTGACTGACAGAAATAACGGAATGAGCTAATGGCAAGACAAAGTTATATATACATAAATACAGGTTTATTGGAAGTGGCAGGGGAGGGAGGGAGGGAGGGAGAGAAAGGAGCAGCATGAGCAGAGAGAGACATAGAAGAGAAGGAGAGACACAGAAAGAGAGCGAGAGGAGAGGGAGAAAGAGGGACCACAATGTCTGGATTCTCTAGTGAAGGGCCTCTGGGCTGGGGAAGTCACTGTAGAAGGCAAGATACACCAGCCACGCCCTGCAGCGGGTAGGGACCAAGGGATGTCTGAAATCAAACTGTGACCCCCAACCATAAAATTATTTTAGTTGCTACTTCAGTAACTGTAACTTTGCTGCCACGAATCGTAATGTGAACGTTTTCCGAAGGTCTCAGGTGATCCATGCGAAAGGCCACTGACTTCCAAAGGGGTCTCAGTTTAAGAATCGGTGCCTTAGAGCAGCAACAGGGCAAGCGGATGGAAGGAGCAGGATAAGGCAGTGTGGACATGGGGAGGGGCGGGTGTTAGAAGAGTTATGCCTCGAGAAGCGGATCTGCTATAAGGAGGTTTCCTTGGAGCAGAAGAAAGGGAGGAGTCAAGGGGGGCGGATGATTAGACTTAGGCAGGCAGACGGGCATGAGGGCATGGCAGTGCCATGAGGGCAGAGAAGAGAGAGAATGTGGGGACAGAGGCAGAGAAGAGACTGAGAGTGTGGAAGCACCTGGCGGCTGGGGTCCTTTTGTCCTGCACACACCTGGGGCGCAGTGGAGGCAGGTGATGACGTAAGAGGCAGGTAGGACCCTAGAGGCAGGCTAGTGGAATCGCTGGTGAACTAACAGTGGGTGCATGGGAAAGCCTGATGCTATTCGGGGAGGTGAAGGGGTAGGGTGTGCTTGAGGAGACTCTTCCAAGGACCAGCTGGTTTACCTAATGAGCTTTTAGAATGCTTGTCTGTACTCTTACCAAGAATGGGGAAAATGGAGTGGGCTGCCCTGTAGAGCAGCAAGAACCGCGCAAGTCTTTGCATGCAGGCTGGCCTTCATTGATGGGCCTGGGACCATCATTCCTGTCACCTAGGCCTCCATTCCTAACTCGGTAAGAAACACAAGAACACACGCAGTCCCCTTGGAGCTGTGGTTGAACTGTAAGGCCAGCTGCCTGGCAGGACTCCATCAGAGAGGCTGGTTCCCTGGGCTCCTCAGTCATGCTGCCTACCCATGTGGCCTCCTGACAGGCGTGGAGCTGACCCACCAGGTTCTTGCTCCTTTGTTCCAGATCAGGTGGATCACAGGAGGGATCTACATGACAGAGTAGGCCAATGTCATGGCTGACAAGATATAGAATTCCCATGGAGAGAAAGGAAGGTCCAAGCCTCCAGGACCTCAACTGCCAGTGTGCTCCTCCGTTTCTCAAGCGACTGAGGACTCCTAAGGCCCCAGGAGCTCAGGGAATATCTCTGCCTGCATCCCAACCCACCCAGTACATGGTAAGGCTACCATGCTTCATTACCACTGATGTAGACTGGGTGCTGAGGTCAAACACAACAGGGGAAGTCATCTGTCTTCCTCCTAGCTGTTTACTTTGTGGTCCTGGGCACTCAACTCAGGGCCTTGGCCTGTTAAGCAAGCATTCTACCCCTCAACTACAACCCAATCACTTGTATTTTTGAGACAGGGTCTTAAGTAGCCCAGGTTGGCCTTGAACTACATAACCAAAATAACCTTGAGCTGATCCTCTTATGTCTACTTCCAAAACGCTGAGATTACAGGCATGCACCATCAAGCCTGGCTTCCTGCCTCAGCATCGCGATTGCTGGGATTATAGATGGTTTACTGAGGGGAACAGGGCAGAAAGTACCCCTCACTCCTGGGTTGGTTCCTTAGAAAGGCTATTGGGGCAGGTCACAGCACCGTTTGATAGGATGAGGGTGCCAGCACGACCAACTCTACAAAGAGACTACTTCCTTCCAGGGGTCATCCTCACTTTCCCACGCAGAGGCCGAGGCCCCTCGGGGAGGCCCGTGAGCTGAGGGGCTGTGGCTGTCTGCTCTGGCCCCTGCCTGTCCGATGCCATCCCCTGGGCGGGCTTCCCTGTTGACAGGTCACAGAGTCAGAGGACAAGCTGACCTGGAAACCGGCTCCTGCACAGCTCTGCCAAGTGTGACTGCTTCTGAGGTGTCCGCTGCAGCTCATTTTTAAATACGATACAGAGTATTATTAAATGTATATTTTAATAAAGCCAATAGTTATTTTACTTATAGGAGCTTTAAAAGTAAGATACAAAACGTAGAGTTCCAGTTCGGAAGGTCACAACTATTCACATGATGTCCTGCTGATGCCGAGCAAGGCAGCCATGCTTGGCCGTGCCGAGGACACACTCACACGCACATACATGCGCTCTGGCGAGACGCCTCTGCCAAGCGCAGCACCTGGAATCACCAGTGTTCAGAGCAGGGCGGTGCTGGAAAGCACCGACGTGGAGACTACACAAACCGCTTCACACGGTCTCACAGCCACGGAGACAGAAGTCTTCCTTAACAGAGAGAAACAGACCAGAGATGACAGTTAGCAGTGTCACCTGTACTAGGGCACCGAGGAAGCGACCTAGGCCCAGGGTGAGGTCTTCGGGGAGGCACTATGAAAATGAGAGTACTGCAGTAGAACAGAGCTGGAAACACTGGGCACTGTGGACACGTTACTGAAGGAAATAGAAAGTTTTTACAAGTGAAACAGCCACAAGGAACTTCAAACAGATTAGTGTGCACACTGTGACAGCGAACACAGACAGCAGCCACGCAGGGCTGGTGCAAAGTACGTGCCTGGAAAACTCTATGTACAAAACAGTTCTCTGTAAACATGGTGAGGTGAAGATTTCCGAACCCACGGTGAAGGATCGTCAGTACAGGCAGAAATGGCACCCCCACACAGCACGAACGACAACAGCTGAGGCCTCGAAGCAGCCTGGAGACACAGTGCTCTAAAAACGCAGGTGGCTGGGCTCAGACACCCTACAGGTCCTGTGTAGTTTTCTTGTGTGTGAATGTGTGTGTGCATGTGTGTGGTGTGTATACATAGATCCTTTTTGGTATTTTTAAATATAAATTTATCTGTAGAAAAATGAGAACATAAATGTGTTATTACAATCTGTTGGAAAAGCTTACATGGAGTTAGAAAGAATAAACCATTTATTAGTAGTTAACATATATTAAAATGGTTTAATGATTTAAGAAAATATAAAAAATTAATACTGTCAAACTTTCATACCAGAAAATATCATGGATTTTTCTCAATTAGACATTTTCAAAGATGAAATATGAAAAATTTAAATAAGTTTTATATAAAGAACTTTCTGCAACCTCAATTAATATATAGTGGGAAATGCCTACTCTATATAGATATATTTATTATTATTTCTCAATTTAAGCACCATTCAATTCTTCTGGATCCATTCTGGCTGGAAAATATCCCCAAATCCACAGAGTGTTATCTGTTTAATGGCACATGTTAACTAAAAGTGAGGTGGATTTTTGTGGTTGACTGAACGAAACTGTGAATTCCTGTCTACGTCATAATTCCTTTGTCTTTGAGCCAGCTCGCAAATGTCACTGTGGTTCTGAGTGTGTGTTGGGGGGCGGGGGGAGTGGGGGTCTTGCTACAACCTCTCCCACAGTTCCTTCCTTCGAGCAGCGCGGTGCTACCCTGGTCATGGTGGAAGGAAACGAGGGCAGCAGGTGCAGCTTTCCTGGGTGTTGGCCAGCTGCACCCCCTGTGCTGCCAGGATTGTGCCTCTGACAGCAGCTCCCCGGTCCTGCTCTTGTAACGTACACGGGCCTGCACCCCTGGTGCTTCTGAGCAGAGCCACCCACGGGGAGCCTGATGGCTGCTTCTGATCACAAGCACCTTGTATAAGCTTAAACAAAGACAGTGCCGAGCTAACCTCCAGCCAGTGGACCTGGGATCTTAAGACAGCCAATGCGTTTTAGGCAGGAGGCGTTTTTGAAACTGAAAACCTACATGAAAAATACCTATAAAATCAGTGATGGGGTGGGTCCCGCTCAGTGTGTTAAAGAGAAGGAGAAAGTTTCAAAGAATGGTCAGTTTTGTTCTCAGCCTGCAGGCCTCATGCCTTTCCCACATGCAGGACTGACAACCTTCAGACTGTGTTTTCCCAAGTGTGGCCTCTGGCCACCTGCACCAGGATTACCTGAGGTGCTTATTAAGCATGCAGATTGCCAGCACCCCCTGAGTGTCAGAAATCTCCATCTTCAGCTGGCTCCCAGGGGTGGGCTACCTTCAAAGTTTGAGAAACCAGGCTTTAAAGACTTGGAGCTGCCAATCACCTCTAACCCAAGGAACGTTTCTGTCCCTGGGGCAAGGTGCACTGGTCCTTCTGGGGGCTAGTGTCTGCTTCTCAGCCCTGGGGACAGCTGCCCCAACAGCTCTGATGGGCAGCAGACTAGCTGTGGTCAGTACTGGGGCAGATAGGCTGGCCTGCGCTCAGCCTTCCCGGGGAAGGCCTTGAAGCCCTTGGGTGCCCCCTTATGTGCTGGTGGAGGTGGGGGCTGTGGGGGCGTCTGCACATAGGTGAAGGAGGTGGTATTGCAGTCACTGGTTGCAGCCCACACAGGGGACTGCAGCATCTGCATGGTGTCATTCCACTGGCTGCCAGGACTGGTGACTGCATAGAGCGGTGCAGCTGGGCTGGGCAGCATGCTCGGCAGCGGGGAAGGGTGCTGCCATGGTGCTTTGGGTGGCCACGTTTTGGTTTTGTTATCCTGGAAAACAGAAGAGAGTGCCTTCTGGTGAGCTGTTATTGTGTCCGGCCCCCAGCCCCAGAACTCCCACTCTTCTATCTAGTGGACAGGGGGAGAGCACCAGCCCCCCACAAGCCGGTACAAGAGCGTTGACACCAGCGTTCAGTGCTTGTACAATCCACACAACATTCCTGCAGTGCAACTGTGGAACTGAACTTACGTGAGTGCACATATACATGTGGACACGTGTGTAACATTCACATTGCTGGGGATATGCACAGGGTCTCCCATGACCCACACACCACAGCCTGCCCTTTAGCTGATCTGAACAGAGCTTGGAGTGTGGCTCTCCCATGAGACAGTGCAGTCCCAGAGTGTCCTCTACAACATGGCTGTGTCAGCTGAGGTGAGCACATGTCATCATTTAGACAAAATTCATAAGAAACTTAATTCACCAAAGACACAAGCCCTTATGACTCTGAGGCCCAATGCTTACCGTGAGCCAGCTCACGTACCTGATTCACATCCTCCACTGTGGTGAGGAGAGGTGGCGAGGGCAGAGTGCTAGTCTCCTGCTCCCCACTGCTGTGTTTCCTGAAAGAGTCAAACGCACAGAGCAATGAGCACCTGCCTCACTGTACGGGACAGACTGAGTGCTTGGCTCTGGTCTCCAGATCCCCGGTCTAGGTGAGGAGGCCCTGAGCCCACCCAGCTCAGTGTGGCATGGGGGCCAGCATGGCTGTAAAGCCCATACTGGAGTGGGTGGGAGCTGCAGACGGCATGGAGACAGCACTGGGTCTTTTCACAGCTCCCTAAGTTAACCCCCTCTGGCTTTTCATTACTTTATTTAATAGTTACTTGAAGTGTTTAACACAAACTGGGTGTGTTTGGGACTTTAAAGAAAATACTTTGTAATGGATATGATTGATATACATTGTATACATGTATGAAACTGTCAAAGAATAAAATATTCTATGATTAAAAAAAAAAAGGCATTCTAACTTTACATGGCTGAATAAAAAGAGCAAGATACAGCGGGTCTGAGGCAGAGCACCTGTACATACGTACAGACCCCAGAGAAGTAACCTCCCTCTCAGACAGCCTCCTGCCAGTGTCCCATCTGCCCCTCACAGATCTGCCACCCCAGGCCAAGCTCTTCCTCATGGAAGATGCCTCCAAAAGCCTTTGTCCTCTACCTGTCACAGGACAAACAACAGGACTGGCTTTCCCAGAGGCAGAGCTGTGGCTTGGCATATGTCCTGCTCTCCAATCCTTGGTTTAGCAGTCTCCTTACCTTCTCTGTTTGACAGCAGCAACAAGGTCAGGCCCTGAAAACATGGAGAACAGGCTGTCCCCATTGGCTGAAGAGGTCTCATCACTTGAGCTGGCCGAGTCTCCCTGAGCACCTGACCAGCCACTGTGCAGGCTGTCCCTGAGAGTGGAGAGAGATGGGTCATAGACCTCCCACAGCCTTACCACAACTCGTAGACCCAAGTTAGACTCTGCCAAAACTTGACATTTTCTTTCTTTCTCCTCAGAAGTAAGAGTCCTTACTTCCCTTTATTTCTCAGAAGCCTGTGATTGATGTATGGCTGATTTGGGGAAAGAATAAAGTAGAGATGCTCTTTCACCATCCACCCTTATAACCAGGAAGTAATCTGAGGCACAAGATCCATAATTCTCTCTCTTAAAGATATCTTTTTATTTATTATATGTGTGTGTGCCTGTGTGTAGATGCCCTCAGAGGCCAGAAGAGAAGTCAACTCCCTGATGAACTGGAGGCTTTTGGTTTTTTGAGACAGGATTTCTCTGTCGTTGCCTTAGCTGTCCTAGAATTCACTCTGTAGACCAGGCTGGCTTCAAACTCAGAGAGATCCCTCTGCCTCTGCCTCCTGGGTGCTGGTATTAAAGGCGTGTGCCAACGCTACATGGCTGAACTGTAATTATAAATGTTAGTTATAAATGCAATCATAAATGTCTGGGAGCTACCACGTGAGTATTGGAAGCCATTTGGGTCCTTTGCAAAAGCAGTAAGTGCTCTTAAACAATTGAGCTATCTCTCCAGCCTGGGGTTTTGTTTGTTTGTTTGTTTGTTTGTTTGTTTTTCCTAAAATAAGGTTTCCCCAGATAACTCAGGCTGGCTTCTTACTTGCTATGTAGCCCATGCTAACCTGAATTCATGACAACCGTTCTGTGCCTGTCTCCCACATACTGACAGTACAGGTGTAGACTACCATGCCCTGCTCGCAATTCTTTCAATATACTAGAGTTGGTTTTGCTGTGCTGGGGATTAAGCTCAGGGCCTTGCACAAGCTAGGTAAACACTGTACCACTGAGCCGCACACCCCAGGCCTACTGCCCTTCTGTGGGCTTAACAACAGCATTCCATAACTTACTGGGTTTCACACCCAGTCTCCTTCCACAAGACCACACGAAACACTATCAAGTAAGAGCCCTGCTCTAAGAGGAAAACGCTCTTTATTTTCTCATAAGTTAGTATTTATACTTTTTATACAAGTTAGTATATACATGTGTGTATACACTTTTATATAGCTCCCCATTTTTATAAAAAATAAAATATTTATTTAAAAATATTTTTAAAATCTCATATATGTGTACTGTGTTTACAGGAGGCTGTCTTAAAGCACTCATTCATAGCAGAGGTGTGTTTCTGTGAATAAAGCATTCCCCTTAATAAAGCATTCCTCTATTAGGATCTGACTCCACCAAGATCTAGCCACATCATACTTTCACTGCTCGGTAAGCGTGAATGAAGGCCAGTGAGCCTCCTGACCAACCAAGGCTGGATGCGGCACCCAGATCCCAAATTTGGCTTCCTTGCTGCAGGCAGAACTCACCCTTCTGTGAAGAACTCTGGCAAAGGCCAAGTCCGATGAGCATCATCCATGGGTGGCCAGTTGCCCCGGGGGTTGCCGGGCCGGCGGCCATGTTGGGCTTGCCTCTTCTGCTGCATTGCATGGCTCACTCCTGCCACATAGCGCGCAAACTCTGGGTCTGAGCCCACTGTTGAGACCAAGAAAAAGTCAGGATTTAAGGACAAATTGACCTTTTCCTTTCTTCCCCTCTGAGGATGAACTGGTCATACACACAGTAAATTGATGAAAGGCTGGCAGGTAACCACCCCATTGGTTGGCTGCAGGCTTTGGCCACTCCCTATGGTGAGATGGGGCTCATAGCACACAGGTCTGAGGTTGGCATAGGTAGCAAGAGGTACAGCTAGGCTGGAGGTGAAAGGAAGACCAAAAAACATGGTCTAAATTATCCACAACTACTTTTGTTTGTTTGTTTGTTTTGTTTTTTTTTTGTTTTTTATTTTATGTGCATTGGTGTAAGGGAGTCAGATCTCCTGGAACTGGAGTTACAGACAGCTGTAAGCTGCCACGTGGATGCTGGGAGTTGAACCCAGGTCCTTTGGAAGAGCAGAAAGCACTCTTATTCACTCTAGACCCTTGTTTTTGCTTTTTGAGAAAGTCTTATTATGTGCCCACAAACCAACTATATAGCACAGATAGTCCTGGAACTCTCAGTGAACCTGACTCAGTCTCCCAAAGACAAATTTTTAATACAAATAGGGGATACTTTCTAGAAAGATGGCTCAGCAGTTAAGAGCACTTGTTGCTCTTTCTTTAGGCCTGGGTTCAATTCTCAGCACCCACTGATGGCTCACAACCATCCCAAACTCCCAGGTACTCATGTGGTACACATCCATATACATAAAAATCTAGGCCAAACATGGTGGTGTAAGCCTTCAATCCCAGCAATCTGGAGGAAGAGGCAGGTGGATCTCCATGAGCTCAAGGCCAGTCTGATACATAGTGAGTTCCAAACCAGCCACAGCTATATATCAAGAACCTTCTGAAAACAAAACAGATGAAAAATAAACATAAAAATTTTTCAAAAATCTGTGTGTGTGTGCGGCTTGTGGTTACGAACATTTGCTGCTTTCACAGAGGACCCGGGTTTGCGTCTAAGCACCCACATGGTGGCTGACAGCTGTAATGGAAATTTGGGTTTCTTTAAAAACTCAGTCATGTTATGTAAATGTTTGTTTTAATCCCAAGTGAGGAATTTTTAGCTGGGGCTTTAGTTTGTCCACAGGGGATGACTGCCTCCTGTGGGCGTGGTCTTCGACAGCCTGCCCGATGCAGCATGGAGTGCGGCGTGGTCTATGACTCTGAGGGATGTAAAGAGCCCAGAAAGAGAAGGTGCAGCGGCTTGGAGGAGACAGATAAAGACAAACGTTTCACTGCAGTGGTTTGGAGGAGGCTGCTGGCTGTTTGCTGTTTGAGATTGGTACAGCCTCAAAAGAACCCTAAGGGAGAAGTTAAGGGGTCTGTGTCCCCTCTCCCCACTAACCTTCTCCCTCTTACCTAGCGTTAAAGGGTTGGTGGAAAGTAGGTAGAGGCTTAAATACCCCAAATAAAAAAGTTTAAAAACAAGCTCAACACACAGCCACCCAGAACTCCAGTGCCAGCGAATCTGAAGCCCCGCTCTGGCTTTCGAAGGCATTCAGCATGCACATGCACACACGTACAGACAAAACATTCACACGTAAAAACTTAAACGTGTGTATATGTGCATGGCCTTGTGGGCGTCTGTCTAGAAGCCAATGGCACTGGTCCTCAGATGCTGGAGTTACAGAGTTTGTGAACTGCCAGGCATGAGTCTCAGAAACTAAACACAGGTCTTCTGGAAGAGAAGCAGATTCTCTTAACAGCCCAGCCATCTCTACAAACTAAATTACATTTTCTAATGTCTTGCTAGTGTGAACTTGCAGTATTTAACTTAAAGAATCACATGATGATTTTTAAGTAACTATATCATGGAATTTAGCAAAGCCAGAGAGAGGCTACATATCACTGCCATGCAAGCCAGACTTTGAGCCAGTTATTTTTTGAGTACTTGGCAGCAGATTTGCCTGTTCAGTATGAATGATAGCAATCGTGACAGAGACCACATTTCAGAGTGCATTAAGATGTGACTAAACATATTCTGCAAAGGGCTGAGCAATGATGTACAGGGTAGTAAGTGGGAAAGACGAAACCACAACACAACACAACACAACACAACAGAAGGTAACAGGCGGGCCAGGATATGGTCTAGCTATAGAGGGTCTGCCTAACATGCATGAGGACCTGGGTTGCCTCTCCAGAACAGAAGGAAAAAAAAAAAAAAAAAAAAAAAAAAAAAAACCTCAAAAGAAAGGAATACTAAATAAAACATGAAACCATCCTCAGATTTTGAACCTTCAGGTGGGCAGAGAGACTAGGGCATACATAATACTATTTTTGAGCCGCTGTAAGATGCCCATGTGGGAGAAGGAAAGGACCAATGTAGGGAAAGGGACAAAATGCACAAAGAAAACACCTTTAAACATGTGTAATGAGCCAGGTAGATGTGGTACATGCCTTCAATCCCAGCACTTGGGGAGGCAGAGGCAGGCAGATCTCTGTGAGTTTGAGGCCAGCCTGGTATACAGAGCGAGTTCTGGGATAGCCAGGGCTTTACAGAGATGCCTTATCTCAAAACAGAAAATAAAGTAAAATTTAAAAAGGAAAAGAAAATCCCTCTATTATTTTATACTGAGCTGTTTGTTTTAAGAAATGCTGGTGTCTTCCATTAATTTCTTTTCTATTTCTGACCCAGGTCTCACTGGGTAGTGTGGGCTGGCCTCTGCCTCTGGTGTGTGGTCTCACACCTGTCTTTAATATCTCTTTTTTAAAAAATGTGGGGGGCTAGAGAGATGGCTCAGAGGTTAAGAGCATGGCCGGTCTTCCATAGGTCTGGAGTTCAGTTCCCAGCCACATGGTGGCTTGTAATCATCTAGAGTGCCCTCTACTGGCGGCAGATGTACATGCAGACAGAACGTTGTATAGACAATAATAAATAAATCTTTGGAAAAAAAATTTTTGAGTGTTTGTTTTTATTTTTGGTGTTTGGAGACAGGGTTTCTCTGCGTATCCCTGGCTGTCCTGGACTTGCTTTGTAGGTCAGGCTGACCTCTAACAGCGACCCACCTTCCTCTGCCTCCTAAGTGCTGGGATTACAGGCGTGTGCCACCTGGGCTGGCTGTTCATTGTTTTTTGAATTTTGAGCTGTATGTATGTCTGTGCACCACAGGCATGCAGCATCCACACAAGCCAGAAGAGTGACCCTGGCTCCTCGGGAAGAGCAGCTGGTGTTCTTAAGACCACTATGCCATCTTTCCGGCTCCAAATCCCAAATTTAGAGCTGACTGACCATGACTACAGATTAAGTTTGAGGTCAACTTGGCAAATTAGTAAGACTGTTTCAAATTTTAAAACAACAACAACAAAAAAGACAGAAAAGGCTGGGTATATGGCTCAGTAATGAAGTGCTTGTTTACCATGTGTGAGGCCCTAGGTTCAAATCCCAGTGCCACAAAAAGTAAAAAACAGAATTTAAAAATAGAATTAAAGAATTGGGGTTCTGTAGATGGATTAAGGTGCTACCTTACCTTCTCCAATTTGCTTCCAACCTGGCTACGTCTGCCTGAACTTGCCTCCGGACAACGAGACAGTCCAGCAATAGCTAAAGGGGTGGGGCAGGCCTTACAGGGAGAGCAGCCCAGCACCTGTGAGGACTGCACCTTCATGCAGACTGCACTTTCACAAGGACGCCTCAGTGACTGTGCTGTATTTTTAAATGGGGTGAGCAGTAGAAGACCTCACCTACCTGCAGGATCAAAAGGCAAAATCTCTCCCAGCATTCCAAAGACTCCATCACTTTGGTCACGGTTTGGCCAGGTGTTATTTCTAGGTCCCTGTGGCTTCTGTCCTAAAACTTCTGACATCATATTGTCCATATAGCTGCTCACTAGGCCCAAGCTGTACAGGTCAGAACTAAGATCAGATATGCCAGGCCACTGACCGAGAGGAGACAGACCTGCCGCCATGGGCTGTGCTGGCTGCTGAGATGAGCCATGTCCCCATTTACCAGGTGCCCGAGACTGGGGTGTAGACTGCTGGGATCCAATGGGCTGCAGCAGATGCTGGTAGTACTGGACCTGGGGTTGCTGCTGCTTTGGGGACTGCTGCTGAGGAGCTAGGCCTTGCTGGGGTGCCAGAGGCGTGTGCGCTCCAGCCTGGGGTGGCCGCAGTGGAGGGGCCAATGGCAGTGATGGCTGCTGTGGCTGCATGGTTCCTGTCTTCTGTTCAGTAACCATGGCAGTGGCAGTAGAGTTACGCCTTGTCACCAGTGGGGACCCCTGATGTGACTGGCCCATGTTAAAGCCTGAGAGAAAATCTATCACTTCCTGCATCTCCTGATCAGTGGGTAAGTTCATGCCCTTTTCGTCCTTGCCATCATCCCCGTGCAGGGAGTTCTCGCGTCTCTCCAGAAGGAAACCATTGAGCATTGGATTGCTGGAGCTCTGAGATGGCTGGGAAGGGTCTGTAGTCCTAGGGAAGTTACCAATGTTCAAAATGCTCTGTAACCGTGTATCGATATGATTGCCTGGCATTTTGGCCTTCTCCTCTGAACACCCAGCTGTGAAGACGTTTTTGGAATAGTGTGTGCTGGAGCTGGTACAGGATACTTTCTTGGTGAATCGTGATGTCAGTTTGGAGAAGGTCTTCTGCAGGCCTGATGATTTGCTTCCATTTCCAGGAGGCAGGTCAGCCTGATTCCCAAAATCACAGATATCCCTTTGCAGCTGGATCTGTATACAGGGTAAAGCTTGTTCCCTAGTTGATCAGGGAAAAAAAAAAAAAAAAAAAAGAGAAAAAGATGTATACAAGTTGGAGGACAACAACAGTTTCACGTTGCTCCCTGGCACTACTGATCACGAGACAGTGACTCTAGCATGAGGACGCTTTCAGCCCCAGCGCTGCAGAGCAAGCAGGTGAGCTATGGGGAGACAGGGAGCAGAGAGTGGACAAGGGGCCAACACCGCCTGACTTTGAGGAAAAGACCTCTCTGGTGGTGTGTCCTTGTTAGTTTTGTCTTGCCTTGTTCTTTGACAACTTGACAAGCTAATTATTTGGGCACTGTAACCTCCATCGAGAGGTAATTCTATAGGTAAGATTGTGGGTATTTTCCTAACCAATGATTGATGAGGAAGGGCCCAGCCTTCCTCGGAGTAGTGCCACCCCTGGGTAAGCAGTTCTGGATTGTATAACGCAGCTACTGTCCCCAGCCTTGGCTTCCCTAGATGATGTACTCTATAATCTATGAGCCAGATAAACCCCGTCCTCCCCTAGTTGCTTTTGGTCCTGGTCTTTACCGCAGCAACAGAACTCAGGTGGGCACTGGGTTCACCAGCTTCATACATCGATAAATGAACACTCAGTGTCTAACATAAGGCTGTGAAAGGGCTGCATTTAAAGCCGGAGAGAAACCTAGCTGCAGCACAGGAGAACAAAGCCAGGCTACTGTGGAGGTGCAACTGGCAGACAGCAGAGAAACAATGGACAAATGCAAACAGTACAGGCAATGGGAAGGAGGCTTAGGGCCACTATGCCCTGCTGCTGTGGGATGCACAGCTGTTAGTGACAGGGTTTCTCTGTGTAGCCTTGGCTGTCCTGGACTCATTCTGTAGACTAGCCTGGCCTCGAACTCATAGAGATCCACCCGCCTCTGCCTCCCTAGTGCTGGGATTACAGGAGTGTGCCACCACCATCCGGCTCACTTCTGAGAATTTTTAAGTTCATGTTCTATCTCTCTCTCTCTCTGGTTTTCTGGAATTCACCTTGTTGACCAGGCTGACCTTGAACTCAGAGACCTGCCTGCACCGAGTGCTACGGTTAAAGGCCACCACCGGGGCCTCAGGGCTCTTTTTACTACAGAAGAATACTATAAATAAAATGACATGAAGCAGGGACAAGGCAGCCAGTGGCTGCTGTGGCCCTTAACAAGACACTGCACTGAACTCATGTGTTAAGAGGAAAAGCTGGTGTGGTGGCCTGTTATTCCTAGAAGTCCAGGGAAGATGATCTGAAAAGCTGGAGGCCAGCCTGAGGTACAAATGGACAGTCTGTCAGGAGAGGAAAGGAAAAGAGAAGAGGGCACAGATATCTGTTTAAGGTCTCCACCAGAGCTAAAATGAACAACTCACGGACAGGATCTTGTCACTCTCAGCTGTAAGTACAAATGAGGATATAAGCATATTTTCTAAACATTTCTCTGGCTAGTCCATGAGACGAGAACTGGATTTCAAGTTTTCTCCAGGACTCTCTTCTCTGATCCAAACAATGAAGGCCAAGTGTTAACAGACTAAGAGACCCTGGCAGTGGAGGAAAAAGCAAGTCTTTGCTCCGTTCCTGCACCTTTGCTGCATGTTTGACCCACCTTGAGACAAAGTTACCAAGAGACTCTCTCTCTTGCCTTGCTTCCCACATACTCTCAGTGCCAACAGGCAAACATGGCCTGTATGTGGCTGCACTGCTCCTGGCTGTGGATCTAAAATGCAAACCATTTTGCAGCGAGTTCAACAGAGCAGAGGGGACACCAACCTCCCTGCCCTCCAGCGGTTTAGGTCCAGCACAGCTGTATAGAGCACATCCACCAGACCCAGGGTCTTCTCGGGATCCAGGCTTCTCTGCAGCAGGGACATGGTTGCTGGGTCTTCCTTCAGGCACCTAGACACAGACCAGGTCACGTTAGTCCTGACCATCCTTCTCTGTAAAGGCATTCAGAGAAAGCAGCACGGACGCGACTACAACTTATGTACTTTCAGCATCCAAGAAGGAACCCGGGGAGTGCCGGCTGTGGGGGCGCGAAACTTCTGGTCCCAGCAGGCAGAGCTCAGTGAGTTTAAGGTCAGCCTGGTCCACACAGGAGTTCCACGATAGCCAGGGACACAGAGAGAAACTTGTCCGGCCCCCCTCCAAAAAAATACAACAGTTAGTCTGACACTAGAGCTCTTGTGCAAAGGAGAGGAGACACTGGCACCGGGGGTCTCAGTGGGCGCACACTCCAATAAAGAGCAGACTTAGACAAGATTCGATACATACAGGGCGGCATGGCTGTAGAAGAACAAATGTAAAGTCATTGTAAGAGGGAAACATTGTATGTCAAAAACACACATGCATGTACTAGTGTGTGTGTGTGTGTGTGTGTGTGAGAGAGAGAGAGAGAGAGAGAGAGAGAGAGAGAGAGACAGAGACAGAGACAGAGACAGAGACAGAGAGACAAAGAAAGTGAGTAAAGTGCCTGCTGGACAAGCAAGAGCACCTGAGTTGGAATGCCCAGAAACCATGAAAAAAGCTGGGTACAGATAAACTGTAGCTTCAGGGTGGGGTTGCTGGGGATAGAGACAGCAGGGTCCCTGAAGTGCATTAGTAAGCAGATCAGTCTAGCTGAATGGATAACCTTCAGGTTCAGTGAGACCTTGTCTTGAAAAGCAAGGGTGGCTTGGGAAGCAGAGGCAGCTAGATCTCTGTGAGATCTCTTTGTAGACCAGGCTGGTCTACAAGGTGAGTTCCAGGACAGCCAGGGCTATGAGAGACCATCTCTACGAAGTAAGGGTGGAATGCAATTTAAAAATAAAGCACTGACGTGGACCTTGTGGACCAGCACACACATGTGCATACTCATGCAACACTCATGCTCCTCCCCTATGGAAATCTTTCTTAAAAATCCTGCACGGAGGTACATGCTTATATATTCCCAACACTTAGGAGGCTGAGGTAGGCTAGTCTGAGCTTCAGAGTGAGACCCTGTTGATTTTTTTTTTCCCAAAACAAATAGTACATAGCAAACTAAAGAAAACCTTGGCTGAATCTGGCTTACTTTACTCTTAATGTGCCCAGCAGCCTGAGCCTCATCATGTAACAAGCCTTTTGACAAAACCTATTTCCTAGTTTATGTCATTTCTCCCCCCAGATAGGGTTTTTCTTTGTAGCCTCTGTCTCTGAAAGCTGAGCTTCAAGATGTTTGCCACCACACTGTACTGGCTGATTTTGTGTCACCTGACACAAGCTAGCATCAGCAGAGAGGAAGGAGCCTCAGTTGGAGAAAATGTCTCCATGAGATCCAGCTGGGTTTTCTCAATTAGTGATAAATGAGGGAGGGCCTATTCCACTGTGGCTGGTGCCATCCCTGGGCTGGTGGTCTTAAAAGAAAACAGGCTGAAGCTAGGCACAGTGGTGCACACCTGGAATCCCAGCACTCAGGGAGGCAGAGGCACGCAGATCTGTGAGTTTGAGGCCAGCCTGGTCTACAAAGCGAGTTCCAGGACAACCAAGGCTACACAGAGAAACCCTGTCTTTTTTTTTTTTTTTTTTTTTTTTAAGATTTATTTTTCTTTTTTTTTTTCATTTTTTTTTTTTTTTTTTTTTTTTTTAAGATTTATTTATCTGTTACGTATACAATGTTCTATCTACATATACACCTGTATGCCAGAAGAGGGCACCAGATCTCACTATAGATGGTTGTGAGCCAACATGTGGTGGCTGGGAATTGAACTCAGGAGCTCTGGAAGAGCAGCCAATGCTCTGAACCTCTGAGCCATCTCTCCAGCCCCTGAGAAACCCTGTCTTGAAAACAAAAACAAACAAACAAACAAAAAACAATCAAATAAACAAAAAAAGAAAGCAGGTTGAACAAGCCAAGATAAGCAAGCCAGCAAGCAGCACCCCTCTGTGGCCTCTGCACCAATACCTGCCTCCAGGATCCTGCCCTGTTTAAGTTCCTGTCCTGATTTCCTTCAGTGATGAACAGCAATGAGGAAATGTAAGCTGAATAAACCCTTTCCTTCCCAACTTGCTTTTCGGTCATTATGTTTCACTGCAGCAATAGAAACCCTAACTAAGATACCCACCTACATGATAAAAATCAGGAAGACTGGAGAACTTCCATGTTGGTAAGCACTTAAGGTGCTAGTCAGGGATATGCTCAGACTGGATGGGGCGGGGCTTCATGACCTTCCCATTTAGCTTTGCCAGGTACCCTTCCATCTGGCTGTTCCTCTGTCTCTATTTTGGTATCCTTTATAATTAGCCTGTACTTGTATGTTTTCAAATTTAGGAGCCATTACAACAAATTATCAAACCTGAGGAAGAAATTATGGGAACTCCAATTTACAGCTGGTTGGTTAGGTATAGGTAACGATCTAGCCTGGGTATGAAGTGGGGAGCAGATCTATGGGACTGAGCCATTTAGGGTACTGGGCTTTGTATTAACTCTGGGTGGTTTGCTTCAAATTCAAGTGTAGGGCTCCATCTGCTCAGCAGTTAAGAGCACTGACTGCTCTTCCAAGGACACACATGGCAGCTGGCAACTGTAACTCCAAGATCTGACATTCTCACATATATAACATTCAGGCATACCCCAGTGCACATTTAAAAAAAGGTAATAAATTAAAAATAAATACAACTGTGTCTTCCCCTTCCTTCGCTCTCTAGCCAGGGTTTTCTTCTGCATTTCAGGCCTGGAACTTGCTGCAAAGACTAGTCTATGGTCAAATTCATAGCAACCCTCCTGCTTCAGCATTCTTGGTGCTGGGATCTCAAATGTGAACCATGATGCTTGGCTACAAGTGGCATTCCTTCAGAAGGAAAAGTTATCTGGCAATCAAACACTAGAAAGCATATAATATATATTTTATTGTATATCATACATTTTTATACTACATATATACACATACCTATTTTTATCACGGCACCCCTTTAATAATGCATTTCCTTTCTGCTTGATGTGTATGAGTTTTTGCATAAATCAACATACATATGCTCACAAGGGCAGAAGAAGGTAAAGGATTGTCTGGAACTGGGCTAATGGACGCTGCGAGGGTGCTAGGAATGAACCCACATCCTCTGCAAGAAAAGCAAGTGCTCTTCATGGCTGAGCCATCTCTCTAGCTCCTGTTTTGTAGTCCAGGTTGGCCTCCAGCTTCTGTGTCCTGAGTATTAAGGTTACAAGAATGAGCCCGACTCCTGGCCAAGACAGGGTCTCTCTGTGTAGCCCTGGCTGTCCTGGAACTAACTCTAGACCAGCCTGACCGCAAACTCAGAGATTTACCTGCTTCTGCCTCACGAGTGCTGATATTAAAGCTATGCTCGACCATGCCCAGCTTTAAAGTTACATACTTATTGTGTGTATGCGAGTGTGGGCATATGTGCCCAAACACAGAGGTCAGGGGGCAACTTTCGGAGCTGGCTCTTTCCTTCTATTAGCGTGTCCCAGGGACTGAACTGAGGCTGTCACGACTAGAGGCAAGTGCCTTTATACAATGGGCTACGATGCTGGCTCCTTTTGTTTTGCACATTTACTTAGCGTGAGTGTGTGTGTGCATGTGTGTATGTGTGTGCAGGTGCAAATGTGTACACAAGTGCAAGGAGGCAGGTGAGGATAACTTGTAGGAGCTGGTTCTCTCCTTCCACCACAGGAGTCCCGGGAATCATATTCAGGTTATCAGGCTTGGTAGCAAGGGCCTGTTTAGCCATCTCACAGTCTCACAGCACTATGGCTGGCTCAATGTTCCTAACTAGTTTGCTGACAATTATTTTCCCAAGAAGGAAGTGACAAGAGCCTGCCTCAGCCTTTCCAGTGAGCACCCACTTGTAAAGGCCCAACAACTCTCAGCTAAAATGTGAAACATTCAAAATCCAAAACTTTTTTGATGCTAGCAATGACAACACAAGTGGAAAATTTTACAACTGATCTCAAGTGCAAGATCATGAAGAAAATTCAGGAGCACTACAAATACTGAGCTGTAAAACCAGTGTGCCGAGGGCATAGCAGCTGTATGAGGGACAAATGATTCTGTATTTAGATTTTCATTTCATTCTCACAATACCTCATCACATCCATGTGAAAACACTTTAAAAACAAAACCACACCAAACAACAGTTGGAATCTGAAATACTTCTGGTCTTCAGCTTTCCATATAAAGACACTTGATCTTAGCTTCCAAGAGAAAAAAACAAAACCCCAAACCAAAAATCATTTTTGTTTTGCTATTACAAAAAATAGACAGCAGAGGGTGCCTTTGCAAGAATTTAGAGTACACAGGCCATTTCCGAGGTAATGGGCCACACAGGCAGTGTTCTGGTGGAAAACTAGTTTAGCAGAAGCTGTTTATCGTCACCCAATTATTAAAAAGTTATGTCTGTTTTTCTCAGAATGAGAATCTTTATAAAACTTACTTTATTTTTCAATGAGCTAGGTATGGTACAATACATAGGTAATCCCAGCTCAAGAAGTGCAGGCAAGAGAACCAGGAGTTCAAGGTCATTCTTAGTGAGTTTCAGGCCATCCTGTGTTACATAAGACCCTGTCTCAAAAAACAAACAAAACTTTTTTTTTTTATTTTGTTTTTTCAAGACAGAATTTCAAAGAAGGGTTTAACAAGCTCTGGCTGTTCTGGAATTGCTTGGTAGACCAGGCTGGCCTCACAGAGACCCACCTGCCTCTGCCTCCCAAGTGTTGGGATTAAAGACGTGAGCCACTACACCTGGCCAAAATAAAAAAATTAAAAAAAAAAAAAATTTTAAATGAGATTTTGAATCGGAAATTTTAATTAGAAATTCAGGAACTGCAAAATCTGACAGAACGGTGAGCCTTTTAAATTACTGTCCCATATGAATGTCAATACATACAGGGCTGGAAGATGGCTCAGTGGTTAAGAGCACTTGCTAGGTTCAGTTGTCAGCATTCACATAGCAGCTCTACCTATAATCCCAGTCCCAGGGACAGAAACACTCTCTTCTGAGCCCTGAGCACAAGGAATGCCATACAACATGCAAGTTCTCATAGATATAGATAAGAGTAAAGGAATCTTCTTAAACAGATCTCTAGAGTACTCTATCTATCTACCTTGACTACCACTGATTTCAGGACACTGTAACACTTCAACAGCCATACCGTTCTTAAGTTTCTGAGCTGTAATTACAGAAAGTTGTGAGCTGTCTGATATGAGTGCTCGGAAGTGACCTTCAGTTCTCTGGAAGAGGAGAAGGTGCTCTTAGCCACTGAACCATGTCTTCAGTCCCCCAAAACAAAACTGTTTTGTTTTGTTTATACATTTATGTGGAGGTTAATGGACAACTTACAGGAGGAGTCCACTCTCCTCCCACCTGTGCAGGTTCTTGGGGATCGAAATCAGATCATTAGGTTTGATGGCAAGTGCCTTTACTGGCTACGCCATCTCTCTAATCTAACCCTGTAATCTCTACCTACCTACTTATAAGATGGCTCATGTATTCCAGACTGGTCTGAACTTGCTTTGTAGTAGAGAACAGCACTATAGCTAAAGTTAAACAAACAAACAAACAAAAAAAGGCCTTGAGCTTCTGGTCCTCCTGAGTGCTGGGATTACAGATACGCACTACCAAGCTCAGTTTTACGTGATGATGGGGACCAGACAGAGGCCATGCATAGTACTCTAGAGCTGAGCTATACCCTTGCCCAGCAATGCCCATCCTCGTGCACATTTCCAGGACAAATCCATGGAGGTACAACTATGGAACTGCCAAGGTCATGTCCCTCAGATATTCTGTAAATTTTTCTCCAGAAAACCGTGTGTGATTGCTTCTCAATCCAACAACCTGTTGTCCTGTTTCTGCAGTCTAGCTCAAATCAGTACTCCCCCAATATTTCTTACTGTTACTCTAAGCCAATGTAGAAGTTTTGGGCAAAACACATCTGCTCTTCTCCCTCACGTGCTGTGATCATGGTGTGAGGCTGCACATTTTCTTTATCTCCTTGTGCATCTGGTTTATGGAATCATAACTCTGGCCCACTTTCTTGTTTCTAGGAGCACATTTTTCTCAACAAAACAAAATCATGAACTATGAATAACCCTTTATCTTTTGAAGTACTACAAATATAACCAACTAAAAACGCCTTTGTTTATCCCCGATTTTACAGTGAGACTGGGTATGTAATGAAATAAGCTCAAGTTCACCAGGGTTGTGACTGGAACAGATAGACTTGAGAAGGAATTCCACAGTCTCTACTCAGCCTTAGAAAAATAATGGGTGACTTAGTGGGAACAAAAGACATTAAACCCTGTGGCTTCAGTAACAAGATAACGCTGCTCATTATGGTTTGTTACTTATATTCTAGTTGCCTTGTAGTCAAAGGGGCTTTCTCAGGTTTTAGATTCACCACCTCCACAGACAGTAATCAAGACGAACAGACCCCATCACACCACTGCCGCCTGGGAGGCACATACACAGCAAGCGTGGCAGTGAAAGATACACAGCCTTCAGAGTTTAGGCTTCTGTTAAAAAGAGTCAAATTACCATGTGGATGGGACTTGAACCACAATTCTGGAGCCTTCTAGGCTGATCTGGGGTGCATAGGCTTCTTTATTTTCAATCTGTGCTGTGTCAACAACCACCTAGGAAAGAAACAAAGACACCCAACAGGTTCAGAGAGAGTGTTCAATGATCAGACATCCAATACATAATACTTAAGTGACGGGCAGAACTGTCTGCAGCCTATCTGTACCGAGACCACTGCAACCCCCAGAGAACAGCAAGTAATGAGGAGCACAAAAAAATCAAATTCTAACTGTCAGATGCACTCAAGTTTGCAGGTATTTCCCATACTGTAGCTGTGATAATTACAAACCACTCAAGAGGAGCGTTGTTGTATATGCCTGTCATCCCAACATCGGTGAGGCTGAGGCAGATAGTGCCCATGAGTCTGAGGTCAGCCTGTGCGATATGCGATCTTGTCTCAAAATGAAGAGATAAATGAGGCTGGAGAACAGGCTCAGCTATTTAGAGTGTCTCCCTGCTCTTGCAGAGAACTTGAACCCCAGCATCCACATCAGGCGCTCACTGCAACCTGCAGCTCCAGTTCCAGGAAACCCAGTGCCCTCTGTTGACCTCATGTACACACACTCTTCATTTTAAAAAAAAGATCCTAAAATAAAACTTTAAATGGAAGAGAAAATAAAATAGAACTAGAGAAAGGAAAAGAAACTGAAGGAGAAGGGAAAGAGAAAGGAAGAAGAGACAGTGTATCTTTTATTTTACAGCTTTTGTTGCTTTCCATGTTTTGTTTTCTTTTGGTCTTTCCAAGACAGGGTTTCTCTGTGTAGGCCTGGCTGTCCTGGACTCACTCTGTAGACCAGGCTGGCCTCAAACTCACGAGATCCACCTGCCTCTGAATCCTGGGATTAAGTTGCTGGGATTAAAAACCCTGGAATTAAAGATGTGTGACACCACTACTTGGCTACTTTAGTATTTTTTAAAATCTTACATATTTGAAAGAAACAAATGTCAGAAGTTGAACCAAGCTGGGCATGGTAATGCAGACCCTATGTAAGCTCCTTGCAAGGGTGAGGCAGAAAGACTGCAAATTCAAGGGCTGAGGAAAATACTGGCTAGGAGAAAACCACATCCCCATTTCTGAAGGGTCAAGCTGCTCACAGGTACTTCGCAGGATTCCAAACCCAGCTTCTAGTGGTGCTGATTTCCACTGCTATCCACAGGGTTCTCACAGCTGGACTTTTGGGAAACATTTCCTGTGCAAGGAACAGCCTTTGTTGGAGTTGACAGGTGTTTCCTCTCTCCTCCTATGACTAAAGGTTCTTTGTCAGCTCCACAAAAGGGTCCTACCAGCAGTGGGTTCTGAGTATGCTCAGACTCTTCCCCCTGAGCTTCCCGTGTTTTCTCAGAGCAGCATTCTCCTGATGTACACTGTGTTCTGGAGAACATTCTGCCATGGGTTCCCCGCTTCAGCTACACAGTCTTTAGGACTATGGCTCTGTCTCTCTTTTCTCGTTAGCAGGGTGACTCCTGTTTCTTACTTTTCTTTCTATACTGGTCTTCAAGAGCACTTCTCTGAACTAGGCTGTCTGCGGCCTAATCTGCACGAAACAGAGACAAACACCATTCTAATCTCTCTTTTCTTGAATAAAGCAGAAATGAGACAATGAAGAGTACTTTATAAAGTTTTTGGTTTGTTTTTCTAAGACAGGGTTCTCTATGTAACCCTGACTAGCCTGAAACTACCGCGTAGAGCAGGCTGACCTCAAACTCATACTCATCTGGCTCTGCCTCCAGAGTGCATATGCCATCACATCCGGCAAGTTCTTTCCTTTCAGAGCCCTCGGATTAGCTTCCTTTAACCTCTGGTTCAATGCTCAGTCTTTCAAAAGGAGCCATGGCTGTGAGGTGGAATCAAGTATATGCAGCTCAATAGGTAGATGTGCCAGACAAAAAAGCTACCAGTGATAACAGAGGCTGAGCTCTGGACCCTGTTTGACTCCACCCGATGTTTTTTGTTTGGTTGGTTGGTTTTGTTTTGTTTTCCTTTCCCTTTTCTCTGACAGGTAAGAAGAGTAAACCACTGTCCTGAGGTTGACAGTATCCTTTTCTTGCACAAAAGGCAATGGGCAGAGATCTAGGATAGGAAATGACTGGGTGGCCTGCCTCACAATTAGAGGAGGTGAAACTGGGGCTTACAGGGAATGGTGAGAGTAATAAAACACAAGAAGATCAGAGCAGACATGCTGAGAGAAGAGGCCTGAGATAGGAGGCCAGTAGCCTGGCTCACTTGAGCAACAGGAAACTCCAGTGTTGCTGCAGAGCAGCCAGGCCAGTCAAGGCCCAGTCAGGCAGCACTAATGCACTTGCTTCCTTAAGATGAGGAAAGCCTGCATCACCATTTTACAAGCCCATTCCCAGCAAGTGCAGGTATCAATGTATTAAAAGAAACAACAGCAAACTTTCAGTTCTGAGAGGAGAGCAGGTTCTCCTCCGCATCTCAGGTTGGCCTCCTTTTGTCTCAGCCTCCTAAGTGCAGTGTTTTTTCCTATGTGCCACCCCGCAGGCCTCTCTCATCCTCTCACATATACTCACCAGCCCTGCCTGGCCAAACAGCAGCTGCACGGCAGTCTTACAGGCGCCCCGCCACATGGATGGGCACACCTGGTTCAGTACTTCGGTCACAGGAAGCTCATCCCTAGGTGTGATTCCATTGTAGCAGCCCGCTTCCTTGATGAGCTGTAACATGGTGTGCTACAGATCGACGGAGAGGACAGGTCACATCTCAGCACTCTAACGACAGCAGGCTCCAAAGCTTACAGCGTGGTCACACAGCCATTCCCAAGAGAGGAGCACTCAATACACCCACATCATGCCATTAGTAAAAAAAAAAAAAAAAAAAAATTTCTGGAGGCAGGATTGCACTGTGTGTCCCTGGCTGGCCTCAAACTCAGAGACCTACCTCCTCTGCCTCTGGAGTGCTGAGATTAAAGTGTGTGCAGACACACTTGGCTCAACCTCAACTGTTTTTAGATGACAACAGAGTCAGTGCTGAGGCTCTGCAGCACACTGAACGAGCCCAAGTCCTAGCTCTCCTAACTTCTAGGCATGTTACTTTGGGCCTCAGCTCCTTTGTCAAATTGGAATGGGGGGAATAGCCATGCCTCAATGAGACACTGGATCAAATAAAACAATGCAAGCAAAACACTTTGCTGTATTTCCTGCACTCATGATGCTTCACAAATGACTTTTTTTCCCCCCAAGACAGGGTTTCTCTGTGTAGCCTTGGCTGTCCTGGACTTCCTTTGTGGACCAGGCTTGCCTCAAACTCACAGAGATCCTCCTGCCTCTTCCATCCTGAGTGCTGGGATTACAAGCATGCGCCACCACGCCCAGCTCTACAAATGACTATTATTACTGCACTAAGATTTCTGTTACTTATTCTCAAAAATCCACCAGCAAACATTAAGCATCAACAGGAATTCATGGTGTACCCTCAAACTATTAAAAATTTGAACAAAATTATTAATAAAATTTTCTTAGCAAATGTCTTATTATGTTCCCCAGGGTGGGATATGATTTAGTGCTTGCTTTGCATGTATGAAGCCCTGAGTTCAACCCCTAGCACCAAAGACAAAAAATGAGACACTATAGACCTGTGTTTGGCCAAGACTATACTCAGAAAAGTTAGAGCCTCCTTCCTTGATCTCTACTGCTTTTTGTTTAATCTATATTCTTCAAAAGCCCTAAGTTTCCTGTAACAGCTCTATTTCCAAGTTCATGCTCAGTTGCTGGAACCCAAGGAATCCACAGAAAGCTACCGTCTTAAGCTTCAGATTGTCAGCAGCCGACTCATTAAAGGAGACCCCCTTCAGGAAGTGCGATCCTATCTGCACAGGGACCGTGGGAAGCTCACACTGCATGGGCTGTGGGGGTGTCTGCCTGCGCCCCGTCTGCTGAGCTTCCGCCTCACTGCAGCAGCCCTGGAAGAGGTTTGGACAGGAGAGTGGAGGTGAGCTCACACGACCAAGCAGCTGGTTCCCACAGGACTGAGTAAACAACTTCCATGAGCTTCCAGAGACAAGAGAGAGAAGTGTACCTGCAAACTTGCTTCAATGGCCTTTGGGTTTAGGTGGAAGCCGGCTTTCATTGCATATTCACAGTGGCCTAAGCTTTCCAAAGCTATTTTATATGCCTGCAAGAATCAATTATGCAGCAGATGAGAATATGACAAAGTCCAACAAAAATAGGGACTTAAAATTTCTATAGTTGTGAGGAGTAGATCTGGAAGGAGTTAGGAAAGGAGAATAGGGCAAATATGACCAAAATACACTGTATGCATACATGAGACCTGAGGACACATTATTACTTTGTTACCTTTTAAAGCGGTCTTTCCCCTTGGTGAAATCATTTCTCTACGCATCAACCAGTACTGAAACACTTACCTGCAGAGCACTGTCAATTTTTATGTTTAGCTCCTTTAGCTGGTGCTCCGGAATTGCTGCACTTTGAGAACAAAAGAGTTGTTGGACTTCGATTCCTGCCAGGCGTCCATCACAGCCTCTTTCTCTTAATCTAGACGTTGCCTATGACATAAATAGTAACTAGTAGGTAAAGGAGAACAACAGAGTTACTAGTAAAATTAAAACAGTACCAGCAGCAACAAATCCCACACCTAACATAAACGATGTAAGCTGGAAAGACACTACGAGTTTTGGACTGGTCACACTACAAAGTCATAGTATGAAACTTTGCGGGCTTATTTGTTGGTCTTACCATGTAACTAACCCAGGCTGGCCTCTAGCTCACAACTGGCATGCCTCAGTCTCCTGCACTCTGGGATTACAGTATCATCTCACCTGGCCAAATAACATTTCTAGGAGTTACTCTTCTTCTGGGTCAGGACAGGAATATGAATATTTACAAAACTCACAGAACCTCAGGAGAGAAAACTAGCAGCTTCAATGCTGCCAAGTTAAAGGCTTTCAGTTTCACACACTGGCCTGCCTGTCTAGCCAAGCCCTGCCACCATCTGACTCTTTCTAAGAATGCTCAAGTGAGATGTTTCGCCTACAGGAGCTGTGCTGGCTGCTGCCAGACACTACCACAACACTAAAGTGTAAAGCCTGGCCACCGTCTTCCTGGAGGTGAGGCCTCACCAGCCAAAACGGTAAACAAATAAAATAACCAAAATTGTAGTAGGGAGCACAGCAGGCACTGAACACAGCTTTGAGGGGCGCCTTCAGTGGCCCGCACCTATAACCCCATACTCTATTCTCTGAGCCATCACTCCAGCCCATAACCCCATACTCAAAGGATGAAGTCAAAGATTATGAGCTCCAGGACAAACTGGGCTCCAAAACAAGAGCCTGTCTCATAAAAAGAGACAGGTTGAGAGCTGGAATATATACACTCAGGATAGAATGAGGCTATGTCAAGGTACCAACAAGTCCTAATAATGTACACCAGAGATCCATGGTGAAGAAACAAAACACTCCATGATCAAGCAGGAAAATGGCAAGAGACAAGGTAGGAGTCTCACATGATAGGACTCAGCATGTCACAATGACCGTAACGAAGTGAGAAGCAATGATGCCTGACTTTAAAATCAGAATGGTGAGGCAGGAGCAGAAGTATGACCCAGGCCTTAAGCTAGGGAGTAGTTAGACAGGGACAGGTGGGATGGGTGAGGCGGGAGAGCGGGGGCAGACCTGAGTGTCTAGGCGTGAGACCTGCAGAGCTTTCCTAAGGGTCCAAATGGGTGCAGACAGGAGGGGAAGACTGAAAGGTCAGCCTCAGGTCCTGATGCATAGCCTAGAATCGATATCACCACTGACTAGAATGGGGATGGTATGGAGAGAAACAGGTATGAGAGATGCCAAAACTAAGCCACCTGGGGAACCTTAATTCAGGGCCTGGAGCCCACAGAAAGTCGGTTGAAGCATCCCTCTGCACAGGAATGATCTAAGTCCCAGCACTGGCTGAAGATCCCCTAGGGAGAAGGGGATCCACTGACCATGAGAAACTCACCTCAGAAGCTGTTTTGGGGAGATGCATGTAAAGCAGAGGAAGAAAGGCCATTTTGGAACAAAGAAAGCAACTTTTGCTTAATTTGACTTCCAAATGCTCATCTGTATTTACTGAGTCTAGGGCTGGGCGCACATGTGCCGCACTGTGCACGTAGAGATCGGTGGGCCTCTTTTGGGACATCAGTTCTCTCCTCCGACCCCATTCCAGGGAGCAAACTCACACCGTCAGGTTTTTGTGTCAACCCCTTTACCTGCTGTGCCATCTTGCTAATACATATTTTGTATGCTTACAACTCTTCGTAAAAGGTGAAAGATTCATGTGGTTGAGAAAAAACAAAACAAAACAAAACAAAACAGAGAACATATGGGTTTCAAAATAAATAAAAAAGGTGAGAAAAATCAACTCCAAGAAGTGGGCTGTTAAAAAGAGCAGAGGAACAGGGCAGTGCAAGTAGATTTTGTGCTGGCAGCACATTAGTGTTCAGAGAGAAAATGCTGGGTACCATGGCAGAAGCTGGTTTCTTGAGAATGGAAAATAAGAATGCTGGCTGCCAAGAGGGGCCTTGGGCCTGACAGCGGGGCACCTCCTCTGCTGTCATAAAAAGGGACAGATGGGATAGAGATGAGAAGAAAGGCTGCATCAGGGGTCTTCCACTTTCACAGGAGTGTGGGGAGGGCACCCATAGGAAGGAGTGGGCAGAAGGACACATGGAAGTAGGCAGGGAAGAAGATGAGGGAGGTGGCACTGAGGCTGCAGAGGGTAAAGGGAGTATTCAGGAGACTGGAGCCAGAAGCTATAAGGACAGAGGGCTGTGAAGCCAGATGACAGACCAAAGTCTGAACCTATACCAGCGGTGGACAGGGACAGCAGCAGGTCCCACCCCAACACAAGTCTAATTGCCATTGAGGGTCTCCTGAAGAAAGCCTTTTATGTGAAAGAGAAAGGGAAAAGGACAGAGTATTAGAAAATCAGAAATGGCACAGTGCTGACACCTCAGCAACCCTGTAGAAAAGGGGAGGCGGAAGATCAGAATTTCATTCACTTTTATTCTGTTTTGAGACAGGGCCTCATGGATTCAAAGTGGGCCTTAAGCTCCTGATGCTGCCTCACCTCCCAAGTGCTGTGATACAGATGTTTGCTACCATGCCTGGTATAGGGCCTGTAAGATCCTGTAACAAAAGGCAATCATTGCAACTTAACTGCGGGGTGATTCAAACTAGACATCATATAAGAAAATCAACACACAGCCCTCAATCATAAATGATTTTGTACTCTATAAAACAGAATAGTGAGTCTTGGTTGAGTCTCAACTTGGAAGCTTTACTTTTTCTTTCTTTCACCGGAAAAGGAGTGTTAGCACGTGTACAGGAGAACCACTAAGATGTGGCAGAGAAGACGCGCACAGCTTCAGGGTTTTGTTCTAAACTCCACTGCTGCCCCTCAGGCTTGCGCGGTGGTATTGACTGTCAAAGTCGAGCTTGTTCTGGGTCAGACTGTAGCCCTAAGTCAGCTGGCTCCCTCAGTAATCACTGCAATGCACATGTTATTCAGTGGCCTCTGTGGGCTACTATGAGCCTGCAAGAGAATTCCTGTCTTATGACCACAACTGCCATCTTCCTGTCTCTTCCACTTATCAAAGGATGTGGCCCTAGTTAAACATGTTTAGAGATATAGCACTATCACTTGAATAAAGAGCAGACACAGAATTACTCTTTAAACAAAACAAAAAAACAAAAAAACACCAAATGCCTCAACCTGGGATGGGATGCAAGATACTCTTAAGTGCAGCAGGGCTAACAACACAGATGTAAGGAACATCTCTAGCATGGTCAAGGGCTGAGCTCGAGTTCCACTGTGTCAACATCACTGTGAGCTGTGGGACTGATGTCAAGGTGTCTCGGGCCAGACCAGGTCTATCTGAAGGCTGGGATCTGGCTGGGGAGGAACACAATGCTGCTGGCAACGGCAGCAGCGCTGGGCACTGCTCTTGTTGAGGTCCTGGAAGATGCCTTTGCCTCCTGCCTCAGGAAGAACAGTGACAGCCACAAATTATTCCAACCGTCTCAGCGTCTTCACCTGAGGCAACAGTACCCTCCAGGTTCTTCAGTGTAACAGATATTTTCACATCAAAAGCTCATACACATTTGCATGCATGTGTAAAATGTTTACAAGACACATGCTGCCATTGAGGAAGACCCTGACTCAAAAACAAGCCAGGGCTGGAGAGACGGCTCAGAGGTTAAGAGCACTGAGAGAACCCAAGTTCAATTCTCAGCATCCACATGGCAGCTCACAACAACTAATTGTCTGTAACTCCCAGTTCTAGGGGAAATGATGTCCTTCTCAGAGACTGCACACATGATTCACTAACATATGCGACAGCAAAACACCTGTACAGATTAAAAAAGTAAGTAAGTGGGGCATAGTGCTAGGCACCTATAACCCCAACACTCGGAAGGCCGAGGCAGAAGCACTGTGAGTTTGAGGCCTTCCTGGGCTATATAGAAAGACTCTAAGGGGTTGGGAGGCCAAGGAGAGAGCAACTGACTTTATAAAAAGCAATCTCTTTTCTCTTTTTCTCCATGTGTGCGCATGTACAAGTGCGTGTGTGCACTCATGAAAGTCAGGACAATCAGGCTTGATGGCAAACATCTTCACCAACTGATCCACCCTGCCAGCTGGAGAACTACTTCTGATCTGTTTACATCCAAGTTTAAGTTTAGAGGACTTGAGCACTGATTCTCAGCCTTCCTAATGCTGCCACCCTTTAATACACTTCCTCATGGTATAAAATTATTTCATCCCTATTTTGTAACTATAATTTTGCCACTATTATAAATCATAATATGCCAGGTATGGTAGTGCATGCCAGGAGGCAGAGGCAGGCGGATCTTTGTGAGTTCAAGGCCAGCCTGGTCTACAAAGTGAGTTCAGGACAGCCAGGCTACACAAAGAAACAAAAACAAATCATAATGTAAATCTGTTCTTGGATGGTTTGAGGCACCCTGTGAAAGGGTCGTTCAATCCCTTTCACAGGGCTTGAGACCTCCATGCTGAGAACCACTGGACTAGAGAATACCATGCTAGAATGGCCAGAGGAGATGTAGTATAATAGGCAGGGTGCCCCATGAGAAGGCGTGGAGATGCCTGAAGCCCACTTCTACAGCGGACCCTCGGCCACGAGGACCACAGTCCCCAGAGGAGAGCGCTCACCGTACACTGGCATGTTCCCTCCCCCACATGTGATCGCCTTGCCATTCCAACCACTCATGCTTCCCTGTCCACCAGTGGCGCTGCGCTGGGAAGCACCTGATCCTTACAAAATGACCAGTGTCAAATAAATCAATAGAGAATGGCTCAAATCACATGCAAAGCAACTGATAAATGAGGATCTGGGCTATCAGACAAATTAAGTATCTTTTTCCATGTATTTCCCTGGAGCTTTAGGGTTGGCACACATAGCAAGGGCCTCGCTACAGCACTTCATGCATGTGCCACCGCACTTTCTGCCACCACACTTTGTTCTAATTCCCCTCACCACTGTCCTCTCCTGCTCTCCCACCTTCCTGCAACCCCTTGCTCGGCCCCTTTTGTTTTCACGTCACATGTATCGAATACTTTCTTCTTTCCTCCTGCTCAAGATCTCTTCCTTCCTATCATGGGCCCCTTTCCTCACAAAAACACAGAGACCACATACACATCTACAGAAACTTCAATCTTAAAACTTAGGTTCTGCATATCAAAGAAAATACACTTTTTCATATATATTTCTGGGTCTGGCTAACTTAAGAATCTTTTTACAAGCCATGCTCAGTGACACATGTCTTTTAAGAGGCAGGTGGATCTCTGTGAATCTGAGGCCAGCCTGGTGTACAAAGTAGTCAAGGCTACACAGAGAAACCTTGTCTTGAAAAACCAAAGGGGAAAAATCTTTTTACAAACTTTTATTTGTGTGTCTAAAAGGATGTGCACACAGAAGGCAGCAGCAGCACCAGGCACCCTCCTCTATCACGATTTGCTGTCGCAGTCCTTTGCAGCAGAGTCTATCCCTGAACCTGAGCACCACTGAGGTTTCTAAGGATTCTGCTGTAGTTGTTGGCTGTGCTGACAGTGATCTACCTTTCTCAACCCCACTCAGAAGTGGTGGTCCGAACTTCAGTCCTCATGATTGCACAGCAAGAATTACAAAGATCCCAAACACTTCTAAGAGAAGAAGGCTATAGGCAGCTCAAACTCGTAATCCCAAGGAGGGTGAAGGTAGAACAGCCATGAGTCAGAGGCCGGTCTGGGCTGTGGAGTGAGAATTTATCTCAAAAAATTACAATGGGCTGGAGAGATGGCTCAGAGATTGAAGGTGTGCACGGCCTTTGCAGAGGATCTAAATTTAGTTCCCAGCACCCACAGTAAGCAGCTGACCACCATCTCTAAATCCAGCTTCAGGGCATCTGATGTGTCCTCCAGACCTCCACAGGTGCCTCTACTCACATGCACACACCACACACACACACTTAAAATAAATGTTTTTAAAAACAACCATAGCTGGACCATGATAGCATATGTCTTTAATCCTAGCACTAGAGAGGCAGAGGCAGTCAGATCACTAAGTTCAAGGCCAGCCTGGTCTACAGAGTGAGCTCCAGGACACCTAGGGCTACACAGAGAAACCCTGTCTTGAAGAACAAAAACAAACAAACAGATACATAAAAACAACAAGAAAACTCCCCCAAATAGGGCAGAGGCTGTAGCTCAGCTTGTGGAGTGCTGACCTAGCATGCACGGTGTCCCAGGTCCCAACCCCAGCACCATACAAACCACCATGCCGGCCCACTCCTGAAACCCTAGTGTTTGTGAGGTTCACCTTGCCAAACACTCCTCTTAACCTAGCCTGCTAACCACCTAACCAGCTCCACTGTGCCATTCCTAACTTAGGTGCCAGCCTTCTCCCTAGCTCACCTCTTTCAAGTTTCCCACACCACTCCCATTCACAAGCCAGGCCCTTCCTCTGGGTCTGAACACCTCCTGTGCCCACTGAACCCTGCTCTTCTAAGTCTTTCTCTGTAGGTGTCATTTCAGTGCTGGCATGGGCCTGACACAAGCAGGCCTTCTTAAAGACGTTTGCTGTCACAAGACCAAGCAAGTGATGAGTTTATAACTTCATGTGTAAGGAAGTGGCTCTTCTGGGACAGACAAAGAGGCCAGCAGCCTCTTGTTAGAACACGGCAGATCCGCAGAGTCAGTTACCTCAGCAGCCCCCCGCCAGGACCGCACAGCCTCCTCCAGTTCGGGTGTGTGGCCCACGCCAGACAGACTGCTGCTGTTCTTTTTTTCTGGCACAACTACCTCGGCAAAGCACGAGTGAGCCACCGGCTGGACTTTCTGCAAGGCGTGAGTCAAAAACTGGAAATGGACTTGCACCACTGTCAGGAAACACCGTCCCAGCACCTGTGAAAACAAGAGCGCCAGGGGGCTTTAGGCTGCAGGTTGCTGCTGGAGTAGCGCAACACATTCTCAACTGTCAACAAATCTGAAATCATGAAAGCATTCAATGTTCAAAAGCCCCCCTGCTTTAAGACTGTCTGCCTCTTGGGCCTTGGTACTAGAAGTTTAGAAGTTAAAACATTTCAAAGCAAGCAGTAAGCCTCAGCCACAAGATGGGTCTTCCAACTTCCCACCAGCTGTCCTCACTTCCCTCTCGTCTAGACTCTCTTTGAGTTCCTGCTGGGCCAGAGCCATTCATAATCTAAATTATGGCCACAGAGTATCAGAATGCAAAGGAAAAGTCATGGCATGGGACTACAAATCTGAAAGGTTGGTTTGACCTAGAAGAAAGAAAACATTCCTTTGAAAATTAAACCCAAAGACACTGGTTGTTTCAGCGTTGTGCTAATGTTATGAACAGAGGTGTCTGTCGTGTTCCTACTCTTACAAAACAAAGCTGACAGACTTTGTTGACTTCAGGAGTCAACAAAACACAGCAAACAATTCTATCAGCAGGGCAGAACCCACTAACCCCACACATCAGTGATTGGTTGGGTAGTTAATAATTCAAATAGGGCCTCACTACAGTGCCCTGGCTCTGTAGACCAGGCTGCCCTTGAACTCACAGCAATCTGTCTGCCTCTGCCTCTCCGAGTGTTGGGATAACAGGCATGAGCCACCATGCCAGGTGGTCAATCTGCTTTTTAAACTTGACCAAGCAGAGCTGTGATGTGCTTGTTATGATTCCCTGTTCCTCTCTTAAAGCAGAAGGAGAAACTGTTGGCTGCAAAGATACTGAGGTTGGAGAATTGAAAGTTCAAAATCAGTTTGGGCAATTTGGTGAGACCCCCCCCCCATCTCAAAATAGAAAAAAAGCTCCAACTGTCTGCACTGTTTTTCACAAAGATCTAACACATCATCCTCTAACCTCATCTCATCCCTTGAAGCAGCCCGGAAGACTCAGTCATATCCAAGTCAGATGCTCTCCTTTACCACAAACCGAATCCATCCTCATACATCAGAGCTATTTTGCTAAAGACCATCCAGCTCCCAAAGTAACACCTACTCCCTCTGAATGATTTTCCCCCTGTGGAAATTACTAGAGCAAACAAGCCAGTGAACAGCTGCATCCGAAGCCAAAGCAAACAACGAAACGAAAAGCTCACAGCATAGCGTCTACCCTCTGTAGTGAGCAGCTAAATCGCAGCTGGACTCAACTCAAACCTCTTGGGTTTCCACTGTCCCCTGCCTCACAGCTCCTCCCCATCAGGGCTATGGCTATGAAGGGCAGGGGGAGGGGCAGGGGGAGCAGACCTAAGGGTACAGCTAGAGACACCTGACATGAATAATCGCCGTCTTCTGGTGCCAAACACAAGCAGCCAGCTTTAACGGAGCATTCAGCATGCGCCTGGTCCGCACTACAGACTCCATGTGGTTGTGCCATAGTCCCAGAGCACCCCTATAAAGTCGCCTTCATTTTACACAGGAAAACCGACGCTAGACAAGCTATGAAACTGGACACAAAGGTTATGTCACAAAAATCGATGGGCAGAGAAGTCTCTTCATTCAGCGATCAGCTTCTAAGCTTTTGGCCAGTGTGCCCCACTGCCTTCAATACTTCCAACACTTAGGTAGGCAGAGGTTGGCAGCACTGAGACCAGGCACACAAGAGAAATTCAGTCTTAACGGGCACTGGCTGGGGGCACCAGGAAGCTCCCCACAGTGCAGACACAGAGGACCAGGGCTGGCTCCTCCAGGACACTCCCTCTCCCCTCTTCCTTGGCCTCTGCAGGCTATGGGAGAAGAAGAACGAGGGGAAATGAAGATGCCACGCTGCTCTGGGGTCACATTCTCACAGCTTCTGACCAATGAAAATGACGTGCTCCTTCTAATAATAAATATATAACATGTGAATGCCTAATATGTACAAAGCTCAAAAGCCCTGAGGGTACATAGGAAGGAAAATGAGAGAGTCCCTGTGCTCATGAGGGCTACATACTAACGGGGCTAGGAGAGACAACAAAGCCATAAATAGACGCAAGGTCAGATGCAGCTGGAGAACAAAACTGCCTGGCAGGTGGTGAGGAAAAGGCTCTCTGAGGATAGAACCAAGGAAGGAAGCTTCCTCTCTCACTCCAAGTGGTGGTGAAGCCTGGTGTCTGGATCACAGAAGCGTGGGGCTGGCGTGGGTCCCCCTGAGGCACTGCTAGAATAATGGAGGGGGAATCCTGCCACAGAATGCAGCAGGAGGAAAGATGCCAAGAGCTTTATAAAGGACTATCAGTGGGTTGTTGCTGTTTATTATGTGCTTGATCTCAGATGAGTCATTCAGTCTACAGTTCTTCTCTGTAAGAAATGTCCTCTTCTTTCCCACGATGTATAAAGCATAAACCCAAGTTATGACTGTGACAAAATACACTATCATAAATAATTAATTAAAGGCCAACCCAACCAGTGGTTACCCTGGGCCTCCGAAACTGGTTTCAGTAACTACTTATTATAAAATGTCACCTCAAGTAACAGACACAAACATCACCTTCTAAGAGGACAAAGCTCCTGTCTCTTCCCACACTTCTTATCTCAGCTCACTTCTTGGCCTGGCCCTCAACCCCCACGAAGGACTACACCCTCCTTGACTCAGGGATGGGCCTGTTCTTGGGAACTGTCCTCACACAGGTTTGGAGAGTGTATCCCAGGATCACAGACAGATCTCTTACAAAGAGAAAGTTTCACAAAGAGAAAGTTTCTTAGGCTCGGGGCATGCGAGGTTGAAGCAGCCCGGGTAAGCTGGAGAACAGGTGAGGGGAACAGTCGAGGACAGGCACTTAGATTTAAAACAGCACTGAGCTCCACCAACAGCTACCTTAAGCCATACCTGGAGCACCACTCAAGGCACAGTACCCCTGTGGAAATGTGAGCAATTTGCCCATTTTACACAGGACAAAAACAGGCCTAAAAAGATAAACTTGCTTAATGTCAAATAGGTTTAAGCGAGGATTTAAAACCATGTCTGTCTCACTCCAAAAGACATTTCTGAACACAAGCCAGCCTGTGACAAGATCCAGGATGTAAAAAACAATGGTGGACAGGTACTAAAGAGAAAACATTCTAGAAAGCAGATAATCATCAGGGAGCTCCTGAGACAGACCCATTTCCTGGGAATTCCTGACAGCCAAGAAGGGTGTATCATAAGCCTGGTGCCATGGCACATGCCTATAACCCTAGCACGCAGGAGGCTGAGACAAGAGGTCCACAAATTTAAAGTCCACACGGGCCACCAAGTAAGACATAACAGAAGAGCACACGAACCTCTTCCTCCTCTTGGTAGATACAGCACAGTATCTACCAAGCACGCTGTAGTCATGGATATGACCACAGTGCCCTTCATTCTTGGTGCATTTGCTTGATTGTTTGTTGTTATTAGTATTTTATTTTTGTGTTTGTCAACATATATGTCTGTAAACCATGTGTATGCCCAGTACCTGAAAAGGCTCCAAGAGATTATTGACTCCCCTAGCACTGGAATTACAAACAGTCTGAACTACCACATAGATGCTGGGAACTGAACTCGGGTCTTCTCCAACAGCAGCCCATGGGCTTGTTTCTTGAGGCAGCATTTTATCTAGTCCAGCCTGACCTCACCGGTGCAGCCAAGGGTGACCTTGTGCTGAGATTACAGGCCTGGGCCACCACGTCCCGTTTCTTCTCAGTGAGTTTTATTTCTTAAGCAGATTACAAAGGCTTCTAATTTAAGGCCATCCTGTTAGAGAACTAAAAGACATCCTTTCCATACCACGATAGTTGTTGAGGGTCAACCTGCACATAAACTCGACCTTTCTGAGTGTTTTGAAATTCTGTTACTGCTAATTGTTCCTAGGTTTCTAGGGTCCAGCCCAATTCAGCGCTTACTACTTGCATGCGAAGGGAACCATTGATGCCTAGAGCAACCTCATCTCCCAAAACACTTACTTTTTTTTCTGTTAACACAGAAGATGAGCCCAAATTCACTACTCTGCTTAACTCCACTTAACACCACCTCACCTTTCTCAGATCCCAAGCAAAGCGAAAACTAAGCCATTCTGTCCCTTTTGTGTGATCAGATGAAGTCTCTTAGAGTGAAGGCTAAGATTGGCTGCTCCCATTGGAAATCCCAAAGCCATTCCATCACTTCCCCCACTCCAGTACTCACATATACCTTACACATTCCATTTGGTTTCCAGTGTCCACAGCTTTGTTTTGAATACAGCTTCTTGTCTTTATGGTAATTCCAGAGTCATTACATAATGTCCTAATCCACAAACCAGAACGAGATACTGATACCTAAACGTGCCTTGAGAATAGACAATGCAACAGACCACTTGTACACTATGAAAAGTGCTTATGAAAACTACTGCAGGTTAAAAATGGAAAAAGTAAGCATACTGAAAATAGCATGCAAAACACTGGCAAGAGACTGCTGGTGCTATATTGTGGAATGCTTGCTGATCATGCAAGACTCAGATTTCCATCCCCTGAGTAGGATTCTTTTTGACTAACAAAAAACCTGCAACTCTTTTCGTAGCCAGCATTTTTGCTCACAGAGGGAAGCCACACTGCATGTGAGGAGGAGGAACCAGGGAATGTAATAAAGTCAGTATGTGCCTTCAATACCGAATGCTACCAACTTAGACCAAAGTCCCTTCTGACCCGGACAAGCTGCTGTTTACCAGTAAGGTGGATTCGGAGCTCCTGCCTATCATACGGGCTAAGCTTGCTAAAACTTTTAACAGTGACACACATTCCCCTTTGACTGGCTCGGGACTGGAGGGGTGAGGGGTCTGCTAAGAAATAAGCAGTACTACTATTCCCAAATAAATATAACCAGTAATTGTAGCATTTCCTGATATCCCAGACTTGGACCTTGTGTATTTTAGTAAAACCTAGATAGTATTATATGTTGCTTTATTCATTTTCCAAAATAAATTATACCAAAAACATATTGCTGGGCTAGGGTTATAGTTCAATAGTGGAGCACCTGCCTTAGCATGTATAAGGTCCTGAATCTGATTTACTACCATGTAACATGTGCTAAATAGATAGGAAGTCTTTTTTGATCTTATTTTTAAGACAGGGTCTCAGCACGTAGCCCTGGCTATCCTAGAGATTCTTACTCATACATACAGAGAAAAGTCTGCCTCTGCCTCCCAAACGCTGTGCTTAAAGGTTTGTTCCAGTATACCTAGCCATTTTGTTGTTGTTGTTGTTTGTTTTTTGAGACAGGATTTTTCTGTGTAGTTCTGACTGGCTGTCCTGAAACTCACTCTGTAGACTATGATGACCTTGAACTCAGAGATCTGCCTACCTCTGCCTCCTCAGTGCTGAGATTAAAGGCATGTCCCACCATGCCAGGCTTTCAGAAAGCTATTTTTTTTAAAGATTTTTTAATTTATTGTTTTTACACTAGGTATATATGTTGTGTGTCCATGTAAGTACAGGTACCCATAGAGTTCAAAAGATCACCTGGAGCTAGAGTTACAGATAGCTGTGAGCCACCCAACATGGATGCAGGAGGCCACACTCAGGTCCTCTACAAAAACAGTACTTGCTGTTAACCTCAGAGCCATCTCTCCAGCCTCACAAGAAGTCATGTTTCAGCTTCACTCCTAAAAATCTGATTACAAGTAATGATAAGTATAAAAGCTTACCCAGGGAAGGGCCCACTGTGGTAGTACATGCTTGTAATCCCAGCATTTGGGAGGTAGAGGCAAGAGAATCAAGAGTACAGAGTCATCCTGGGCTATAAGAGACCCTGCTTCAAAAAACAGAAAAAAACAGGTTATTCAGGGAAAGGCTACTGGAGGTTTAAAAAAAGCCACATTAGTTATGTTGGATCGAAGACAACATCTGTCCTTAAGAACTTTCCCTACTGCAGATGCGAATTTTCTCCATAAGCAAATTCACATTGTTTGTTTATATGGGGTAGAAATAAAAATATATTCAAGTCAGCACTTAAATATATGGCCTAGAAGCTCATTAGAATTTAGGAAATTCTTTTTGTTGAACCAAGTCATTTTTATTAAGGGCTATAGCTGCCCGTAAGAATATTTCAAAACTGGGCACGGTGGTAAACTCCTCCTATCTCAGCTCTCCAGAAGGCTGAGAGTGGAGCAGCACTCATATGCATATGTTTGAAGCCAGTCTGGGTTCAGCCACATAAAATGCATAACTTGTGTACCAGTGCTTCCCAATCTGCCTCACTAGACTAGGAGACCCCAACCCCACCTGTCAGGGACGCGCCCAGCCAAGTCACCCCATGGTGTCCTGACTGCTGATTCTGTGGGGGGTCTTGGGATGGGTCAGAGAAGAAGCCTGGCCTGAGCAATGCTGAGAGGGTGAGCCTCCCCCTCTGACTTGACCCATTTGATCTTCCTGACAGCCAATATCCAAGATACTACACTGGCTTCAATCCCTCTTGGTTTTCAGAGTCCCCGGCTGCTATCCAGTCACCTTCTGACCTCCACTTGCTGGAGTCCCCTAGGGCCCCTGCTTCTCCAGCAGCACGTGCTGGATGGCCGCATCCAGCTGCCAGGCTGGAACACCATCTACTAAAGTTATAAGTGTGGCCCTCAGCTCTCTTCTCTCAATGTGTGTCCACCTATGCACTGGAAACCACACCCTGGGGTCTAACAGGTATCCTATGTGACATTCTCGTTCATTAAAATTCTCTCTCTCTCTCTCACACAAGCTCACATGCACACAGGCACCCCCGCCCACCAGCATTACATGTAATTCCAGGCTAATCTTCATGAGTCCAAAGCCAGCCTGGTCTACATAGCCAGGAGCTACATACACATAGAGAGACCCTATCTCAATACAAACAGACAAAAAAAAAAAAAAAAAAAAAAAAAAAAAAAAAAAAAAAAAAAAAAAAAAAAAAAAAAAAAAAAAACTGTTTGCTGGGAGATGGCTTAGTGGACAAAAGCCCTAGCTGCCCAAGTACAAAAACCTGATCTCCCCAGAACTCATGCAAAAACCCAGATGTGCTAACACCCATTTGTAACTCCAGCACTCCTACAGTGAAGAAGTTGGAAGTCAGCTAGCCTAGAGGATATGGGGCAACAGCAGAAACAAAGTGGCCCTGCTAAAGACGAGGGTGAGAACCAGCTCCCAAAAGTTGTTCTCTGTCTCCACATGTGTGCAGTGGCATGTGCAAGCCCACAGTCCACTCAGACACACACAACCAATAATTACATACAAATCACCTGACTCTCCAGTTTTCAGAGTTTAACAAGATAAGGAAAGTTCTAGAGACAGATGGTGGTGGTGGCTGTACATGTGAACACCTGTAAACAGTTAAAACAGCAAACTCTACATTACACACACTTAACCTTATAAAAAACTAGCCCTAAGCCAGGCGTTGTGGCACATGAATGTGATCCCAGCACTCAGGGAGGCAGAAGCACCCAGATCTCTGTGAGATCAAGACCAGCTTTGTCTACAAAGTGAGTCCAGGACATCAAAGAACACACAGAGAAACCCTTTCTCAAAAACAAAAACAAACTAGTCCTAAACCAGGCATGGTGGTATATTTCTGTATTTGCTACCCTGGCAGGTGGAAACAGGAGCGATTCAAAGTTATCCTCAGCTATTCAGAGAGTTCAAGGCCAACCTGGAATACACAAGACCCTGTCTCAAAAACAAACAAACAAACAAACAAACCACCAGACAACAACCCTTGCCCAACCCCTCAACTCCCCTTCCCCCGAAAAAGCTAGTAATAATAACTACTCGTGTCCTTTGCAACCATTCCATTCCAAGCTACTACAGTCTCCTGCTTGGGTTACTGTACTGGCCTCTACCTTCACTCACGAACACCAGGCTTACCTCTAATAACAGCCCCCTGAACTGTACGGGGCTTGACCTTCAGCTGTCCTGCCTGAACCCTGGACAACATATACAGTGTGGAGATGAAGGAACATATACTTCTTTCCCTGTAAGGAGACCCGGTCGTCTCATCAAGTACTTCCTGCCACACCTTCATGGGCCAGATCTTATCAAGTCTCACTATCAGCTGTCAGGGAGACTACACAGGGTGATCCTTACCCCAGAATCGAAGATAGGAAGGTGTATGCGCGCATGTGCGCATGCGCGCGCAAGCAAGGGTAGAGAATGGGATACAGGAAGTCAGAAAATTAAAACAGTCAAGCTTGAGGCCATTTTCCACTGGCATTACAGCACCTTTCACACCTAGTGCCACAAGTCTTTTCATCTGCCTGGCCTACAAGGCCTGGAGCACTTTCTGTCCTTACCCATCTCTGCAGGCCCCCAGCTACTTCCTCTGTATTCATCAGAGGACTGCTGGTACAGAGAGCAAAAAGCCAGACTGCCTGGGATCTGCTCAGGACTCCTACAGTCTGGAAGTGTTCACAGGGTTCCACCACATCCAAATACTTGCACTTCCCTGATTCTGAACATTCTGCGATTAGCCTAATGGCAGGAAGCCTGGTCTCATGAAGAAATGTGCTCTGCATGTACACAGCAACGGCCTGAGGCACTGGGGAGGGATCCTAACCCCTGTGTACTAAGATTGGTTGATTTTTGTGGTGCCGAATATAGAATCCAGGACCCTGTGTATGCCAAACAAGCATTCTACCACTGGGCTACACTCCCAGCCCTGCCCGGAGGATTTTAGGCAACTATTTTACAGATGGTCCAATTTTAAAGAGAGGCTGCAAAGACTGACTGACATCATTCAATCATAAGAAATCTAGGCTGACTAGAAGCTATAGCATTAATTCAGCAAAATTAGCCCTCCCTAAAATTATATTCTGAACTATTTATACTTCTGATTCATTATTACTTTCCTGTGAAATCTAATTTCCCCTTGGGTCTTTCTTCCTTCCCTTCCTCTTCCTCCCTCCCTCTTTCTTTTAACAGGATTTCCCTGTGTAGCCTAGGCTGGCCTGCAACTCAGCATCCTCCTCTCTTACGTCTCCTGCTGGAACGCAGGTATGTAGACCATGCTTGACCTCTTTGGGCTTCCTAACTACGTAATAATAGCCTGGACTGTTAGAAGACCAATTCGTGTGCACTAACCCTCCAAGAAATACAATCATTCACAAGGTCCTCTACACTCCTATCATTGCAACTTTCTCCATTTGTTCACACATGGAAAACGTCCAAGCATATTCAAAAGCAAAGCAGAGAACATCACTGTGTACCCATAAAAAGGCTTCCATCTTGCATTGTGACACATTATTTTTATCTATTTCCCTCCTGCCCTTTATCCTTTTTTTGAAGTAAAATCTAATCAACCAAGAGCCAATACATGTTTGAACTTAACTCAAATTAACTGTCTGTTTTCAAGACAGGGCTACTCTGTGTAGCCCTAGCTGTCCAGGAACTCACTCTGCAGACCAGGCTGGCCTCGAACTCACAGCGAGCTGTCTGCCACTGCCTCCCAAGTGCTGAGATTTAAGGCATGTACCACCACTGCCCGGTGATACTCAAACGAACTTAGTCAGCATCTGAGACTTGATCCCCAAAAGGTCACTTTGTTTACTTGTTACGTCGCTCCTAATTCTCTTTTAATCCAGAACAGTACCCTTTACCTATTTGCAAGCAACTGACGTGAATAAACTGGGTCAACTAGCTGAGAGTATCCCGCTTTCTGTCAGCTTAGATCTTATTGGTACTGTGCAACTCAATGGACTATACCCATATTTCTTATGGACTCCAAGTCCATCTTAGAAGCTTGATTACATTATTTCAGGGTTTTTCCTGGTCTTTCTGTGTTTTTAACAAGAGGAAGAAGTACAAGACTATATGAGGAGGAGACTAGAAGTGTAACTCAGCAGTAAAACACTCACTCGTTCCTGGGTTTGATTCCAGCACACACACACACACACACACACACACACACACACACACACACACAAAAAAAAAAGAAGAAGAAGAAAGAAATTTCTGTGGAGTTCTACTGTGTAGTTTTTACTGTGTGGAAATGGGAGAAATCATCTGCCTTGATTCTGGTGACACTGAGCACCGAGGCTGGTCACTGGGATTTGGGGACAGAAGGCCTAATCCCTCCTTTATGCAATTCCCAGCAACCTTTCACCAATCAGCTTTATTCTCTATTTCCGGCCACTGTCTGAGTGACTGAATTCCTCATAGTCAACAAAATGACTTTATCAAACTGTATCATCCCTTCCACACAAGAATGCTGAGGTTCTTTCACAGAGAAGTTTCCTTAACCCAACCAGGCTACTGTTACTAGTTAAACAATAAAATACCAGGCACGAAAAGCCTAAGACTCTCAAAGCATTATATGCTTGCTATTGTCTTTGATTGTCCCTAAAGGTAGAAGGCAAGTCTCTATTGATGAAAACACCATGAACTTTGGACACAGAGCCCAGAAGAGCTGATCTGACCTGACTACCTCCTACCTAAGGACCAGCTTTCATGACACCAAAAGTTCTAGGAAAGCTTCCAAAGGGGGCAAGTTAACCAATAGTCTTTCCTAGCTCTGATGCCTATGAACTAAAATGACCAGCATAGCACAATAACCCTAATAGTGTCATAGTGCCAAGCACACCTTGCCAGTAACCAACAGCTCTCTAATTAAACTTAGGGAGTTCAACAAAAAGGAAATCACACCTGGTACGGGCAACTGAGCAGACTACCCAGGGCTAGAGAAGTCATGTATCTTGGAGGAGAACCTACAACCACCACTGAACTAAAGCTGTATATCCCCTAACTCTGTTCTAAATATTTGTTCTCAGACTCACAGATAAGTGTAGTACTCACCCCTCATCAAGGAAACTTGTCTTTGCAACAGATGGAGACCATCATCGAAACCATAACCAATCAAAATGCAGAGCTGTGGAGCCCAATCCCTATTGATATATCTGCCACAAAGCTCCTGCACCTAAGGTTCAGGGGTCACTGCAGATGGAGGGGCAGAAAGCCAAAGGAACAGGAAGACTGCTAAGACTGTGTCAAAGCAAATGTCAAAAGCTACAGCATGAAGCCTCACCAACATGGTAGTCTAAACAAGACCTGAACAAGGACAGCAACCAATAGATATGCTAATGTGATAGGGAGTGGGCCATAGAAGGCCTCAAATGATGATAATATAATAACAAATGAGCAGCCCTGAAGACAAACCTACCAGTAACAACAGGCAGACTGAGCAAGTCATGTATATTTAAGGGGAAAAAAATACTACATACATACACACAATTTAAGAAAAAGAAGCCACAAATATGAAAGAAAGCAGAGAGAGTGTGTGTACATGGGAGGGTTTGAAAGGAGAAAAGGGAAGAGGGATGCTATATAATTATAATCTCAAAAGAAGCTATTTCTTTTTAGCTGTTACTGCTAAGGATTTTTTTTCCCCCAAGACAGGGTTTCTCTGGCTGTCCTGGAACTTGCTCTATAGACCAAGCTAGCCTCAAACTCACAGAGATCTGCCTGCCTCTGCCCTCCAAGTGCTGGCATTAAAGGCATGTGCCACTTCCACCTGGCTAAAAAAAAGAATATTTTAAAAAACTAAGTTGGAGCAGGGCCAGCCAAGATTACACAGAGAAACCTTACCTCCAAGAAATAAAAAATAAAAAGATCTACTTAATTCCGTAGGGTTAATACAAATCACATTTTTTAAACAACTTCTAGCATTTTCCATTACTATCGCTGTACAGTATTTTTGGCATATATCTATTAAAAAAAAGGCTATATACCTGAACTAAGGCCCTTAAGAGTGAGTCAGAACACAAGTTAGTTCAAGCCCATTCACGGGCAATCACGGGATTCCAAGGAGACCATCAGTGTGTCAAAGTAAAAGCCAGGGTTCAATGAGGTGATTTCATGGCTGTCTGAGACTTGAGAAGGCAGTAAAAATGCACAGTCCTCTCAAAGCCTATCAGAGCCCCAGAGCCATCCTGGGCTCTACACCGTCTATACAGCACCTGCCCAGAAAACTGCCCTCAAGACACTGAGGACCCAAATTGAAACCAGGGCCCTATAGCTGTCACTGGGTGATGAATACCAGTGACCGAGCAGCCCATCCTGCCACCCTCCCTTCCTACTCCTTTGACACCAGCCTCACTCTGCCCCCACTCTGTACATACTTTCTACCTTTCTAACTCTCTTCAAGACTGTGAGGTGGTTCAGAAAGTAAAGGCTGCCAAAGCCTGACAACATGAGTTGAATCCTTGGGATTCACATGGTAGGAGAGAAACAACACCTACAGGTTGTCTTCTGAATTCCAATGTGTGTACGGTGGCACACACACATAAGCAAATAAAATATAATACAAGAAACTCAGCCCTAATAATCTCCCTTCCATTCACCGAGCAAACACTCGGGCTTACTCCGGTCGCAGGGATCTGCACCAGCTGCTCCCTCTGCCTCGTTCTCTTGGGTTTGCGTCCTCACCACCTTCTCCTCTTTTTAAATTTTTTTATTATTATCATTTATTATAACTTATTCAGTTGTATCCCAGCTGTGGCCCCTCCCTCGTCTCATCCCCACCCCACCCTCCACCTTCTACTTTCTCACACTTCATCTCCTCAGTGGTTCTCTTTCCTATGGACACACCATCTTCTAGTACAGAAAGGGAGAGTCTTGACTTCACTGCCACATCTCCAGTTAGTACAACAGCATCGGACATCAACAATGTGTGCAATTAATACATGCAGAATTGCTGTATAAACATAAGCAAATGTGGACCTTCCTAGGACCCAAGAGATCCAGTGTAGTCCACTCTTAAAATGTACTTTTCCTAAATTCACATTCTGATTTTCCTGATGGCTTTGAAACTCCATGGGGCAGGATCCTGCCAAAATGTCAGTGGGCTTACCTGGCTACTTACAGGTGTGTTCAAGGGACTCACTGCCCCACCCACTTCTTTCTCCATGCCCCATTCAAAGTGGAAGGCAAACAGACCAGTGATTACTGATAAAAGAGATTGTTTTAAAGCTTTTTATACTAAAAAAGTCCTGGTCAGGAGCCAACCTGGTGGCACTCACCTGTAATCCCATCCCTTAGGGGACTGAGACAAAAGACCACCTGTGCCATAAGAAGACCCTGCCTCAAAAAATAAACGTCAAAGTCCCAGCATTCCTAGCACCAGGCAGACAGCCTTAAGACCTCAAGAGGAAAAGCAGCACAAGACACAAAGGGGAAAGGAAGGATACTGCCTTGGGAGGCAGATAAGATGGGAGAGGTGTTCTGGGACAGCAACTGGCCCTAGCGCAAAGCGTTTCAACTAGTGGACGCCTTGCCAGCACTTCTCCTTCACCCAGGGCGGCGCTCTGCACTTCAGGCGGCCTCGCAGCACCCGCTGAGCCAGCAGTGCTGATGAGACCAGTCCCAGGGCACAGCACTTCCCCAGTACTAAGTGCTTCAGGAGAGCACCGGGACGCGGGTGGTAATCCCACCGTACAGACAGGCTCAAACCTGGACACTGAGAAGCACAGCCATCTTCTCAACTCAGATCTTCTGACTCCAGGCTCACAGTCACTCCTGGGGTGGCATGCAGTGTCACAGGCACTAGTCAGCTAGGAGCCCTCAGTCACAACTGATGCTCTAAACAACATTCAGGGTAACGCGTAAGCCACAGGAAGGCACACACGGGACAGAACCCTGTGGGAAAGTCAGAGAGGCAGAGCATGCAGGCAGCACTGTTTATCTACTAACCACACCACATGGGGTGGGGATAGGGCACAACAGCACACTTTGTGAGAGCATCTGAATACTCCTCCAGGGCTCTCTGCTCTGCTCTGCTTCTTGCTCCTGTCATAGAGGAGTAGTAGTCTGCTTTCTGCTGCTGTGACTGCTGCACCTCTTGACAGGAAGCAGGGCAGAGAGGAAACACGGGGAGCATGGCCCTCTGTAACAACCGGCCAGGTCCTTCCAGGCCTACAGCTCATCCAAGAAGAGTGTGGGTTGTACTTACAGCCTATGGACTCCAAGGGCCCCGTGTCCTTCCCCACAGTTATACATGAGAAGTAAATTTGGGGTGGGGGGAGCACACCAAACAGTACCAAGTCATGTAATGCAATGCCAGTGTCAGACCCCCTTCCCCAGAACGAACATTACAGAGCCTCTCAGGACTCTGCTTAGAAAACAGGGCGTTAGCAGCCAAACACCAACAGGAGAAAAAAATCCAAATGCTCAGCTTGTTCATGTGAGTCTGGCTAACAGCAGAGGAGGGCCCCTACTGGCCTAACTACCCTGGCTGTATAGGAATTCTAGAAACAGCAAACACTGCTCCAGGGGTTGAGTATAATGCTGAGATGCTGAGATGCTCAGTGGGTAATAGCATTTCCTTCCAAACCAAATGACCTAAGTTCTACTTCCAGGTCCTGCACAGTGGAAGGAGACATCACTCTCCTCTGACTTCATGCACTCACAAATGCACGTGCATATGCACGCACGCACACACACGCACACACACACACACACACACACACACACACACACACACAAGCACATGTGCATGCACACAAAGACACACAAATAAATAAATGAATAAAATTCAGGTATAATGTTTCATCTATGGGTCTGCTTGACAAACACATTTTAAAACTAATTTATAAACGGGGGCACATGCCTATATCCCAGCACTCTGGGAGGCAAAGGCAGGTGGATCTCTGTGAGTTTGAGGCCAGCCTGGTCTACACAGTGAGTTCCAGGACAGCCAAGGCTACACAGTCTCGAAACTGCCCCTCCAAAAAAGTCAGTTGTTCCATACAGAACAGACCCACAGATTCCAAAAGCCTTCAACAGCAAGTAGTTTCCAGACTAGCATTGGAAACAGAAAGCCTGTTTAGTCTATTATGTACAAAAGCCATGGTAATGGTCCAACTCTCTTAATCAGAATTTCAATGAGGAAAGCCAAGTCAAAATTTTAAACTGCAACAGTCAGAAGCATTGCCCAGCCCAGTAAGGTAGTACACGCTAACAATCACAGCACTTGGGAGGATGAGGCAAGAGACTGCGAGTTCAAGGACAGCCTGCGTGGTGATATACCCTTTGACCCAATCAGACAGGCCTCGCAGCACTCAAGACAGCCTATAATCCCAGCAGCACTCAGGAGGAAGAGACAGAGGATACCTGTAAGTTGGACGAAGACTGCTCTACACAGCAAGTTCTAGGACAAGGACATCTATACACTGGGAACCTGTTGCAACAAACAAACAAACAAACAAACAACCCCCAATGTAGGTAATAACACATGCCTCAGTGATTTGCTACACTCCTGTGTCTCCATTCTCCAACGGTCCCAGTATTTGTCTCTCACTATTAGCGACACAGTCATACAGGTCTAGCTCTGTCTTCTCAGACCTCAGAGTGTGACCTGAAGAGCACAGGGTTGCAGGCAACACCCCACAAACCACTCTCACACAGGCTCCCACATAAATCTACAATAGCCTATCATCTCAGGGTAGCACCCCAGCAGTGTGTTCTGCATTTCCTGTGGGAGAAGGGGATACAACCATGTGCTTGCAAAATGTCATATCTCTGTCAAGAAATTACCAAGCACACTGTAACTAAAAACAAAAACAAAAAAATAAAAACAAGGGTGAGCATTATGGCCCATGGATTGATTTGCGCTCCAGGCCAGACTCTTCTACATAGTAAGTCAGTCCAGGCCAGCCATAGGGAGAACCTGTCTCAAGCAAACAAACAAACAACAACAACAACAACAAAATAGAGTGGTGCATTTGTATGTGCGCCGCTAGGTATTTGCACACAGACAGTCTAGAACAGCGCACACCAGGTACACAGGCATTTGGGGATGAAACAGAACAGGATGGAAAAGCAGGAAGCTATACATTCTATTTGTTGTGGAGCTATGGTTGAAGCCTCGTGGATACTGGTCAAGCATTCCCCCACCCAGCTGCATCTTCAGCCTTGCTTATTTTTTGCAACAGGCAATATAGAGTCCAGATTGGTCTTAAACTTACAATCTTTCTGCCTCTATCTCTTTATTGTTAAGACTGTAGGCATGTGCTACCACACCTAGCTGAGTTTACATTCCACTGTCCAATTTCTTTGGAAAATGACACATATTTTAAATGAACATTTTGTTTATTTTCCCAGGGCAAGCACTCAACCACTGAGCTATAGTCCCAGCCTAAAAGTATAATGTAAAAAATACTTTTACTATGATGAGCCATTTTATAAAAATACAGAATTTCATAAAAGCATTCAGAAATTACAAATACACCTGAAAAGAGAGAACAAGCCTATGGTGTATGTAGCTCAGATATGGGTAAGGACTTGGGTTTAAGACCTAACCCAGAAACACACACACACAAACTGGGATGATACAGAAAGGATTACAATGGCTCCACAACACTTGTGGAGTCATGACTTGTCTCGTATTTAAATAACAAGAATGACCCACGATTATATATTTGTAACAGCAAAGGCAGAAAATTATGGCACCTGGACCAAACCCAGTGCACTGACCACATTCCTTGGATAAAATGAGTTTTGCTATTTTTAAGATTTATTCTGAATTATGTGTACGGGTGTGTACATGTGTGTGGATGCCCACGAGGACAGATAAAGGCCTCAGACTCTTTGGAATTGGTATCACAGTGGTCATGGTGCCTGGCATGAGTGCTGAGAACCAACCTTGAACTCAGGTCCTCAGGAAGAGCAGTATACACTTTTAACCTCTAAGCCACCTCTCCAGACTCCAGGTTTTCATATTTTTAAATAATTGGAGCTATGTGTGGTGGCACATGCCTTAAATCCCAGGACTCAGGCGGCAGAGACACTCTATGAGTTCAAAACAAGCCTGGTTTACATATCAAGTTCCAGGTCAGCCATGGCTACACAGTGAGACCCTACAAACAAGCACTAGCTACTCTTCCAGAGTACCCAGGTTTGATTCCTAGCACCACATGGCAGCTCTAGTCCTCTGTAACTCCAGTCCCTAGAAGATCTGATGCCCTCTTCTGGCCTCTGCAGGCACCAGACATACACATGCAGGCAAAAACATCCGTACAAAAAATAAAAATAAAAATAAATGTACTAAAATACTAATGCAACAGAATCAAAGTTTAAAAACAAATCAAAATCCCCCATTCTAGCTCAGTGTGGCAGCATCTGCTGAGAATGCATAAAGTTCTGGGCTCTATCCCCACCACAGAATAAAAAACAACAGTAAAAAATTATTTTCTCAGTGAAGTCAAGGAAAAACTCCATCTTTATTCTGAAGAAAACTTGATTCTAGTCTAGAGTCCTGAAGAAGTGTGCTTTGTTTTTACTCCACAACCCCCAAGAAATATACTGGGGAAGATTCAAATGCATTTGAAGAAAGCAGCTTTGAAAAGAACTGGAACACTAATTTATTCTATAAACACGAAGGACTTTCTTATAAAGCAGTGATTCTATAGATAAAAAACTGAAAAAACAACAACTCATGATCACATGTAGATTTCTTTTTTTTTTTAAGATTTTATTTATGCATTTTATTTTATTTTATGCATATTAGTGTTCTAAGAGGGCAGTAGAGGGTGTAGATAGTTGTGAGCCACCATGTGGTTGCTGGGAATTGAACTCAGGACCTCTGGAAGAGCAGACAGTGCTCTTAACCACTGAGCCATTTCTCCAGCCCCACATGTAGATTTCTAAGCACTTCTGTTTGTGCAGAATTAGGGATCGAGCCCACGGCCTTGTATGCTAGGCAAGTGCAGTGAAATGTTGTCTCCAGCCCCTCAATAAATACTTTTCATAGTATATTATTTGGATACCAGTTTCCAATTTGAAAAAGAGACAAATCAGTTTAACTTTTTCTTTTGCATGTGCTGGGATTGGACCTGAGATCTCATACCCTTGAACACTGACTGTAGCACTGAGCCCCAGCTTTCTAATCCTGCTTAGTAATCTTTTAACCTACTTAAAATGAGTGCATCAGAACTTGCAGGTACCACATTTTTTTACAAGAAGAGTATATCAACAGGAAGGGGACAAAGGCTATGCTGTTAAAGCTTGGGGACACCGAGGGTCCTCACTGACCTCTACAATACATTTTCCTAGGGGGACAGTACTCTACCTCAATGTCCTGGAGACTGAATTCCTTCTGATCCGTGAAGTTAGCAGCCCCAGCACTGAGCTCCATGAGCATCTTGGCAATCTCGGGCTTTATGGCTGAGGTCAGTCGGCTGGCTGCTTCCATCACGTGCTCCTGCACATCTTTGAGCTGCATGGCGGCCTTTGAGTAGTGTGAGTTCCTGAACACAGTGCTGAAGAGATCTGTGAGGAACGTGCTAGCACGGCAAAAGACATTGAGGGCATCCAGGTACTTGGAGATGCCCTGCTGGATGTCAGCAATGGGAGTGGAGTGGGGCATGGCATGGTGGCAGCTGCCGGCAGCAGTCAGACTGCCCAGTGGGGCAGAGGAGGCCGTGGACGCCAGGGGAGCGCTCAGGGCTCGGCCCAGCTCGGGCATCGGGTACTGCTGGTGCTGCTGCACCTTCTGCTTGGACCCGCCAAGCAGGAAGCGCCGCTTGTAGTCCATCTTACTGTCCTGGGCACTGCAGCAATACATGCGGGTGGGGAGCTGTCCCGGGGACGCTGGCAGGTCAGGGTTCTGAGTCCTTTTTTTCCAAAACCGTAGCTAGGTATAAAAATAGTGGAGTTCTGCAAATCTAAGTTTTAAAAAAGGCATTTCCATGAGGCAGGTAACCATGTGATCCAACATAAAGGTGAGAAAAATAACAGGCTTATATAATTAATATTTTCAGTGTAGGCAGGAACTCTGACAAAAAATAAAAGTGTGTCCGAAATTCTGTGTAACTGTTCAGCATCCTACCCTCAATGAAAATATGCTTGCTGAGGAAAATGTTTACTTACAATTGCTTTGCAAGAATATTTTGATACTTAAATTTATAAATGGCAGAAAAATAACTTAACTTTTAAAATGCAATATAATGTATCTTCTATATACCAAAGAGACCCGGCTGGTCAACAGCATTAGGTGGAAGGGGTTACTTCATGAGAAGTCCTTAAGCAAGCGCACACCTCTTCAGAATTCCGACAGAGCCTGCCTGTCAAATCCATTTACCTGGAAAGCTGCTTCTCAGTGCTAAAAACTTCCAAATGTCCTGTAAGGGTTTCTGGAAATAAGTTTTCTTTAAACATGGCCTTTGTTATTGTGTGTCTTCTCCTTTCTTTCCTTTGCTGAGGTAGCGGTTTCCTTGTAACATTAGTAAGAAGTGCTTCCAGACTGGGTTGGCCTGCAGTTGTAAAGTCTGAAGCAAGAAAGCACAGATGCATTCATAAGGCCTCTAAGTCATTTCCTGTAAGAGGAAAAAAAAAGAAACGAAGTCAGGGAGGCCGTAGGACAAAGAGCAATTCTGAACACTGCTACAATGCTGTGTCCTCCACTCTGGTGTGCTTCCCATCAATACATCATAAAAGTTTCATGAAAGCAGGATGGGGTGAAGCCCAACTATGAAAAAGGGAATGTTAGAAAGCTCACTGGGGGCCAGGCATTGATGGTGCACGCCTTTAATCCCAGCACTCAGGAGGCAGAGGCAGGCAGGTCTCTGTGAGTTTGAGGCCAGCCTGGTCTACAGAGCAAATTCCAGGACAGCCAGGGCTACACAGAGAAACCCCGTCTTGAGAGAAGAACAAAGAAGAAAAAGCAAGCAAGCAAGCAAGCTTGCTCCTCAGTTGGAGGCTAGAGACATGACTCAACATGCATGAAGTCCTGTGTTCAACCCCAGCACTACATAAACAAGCTGTGGTGGCTCATACTTCTAATCCCAACATCCAGGATGTGGAGGCAGGAGGATAAGAAGTTTAAGGTTGCTGGGCATGGTGGTGCACGCCTTTAATCCAGGGGGCAGAGGCAGGTGGATCTCTCTGAGGTCGAGGCCAGTACAAAGCGAGTCCAGGACAGCCAGGGCTTATTGTTACACAGAGAAACCCTGTCTCAAAAAAGTAAAAAAATAAAGGAGTTCAATGTCATATTGCTAGCTTAGTATGTATCAAGCCAGCCTGGCTTATAAGAGATCCTGTCTCCAAAGAAAAAGAAAATTCCTCAAGTTCTACCAAAGATAATGCAACAAATTAAGTCTGATTTCAGACCAACTAATCAATCTAAAGTGGTTAAGTGGTAACACTTTAAACAGGGCCTGCTCAACAGTAGGCATCCTTTTGCTTCCTCTTCAAAGGGCTCACAAACCTACAAGAGGACTGGATGAGTTGAACTGTCCCAGGCATCCATTAGGAGACTGGGCCCAGGGTCTGCAGTCCGCAAATCTGAGAATGCTGAAGACACACATATAAAACGGAACAGTATTTTGCATGCCACCTGTGCACATCCCCCTGAACAACTTAAATGAGCTCTACAAAACCCAAGCACAGTGCTGCACACCTGTGATCCCAGCTCTTGGGAGGCTGTGGCAGAGGACTGTCCTGATTATAAGGCCAGTCTCAATTAAAGAGCAAGTATCAGATAAGATCAACCAGGACTACACGATCAAAGGGGAGAATCACCTCTACATCTAGGGCAATGTGAACGAGCACCATGTGATCAGCTGTGAATCTCTGTTTAATGGTAGTAACAAGAAAAGGTCTGTATGTATCTTAGAAAGGTACAATTTTAAAATTACGCATTTACTTAGTTACTTACGTGGCATTCAGAAAATAACTCTTGGGAGTCTGTTCTCTCCTTCTATTATCATATGAATTCCAATCAGGCTTGGCAGCAAGCACCCTTACCCACTGTTCATGAGGCACCACACCAGGCAGAATTAATTCTTTTAAAAAAGATGTATTTATTTTATGTGTATGGGTGTTTTATCTACACATGTCTGCATATTACAAGTGTGCCTGGCGTCTGCAGAGTACAGAAGAGGGCATCAGATCCTCTGGAACTGGAGTTACAGATGGTTGTGTGCTGCCATGGAGGTGACAAGAACCAAACCCAGATTCTCAAGAAGAGCAGTCAGTGCTCTTAACTGTTGATGGCCCTCCATCCCCAGAAACTACTTTTAAGAAAACCAAACACAGGAGGAGGGGGAAGAATATGATAAAAAAAATATAAATATGGAAAAAATTTAATTTTTAAGTCAACAACAACAAAAGCAAAAAAAAGAAGGAAGGAAGGAAGGAAGGAAGGAAGGAAGGAAGGAAGGAAGGAAGGAAAGAAAGAAAGAAGGAAAGAAAGAAAGGAAAGACAGAAAGACAGAAAGACAGAAAGACAGAAAGACAGAAAGACAGACAGAAAGAAAGAAAGAAAGAAAGAAAGAAAGAAAGAAAGAAAGAAAGAAAGAAAGAAAGAAAGAAAAAAAGAAAAGGGAAACCAAATACAACACTCTAAATGCTGAGTCAGGAGGAGTAACAAGAGTCTGTAGCCTGCAGCCCGGAGAACAGGCTGAGTTTCAGGGCAGCCTGGGCTAAAAGAAAGAATTTGTCTCAACAAACAAACAAACAAAAAATAGATAAAAATTCTGGAATTGAGGAAGATGAAATTGTAGGCATAAGGTGATTGTGTAATTCAAATGCTGATTTCTGTATCCCGAATATCTGGTTGCAAACCTTGTTTTGAGAATCTCCTATCTTAATGTTGTGTAAATACTGCTCCCAATTTCCCCCTTGTATATCAATAAAGCAGCTTACTGCCAATCACTGAGTGGGGGGAAAGAACAGGGCTGGACTTTTTGTCAGCCAGGGGAGAAGATGTCAGAAGAGAAGTGAGGAACTGCACCACAAGAGAGGTCCAGGAGACACCAGGAGAGAAAATTCAGCAGGAAAGCTATAAAGTGCAAGTATCTCTGCAATGTACACTGGGAGGAAACCAGATTAGCTTAGACGGTTAAGAACAGAGTAATAACTGCTCAGTTCTTGTGCTGTGAAGCTTATTAAGCAAATATAAGAGAGTCTCAATTATTTGTGTGATAGCCGGGTTAAGGGAAGAAGGAATCCACGAGTCTGAAGTTAACCTCAGTATGGATACACAATATCAGTGTAGCTTCAACTACAGAGTAAGACCCTGTCAAAAGGAACAGGGCAGAATTCTGAACTTGAAGAAACATGAAAACTAACACAAGAATTGGTTCTCTGAGAGATCTATGGGACACCATCAAGCCAGTGTAAGAGCAGCCTTGGGCCCCTGAGCTATATGCTCAGAAAAGCAGTAGAAAGCACACTTCCCTCAGGCACACTGAGGTCAGTAAGAGAGTGGCCCTGTAGGTCTGACTGGCTGAGTGAGGTCCTGGTTCTGCACTGACTAGCAATGTGACCTTGGTAAGTTCTTTAGCCTCTCTGCCTTGGTGTCACCATTTCTAAGCAGAGATAATAACTGTAACTACTATTATTGAGTTAATGAGTCTACACATATCAAAAACAGAATAATGTTGAGCACATACTAAGCATTAATATTTGATGATGTCACACAAGACAAGAGAAAGTAAGCAGGCCTCATTATCTGTGCTTGTCTGGAAAAACACTACTGACACACAAGAAAGATTTTGTTGAGTTACCCAACGTCTAAACCAAACAGAAACCTACTACCCTAGAATAGGAGTTATCACACGCTTTATGAACCCTAATTTCTACTTAATGCGCTAAGCAAAGAGAAATTAATTCCTGAATGAATTCATTAAGAGTTCCTACTTGACTAAAATTTGATTGCTATGATTTGTGAATACTGAGCATGTGTGTGTATGCCTGTGTTCATGAATGCATGTGTATGTGTGTGTGTGTGTGTGTGTGTGTGTGTGTGTGTGTGTGTGTTATGAGGGATCAAATCTAGAATCCATGGTGGCCAAGTGCCCTCCCACTGAACTCCATTACATCCTTAGTCTCAGCCACTGAACAATTTTGAGTCCACTTCAGTCATTCGGGCAACAGAGAACCCAGCGGCAAGAAGCTCTGCCATCAGCAACCAAAGGGCACAAAGGAGCCTCGCTGTAGGGTGACAGGCGAAGAAGCACACGAACCTACCTCCACCTTCTCAGCAATCCATGTGGCCCAATGCTAACGCTCTTCATGAGAGAATCACAGCCTAACAGGAAGGTCTGAGCCACAGGTCACCTGAAATGTGACCTGCTGCTGAGAAGACAGAGGGGTTAGGAAAAGTGTTATATTCTAAGACATAGCACAGCCAAGCTGGCCACTTCCTAGATCACACAGAGCCAAAAGGGCACAATGAGGTAAGCTGTGCTTCCTGGAGGAGCTGGGTAAGTGCCCAGCTCTAAATGGGCAGCTACAGAGATCAGGAGTGGGAAACAAACTAATCAGCTTCATCTCTTCCATACTTCCCATTTGATCACCAAATAACCCAGCTCCCACAAAGGCAAGGCAATTGCCGGAAAGAGGAACCTCCTGCCAATTAGTTGCATATGCCCAGGTTCGGTTGGCTGGCTGGTTGTGCAGGGGAAGGCATCCAGGGCAAAGTTTATGATAGGACTAGGCAAATGCTCTACCACTGAGCTACACCTCAACCCACGCCTGGCTCTTATACTTGTAAAGCCTAAAACTTAGGTGGCCAAGACAGAAGGATCCTGAATACAAGCAAGGACTCAGCTATATAGTGAGTTTGAGGCTATAACAGCAAGACACTGACTCAAATAATACAGCAATGGATGGATGGATGGATGGATGGATGGATGGATGGACGGACAAATAAGTAAATGAAAAGAGAGAGAGAAAGGGAAAAACGGCTGAAATTTTTCTGAATGGTATCTGATGTGAAACTTGCAAAATAGGACATAACTATGATTACCATGTTGAAAGCCACAGGAAGAACTGAAACGGAGTGAGGTAGAGTGCTCACAGTACTGAGGCCACAGGCACACGTGCATCCGTGCCCAGGATCTGAACTCAGGTCCCTATGCTTGCCCAGGTGTTCTTGCCCACTGCGCCATCTCTCTACATGTAATATACACACATTTCTTTCCATCTAGAACACGCCTTAGCCTCACCTTTGCAGAAAGACTGATTCCTCACTGAGCCTGGAGTTCGCTGGCTCAGCCAGACTAGCTGGCCAGCAAGCCCTAAGGATCCCCTGTGTGTGCCCAGCAGTTAGTTCCAGGTATACAGCACCTTGCCTGGCTTTTCCATGGGTGCTGGAGACCCAAACCTAAGTCCTCACACTTACACAGCAAGTGCTTTCCCCACCAAGCTGGCTCCCCAGCTCCACAATTTAGAGCAGCTACTGTCCTTGAATCCCCAAAACATAAACGGACAAAATGGATTAATTAATTACATGTTTTCTTTGCTGTTTCTCCCCTCCCTCCCCCTGGTTAAAACAGGGTCTCACTCTACAGACCATGCTGGCCTAGGACTCACTGTGCAGCCCAGGCTGGTCTCAAACTCATGACCCTACCCTCTAGCCCCAGGCAGGACTATGTGTGGGACATCACAGGCAGCTTTAGTCACCTCAGGTCTGACCTTTCTGGTGTTAGCGTTGACAAACAGAAGACAAAATAAAATCCTTTTCTCCACTTGACTGGAAAATACCAGTTTTAAGCTAGACACAGTGCACACCTTTGATCCTAGCACTCAGGAGGCAGAAGCAGGTAGATCTCTGAGTTCAAAGCTAGCTTGGTCTACAAATCGAATTCCAGCACAGCTAGAGCTACACAGAAAGACCCTGTCTAGGAAAAAAGAAAAAGAAAAAGATCAGTCTGAAAATATGCTTTTTATTTTCCTTTGCCAAAAATATGCCTTCCCTAGCTCTCATTTTTTAAAATAAAGCACTTCCTACCCAGTTGTGATGAATGCCCCCAATACCAGTTCCCACCAAAACAAATCAGAGCTTATAAGAACGGTTGAGTCTAAGGCTGGGGATGGCTCATTCAGCAGAAGTATTTGCCCTGCAAGTACAAGACCTGAGTTCATGCTCCAGAACAAGTGTAGGAGTGCCCAGCAGAGGAGCTCGAGCTTCTAAGAAGGATCCTTAGTTAGAGCTTGCTCTCCAGCAATTCTGACTATCTAACAATGTGGTGAGCTCCAGCCCAAAGGCGTGCACACCACCCACATCCACACAGGCACACATATATCACATGTAAGAGGAGGCCAGGCACATGCTCAGTGCTCAGAGACACAGAGGCAGGAGGATCTCTTTGAGTTCAACTCTCTACATAGTGAGTTACAGAACAGCCAGGCCTACATAAAGAGATCTCAAACAAACAAAAAAGATGCAAAAAGAAAACTGACCCTCAAAATTTGCCCTCTGATCTCCACATACATCCATCTATCTGCACACACATACACACGCACACACACTAAATTTTAAATTAAAAAAGGTTCTTACAACTCAACAAAATTCTGAATGGCAAAAGCACTCGCCATATTCTTATTGACACGTAGCAGCTACACAATCCGGCTCAGTGTGACATTTCATGCAATGTATGCTGATTAAATCCAATCCTCTCTCCATATTCCTCCTCCAAATATTTTTATCTTGAGAAATACATAAACAGAAAGGGTGCGATGACTCAGTGAATAAAAGCCAATGCTGGGCAAGCCTGATGGCCTGAGTTTGATCCCTGGAATTCACGGTGGAAGAAAACTGACTCCCAAAGATTATCCCGACTTCCACAAGAGCTGTGGCATTTGCATGCACACATTCACCATTTATATGCATGTTTTGTTTTGTTTTTCTAGACAGGGTTTCTCTGTGTAGCTCTAGCTGTCCTGGAACTCACTTTGTAGACCAGGCTGGCCTTGAACTCACAGCTCTGCCTCCCAAGTGCACCAACACCTTCCGACAGATCCTTTAAGAGTACGGCTGCTCTTACAGAGTACCTGAGTTTGGTTCCCAGCACCTACACGGCAGATTACAACCACCTGTAACCACAGTTTCAGAGGACTGGACACCCTCTTCCGGCCTCTGCAGGCACCAGGCATGCAAATAGTACAAAGACATGCATGTAGGCAAAATTCATATACATAAAACAAATCTAAAAGAAATTTTAAGTAGAAAGCGCTTGTAATAAAACAAAATATACAGTACCACCCATGAAGAGTTTCCGTCTGAAATATTTGAGCAAAATCTAATTAAGCCTATCTATTTAGCAAGAAAGCATGAGCGACAAACTGCAAACTTTTGAACCTTACTTTCTTTTTTTTTAATTATTTTAATTTAATTTTATGTGCATTAGTATGAAGGTGCCAGATCCCTTGGAGCTGGTGTTACAGACAGTTGTGAGCTGCCATGTGGGTGCTGGAAACTGAACCCGGGTCCATCAGAGGAGCAGACAGTGCTCTTAACCACTGAGCCATCTCTCCAGCCCCTCAACCTTACTTTTTTACTAACAATCACTAACAGCAGTCTCAGCAATTTTTACGAGCTTGGTCCTCAATTTCATTTTTATTCTTTTCTACCAATTTTTTAATCTTTCCTGTACGTAATTTTCATAAAATTTACATGCACTCATGTCCACTGACACACAGAGTAAAACTAAATGGGTCTGCAGCTGGCCACTCTCCAGCCTCATGAACTTGCACCCTCACTCAGCGCTCTCTAGACTCCTTTCAGAGCACCAAGTGTTTTGCACAGTTGGCACCTCCTTTGGAAAGCTGTTGCCCCCCTGACCTCTTACTCTCAGAAGACCACAGTTCCTGAAATGAGTCACTCCTTCACCAGTCAACCTGTAGAAACCAGGGTCACCTCGACCACAATGAGGTCTTTTCTTACTGACACCTTGCAATTGTCTTCCATTTCACTTGCTCTCACACACCTCAGCAGCTGGCACTGAGGACAGCACTGCTTTGTAGCTGCAAGGTCCTGTCAGTCAACAACCTGGCTGGCAGACTACCTGGAAACCTGACATTAATGAGTCATTGATTGTTTCCCAGTGTTAGTTTTGCAAATCCAAGAAACTGGCTTCTCTGTCAAGTTAGCTCTATCTACCTGAGATGTGGTAGGTCTGAAAACCTGGCACAGGATGTGTACCTGTGACTTTAAGATGGATGATGCACTCCGGAGATGTGGTTCAGTGCAAACACGTTCCTGGCTTGTGCAAGGCCCTGGGATCCATCACCATCACTACCCGGGTAATGTGGAGAAGGTAGATAATTATAGTTTCCATTTCCAAAGTCATGGCTAGATTTCAGAATCATTAGGGACCCCCGACAACCAAGCCCAGGCTTAATGTGGCTAGAAAATGCTGGGTGTTTCTCTGGGAGGCCTGTTCTCTGTTTATGGAATGTTTCTATTTACACACACACACTTATGTATGCACACTCATACTTTTCCCCCTTGTCTCTGTAGTCAAATATACATTCCTGTTTCTTTACAGTTCCCAAACTGATGCTCAAACATAAATGAACTCTCCAGAGTTGTGCATAAAGCATATGAAAGGATGCTTACACTTATTCCTACGAGGGAAACAAATCAAAACCACAAGGTACCACTTCATAGCCACTAGCCTGGCAATAGCAAAATGACAGATAGTAGCAAACGTTGTGAAGGATGTAAGGAAACTGTAATCTTTACACATTGCGCACAAGAGAGGAAAATGGGGCAGAAACTTTGGAAAACCAGCTGACACTTCCTTAAATGGTTAAACATAGAACTGCCACATGGCCAAGCCACTGCTGTGTACAAACCAAGAGAAGTGAAAAGCATGTTACACCAAGACAGCATATAAATGTTTAAAGTATTATTTCTAACAACCAAAACTGCAAAGTCAACCATCTCATCAAATGATAAATGGATAAGCAAATCTGGCAAAACCAAAACAGTAGAAAATTATTCAGCTTTTAAAAAAAGAAAAGAAAAAAGACTGAAGAGATGGTTCAGTAGTTAAGAGCATTTGCTGCACTTGCAAAAAACCTAGGTTTAATTCCCAGCACCCACAGTGGATCACAAGTGTCCGCAGCTCTGGACCCGGGATCTGATGGCCTTTTCTTACCTCTGTGAGCACCAAGTATGCACATGGTGCACACACATACATACAGGCAAAACAAAACAAAAATCTTTTTTAAAAAGATATATACCCAGATAAGGTGGAGCACACTTTTAATCCCAGCACTCTGAAGGCATAGGTAGGCAGATCTCTACGAGTTCAAGGCCAGCCAGGTTTACATAGTAAGTTCCAGGACAGCCAGAGAAACCCTGCTTTGAAACAGCAGAGCTGGGGAGATAAGAGACAGGAGGATCCCTAGGATTTACTGGCCAAATACTCTAGCTGAACCAGTGGGCTTCAGGTTCAAATGAGAGATTCTGTCTTAAAATCTAAGGGTGAAGGGGGACAGTGGCTCACACCTGTAGTCCCAGCCCTCTGGGAGGCGGAGGCAAGCAGATCTCTGTGAGTTCAAGGCCAGCGTAGTCTACAAAGTGTGTCCAGGACAGGCAAGGCTACACAGAGAAACTCTATCTTAAAACAAACAAACAAACAAACAAACAAACACAGGTGAGCAGTTCAGAAAAATGCCCAGCATAACACACACAAGTCTATGACCACAAAATGCCTGCTTCGGGTAATTCACTGAAACGATAGACTGATGAGTGTGTAACGCTGACGGGAAGGATGACAGGATCATGTCAGGAAGATAAGGAGTGACTTTTGGCGCACTGATGAAAAAAACCTCTTTAGAGACAGTATCTTGCTGTGTGGTCCAGACTGGCTGTGGATTCATGATCGCCTCTCACAGCCTTCTAGGTACTAGGAATACAGATATGTTCTACCATGCCTGGCTTCAAAACATCTCTAAAATTATTATAGTTAATGGCTGCATGACTTGTAAATAACCTTGAAACCACTGAATTATAAATGACGAGTGGGCTGTATGGTATGCGAACTGTATTTCAATAAAGTTATAAGTACTAAGATAATGAGGCCACAGAGCAGGGCTCTAAATTTCCTAATGCTGCAACCCTTTAACACAGCTCATGTTGTGGTGAGCACAACTATAAAACTATTTTGTTGCTACTCCGTAACTATTATTTTGCTATCGTTAGGAATCATAATGTAAATATCTGGTATGCAGGATATCTGATACGTGACTAATAAACAGATCGCCAGACAATTCCTTCTTCTGGGAGACAGAAAAGAACTTGTAAGCACACCACCATGTTCTCTCCTGTCCAGCTTCCAAGAGCAAACCCCAAACATCTCCCCTGAATAACACGGAGACAGTGCAGGAAATTCTTTAGGCACACTAGTTAAGTCATTGTCTACGAAGTTCAAAGCCCAACCATTTCCATGTTTGTAGTTCAGACGGACACAAACCATATTTAGAAATGAGCTCCAGAGAAATGCTTTGAAGAATTTTACTCTCAACAGTCATAACTTTAAAACATCCATCTCGGCAAGAAGAAATGCCTTAGAAGATCAGTCCCTAGTCTGCCCTTCCTGAGATCCCTGCTCTTTTGGCTCCTCTTATCTGTAACCCCATCTAGGAGTACAGCTCTCTGGTGAGCATGTCCTCCTAGCTCTCCTCCTATTCCCTGTTGCCCTTCCAGCCATCCTCAAGGCTGAGAGTCCTCAGAGCCTTGCTGCACTCTAGCTGTTTCTGATAGCACCATATCCTCCCTGGGAAGACTATGCTCACTGCCTTGCCCTTCCCAGGCATCCACACCCACCTCCCTCACCCTCATACCACCTACCTCTTCCATGACCCATCTTTCCCGTCACAACCTGTCTACACGCTCCCTCTAGCACCTGGAAGGCTCTCTGGGCCTCTTGGGATGTCTCAGAAGCAGTTCTGACAAAGACTGAGTTAAGGGCCTTGGTGTCTTCTGTCTGACCCTGCCTCTACATTAGCATTACTGTCCTAGAACTACCCATCTTCCCCGTATGTCCCTGCTCTCCCCCAGGCACAGGATCACTACATTCATTCAAGACATCCAAGAATCAAGGGCTGAGGCCATAGAAGATGACGTGCCTGCCATGAGGGTAAAAACCAGAGTTTGACTTCCCAATACCCTCATGAAAAGGCTGAGTATGGCATGCATGCTTACAATCTCAGTGCTAGGGAAGCAGACACAAGAGAGTTCCAGCAAGGCTACTTCAAGAACCCAGATTCCACATTCCCAGTTTTGTGCTTATGGAGCCCAGAGGTCAACACTGGGTGTCTTCTTGAACTGCTCTCCACCTGATCTTTTGAGACAGACTCTCACTGAGCCCTGCACTCACTAACTCAGCTAGACTGAATGGCTGGTGCATACCACGGATCTGTCGACAAACTCCCTGCCCCAGATGCTTTTTACACAGGTGCCAGGGATCCTACGTTAGGACTTGATGCTGTGCCTTAGGTACTTTACTCACTGAGCCACCTTCCCTAGCCCCATTCCCATTCTTACCTTTCAACTGACCCTTGTTGCTGCAAGCCAGGACACCCAGCCAGGCTGAATAAGGCCTCATGTCACTGAGTTTTGAGTAGCAATCTTCCCCACCCATAGGCCTGAGGAGGACATGACATCATCTGAACCCTATCACCAAATGTTCCTGTGTCTCCCAGAGGAAGAAGGCACAAAGTGGAAAGTGCTGCATGTCTTGGATCCCCAGGCCCATCCCCTGCCAGCCCAAATCAGGGCTCAGCAGCAGTCAGTCAGGAGCCGCCTCATTTCCTGTGCAAGGCCAGTAAAAATAGGAAGTGGGGGAGGAAGTTCACAAAGCAGAAACAAAAGCAATCTCGGCCCAGCTTCCTGAACACAAATCACTGAACAAGGAGGGGGCATCATTAAACGGAAAGGCAGGCTGGGAGAGCCAAGGCCACAGGAAAGGAAATGACTCTTCCGTGTCCACGGAGCCTGTAGCAGTTTCTGTGCACGAGAGGCTGTCTTTTTTTTTTTTTTTTTTTTTTTTTTTTTTTTTTTTCTAGAGGCTGTCTTAACAAAAAAACTGGACAAAGCCAGAAGTCTATTACATGGAAATGAATGCTAAAGTATGTTAATTCAAAGACTAAGGCACAGATTGCTGAAATGTGAATCCTATCAGCAGTCCATAAAAAAGTCTAGGGAGGTCAAGATCAAGGGTTTTTTTGGTGGTTTTGTTGTTGTTTTGTTGTGTGTGTGTGTTTTCTAATCAAGGAATGACAGAAGGGCTGGAGAAATGGCTCAGCAATTAAAAACACTTGACTCTCTCCTAGAGGACCGGAGTTCTGTTCCCAGCATCCATGTGTAATTGCAGGGGATTCCATATCCTTCTCTGCCTCAGAGCACACACAGGTAGCACACACACTCATAAATAAAGGTAAAGTAAATATTTAAAAAGAAGAAGCAGTAGCAACAATAGTGGCAGAGCCTGGATCCGTAACTTGGCAGGTTCCTAACTTGCCCAGCACACATGAAGCCTCAGGTCCCATACCCACCACTGTCAAGTAAGCAGATGAATAAACTTATGTGCCCCCTAGAGAATCTGCCCAGTGACCCAGACTCGAACAGGAGACATGGCTCCTACTTTCAAGCAGCTATCAGCCTATGCTAGGAGGAGACATGGGGTGGGGACTGCCTCTGAGTTGACATTTGCTCTATAAGGCTTTACCACAAAACACGGCATTTCTCCACAAAACCAAAGCAGGTTATCATTAGTGGTTCTAAGGCATTTTATATCTGGTGATCTACAAACAACTGATCGTTTCATTTAAGAAGAAGAAAAACTGTTCCAACCGCAAAGTCAACATAGTTGAGATTTACTCTAAAATAACAGAGGTTTGAGAAAAAAATAAGCCAAATGTATTAAACGGTCATTTTGAAGGATAGGCTTAATTTTGTTTAAATTGAGGGTTAGTGGGACTTGGAGAGACGAATGAGTGGTTAAAAGTGACGGGTCTCACAGAGGATCCAGGTTTGGTCCCCAGCACCCAAACCAGGCAACTCACAACTAACTGCCTGTAGCTCTAGGATCTGATACTCTCTGGCCTCCAAGGGGCCTACATGCACTTGGTGCACATAAACAAACACAGGCACACATGTATGCATACATACATACGAATAAAACATTTTTAAAGTAAATACATTGGAAGTTCATTGTATTTAGTTTTGTTTGTGCTTTTTAAGGTGGGAGAGAAATCAAAGCCTAGTTTGTTTTTTAAACAGTTACTTCATCAATAGTAGAAAAGTAAATACATGATAATCAACATATACTCAATTTCACACAAAGAATGTCTTTAATAACAGGAACAAAATAAAAAGTATTACTTGGTCCTGCTGCGGACAGATAGTCCTCTGTCTCATTTGCTAATAACTGAAGGACTTAGATTACTCTGTATGTAAAACTGAGTATTTATTCACTTTACAAAGTTACAAACTCTCAGAACTGGTTGCTACTGGGCTAAGTGCTAGAACTTATAAACTAACTTTACCATAGAAACACTGAAAACCAAACATCACAACAAATCTGTCAACCACAGATCTTCGAAAGGAAAGCTGGGCATGATGGTGCAAGCCTGAGACAGCATCACTTGGGAACCATACGTGCTAGGATCGTGAGTTCAAAGCCAACCTGGGGTATATAACAAGACTCTGTCTCAGAATCTTGTGGGGAGTTTTGTCTATAAACATCAAACTATAACACCAGCAAAGGCTGACAATGCTAGGTTTGGGGGGAGGGACAGTCGCATATGTAGCCTAGGCTGACCTTAGGCTCATTATTCTCCTGCTGTAGTCTCTGAGTGCACAATCACAGGTGTAGACTAGCATCTGGCAAAACTGGCTCTTACAGTTCTGAAACATTTGCTCAGATAAAATAAAGTTTTCATTTATAAACTATGGTCTTAACTGAGGATGAAGAGATGCTCCAATTATCTATCTGGAGATGAGAATGGATCCCACAGGCAGGTTTTATCCAAGAGTCTGTCCTCTTTCATTAAAATTCCAAGTTCCTGGGGGTTGGAGAGATGGCTCAGAGGTTAAGAGCACTGGCTGTTCTTCCAGAGGTCCTGAGTTCAATTCCCAGCAACCACATGGTAGCTCACAACCATCTATAATGAGTTCTGGTGTGCATGCAGGCAGAAAACTATATACATAATAAAGAATAAATAAATCTTTAAAAAAAAAAATTCCAAGTTCCTTATACAGCTGGTCTTGAACTCAAGACCCTCCTCCTTCACCCCCAAGTGTTGAGATTATAGCTGGAGTCCTTGGAGGTTTCTCCAGCCCTTTCCTTGAGTTCAGTTACTTTGCTAGCGTAACTCACATAACTTAGGGAAATGATTTACTCAGATGGACTAGTTTGTGTAAAGGATTTTGCCAAGGATGAAGAGATGCACATAGCAGAGCACTTGGGAAGGGTGAAAAGCATCCAAGCCCTCCCCCGGCATGCCACCATAGAAACCTCCCGAAGCTCTCTAGGTCCCGCCCCTTGACATATATGAAGGCCTCATCACTCAGGCGGGACATGAAACCCCAGCCACTGATGACCAGTTCACTCGTCCCTCTCTGTCCTAGAGGCGTGGGTGGAGCTGTAAGTCCCAATCCTCAAATGTCATCTGTTTCTTCAGGTGACCAGTACCCAGCCTGAAGCTCTTCAGGGGCTGCCAGACACCAGTGATCTCATTAGTACACATAAACATAATTATTAGTTCGGAGGTTCCACAAATTTCAGGGGTTGTATGCCAAGATGGAAGAAAATCAAATTGGTATTTCACAACTATCACATTACAACATTTTTCAAGTCAGGCATGGGGCCATACGCATTTAACCCAGTACACAAAAAAACTAAGGCTAGAACACAGGAAGACGCTCTTTGAAAAAAAGAAAAATATAGTTTGAATTTTGCAAGACAAGTTGAACTGGTCCAAACTTATTATTTTATCTTTAAGAGAACTACTTAAGAGGCTGGGGAGGTAGCTCAGTGACTAAGAGCACTGCTGTCCTTCCGGAGGACTTGGCTTCCAGTCCCAGCACCCACACGACAGCTCACTACCCTCTGTAACCCTAGGTCCAGGAGATCTAACACCCTCTTTTTTTGTTGTTGTTTGGTTTGGTTTTTTGAGACAGGGTTTCTCTGTGTAGTCCTGGCTGTCCTGGAGCCCGCTCTGTAGAGCTGGTTGGCCTTGAACTCACCGACAAGAAATTCACTCACAAGAGATTCACCTCCCTCTGCCTCCTGAGTGCTGGGATTAAAGAGGTATGTCACCACCCAGCTCCCAGCACCCTCTTCTGGCCTCTACAGGTACCAGGTTTGCACACAACATGCATACACATATGCATGCAAAATACTAACATACCTAAAATAAATCTTTAAAAAAGATAGTTATTCAATAAAACTTACAATTCTATACTCAGTAGTATATGTCAAATATAACTTAAAAAATAGTCTTCTTACTATGACGGAGCATTATGTAAACTTAGATACTCTTAAATTTTTAAGGTAGTTTTTGAGCAGACCTGGTATCACGAGTCTCTAACACCAGCCCCTGGGGAGGAGGACAAAGTGCAGTACCACACTCCTTGAATCTCAGCACTCTCTGTGAGTCTGAGATCAGCCTACATATTGAGTTCTAGGACAGCCATGGCTACATAGAGACCTGCCTCAAAAAAGCCTGAGGGAGTGAGAGGATTCAAGAGTAACCGAGGCCACACAGTAAGTCTCAAAAACAAAAAAGCAAACAAACAAAAATGTAAGGCACCCATAAACGATTTTACTAATGACTAATTAATGGCGTCTCTTTCCTCCAAGTTGGGAACACTGACTCTTATTTTATATTCCCTGCAATTTCTGTCATCTATCAAGACCACCAGCAAGTCAGAGACAAGGCTAGTAGCCTGTTTTCTCCATAAACTTTTCAGCAGGTCATACAATCAGAAATGTGGAACTGTGTGTGTGTGTGTGTGTGTGTGTGTGTGTGTATGCATGCGTGTACATGTGCATGTGCACAAGACTGTGCGCACGTCTATGTGTTTGCGTGTGATGGGTACTGAGCTCAGGGCTCTGTCCATGCTAAGCAAACATTCTTGAGCTATACCCAAGCCAGAAATGTAGAAATTGCATGGCATCTACTCACCATGGGCTCCCTAGGCAGGAAAGGTTCATGCTGGCTTCCTACTCTGCTCCTTTCTCGTACTACAAGCCTTCAGTTACTGAGGTGCTAATGTAAGCACAGCCCTTCTCCAGATGTCAAGGATACAGAAGTGCTGCTTAGGTCAATGTGCTAGAAAGGCCCTTCCCTGGTGCTAGGTGAAAGATGCTCCAGTAGAAAGAAACTTCAGGGAAGCCAGGTTCTGTCAAAATACAGTGGCTATTGCCATGACAAGGGCAGTCTGATTCATCTAGATGTGAATTTCTGCTCTCAGTAAATAACAGCCGAGTGAAAGGCACTTAGTGATGACCTTAAGCAAGTCAGCTGAAAACTTATACCCGTCAGTTTCCTTAGTAGAAGGGTGTGGCTAAACTCTGTAGAGTACAGGACTTGGCACATTTCTAGTCTCGGGATGGAAATGGCCACTCTTCAAGAAGCCTTGGGTTAGCGTAGGGTATCTCTGGCAACTCCTCTTTCTGGTCTACTAGACAAATGCACCCCAATCCCACATTGCAGTTAAACAATTCACAGAGATAGAGCCTACCTTCCTGCAGCCGTGGGCCCAAACTCCCCAAATCCAGTCAACAAAATAACCTGCTACTTGGTATGCTCCAGCACAAAAGGAGGTCAAGGCCTACCACTCCCTCCTACTTCAGCCCCAGGCTAGAAGGAAGTGGTGGACACAGTTGAGGAAGGGGCCCTATCTCCTCAAATTACAAAGCACAGGACAGTTACTTAAGCACAGCACTGCCCTCTCTTAGTCACTGCTAAGAGGACCCACTTTCACCTCTCCTAGCATGGATCTCTAAAGCCTGGGGCACCCTAGTCAGCTTTCCTCTGCCTCTTGGACCAGAGTGACCAGTGAGGAAGACTGAGCTTTTCCAGGTTCCTTAACCATAACTAAATCTCCTTAGTATCGAATTCCCAAGTCATTTTTAGTAAGAAACTGTATTTTTTCTGGTGGTATCTAGCTCTAATTCTATATTCAAGCCTTCCCACCATTGGCAGAGCTCTATGAGTTCCAGGGCAGTCTGGTCTGAACAGCAAGTTCTAGGCCTGCCGGAGCTATAGTGAGGCCCTGCAGCCCAGTAAAAGAAAAAGAAAGGTCTAAGAAGAAAAGCAGGGCCAGTGAGATGGCTCGAAGGGTCAATGGGTAAAACTGCTTGCTGCCAAGCCTAAGGACCTGATCTCCATCCCAGGACCCACAGTGCAGAAGCTGAAATCCAATTCCCACAAATCACCCCCTGACATATACATGTAATGCCATGGTACTCACTCCCACACATATACACAAATAAATTTTCAAATGTAGTAACTTTTTTTAAAAAGGAATGCCGTATCAAGGGATAAATCTTAAAATTCACAGTAAATATACAGGCTTTTCTTAAGAAAACAAACGGCATCGGCCAGGGCTATCCAGTGAGACTCTATCCCAGACAGAAGAGCAGACCAATGGCACCATGAACTACAAGAGTCAACCTGAAAGTGACCCACATGTACTGCATTCAGAGATTCATTATCTGAACTAGACATGAGCTTCAAAGACAAGGGAGAGTGACATGCTGTGATTGTATCAACGGTACCATTCACACAGATGCCAAGAAAAGCTGCCATGCACCAATGACATGCTATCACTGAAACAACACAATTTCAGACCCCTCTAGGCTCTTTCCTGCTTCTTTTTTTTTTTTCTTAATTTTTTATTTATTTACTTTTTATTTAATGTGCATTAGCATTAAGTTGTCAAATCCCTTGGAACTGGAGTTACAGACAGTTGTGAGCTGCCATGTGGGTGCTGGGGATTGAACCCGGGTCGAATTAGGAAGGGCAGACAGTGCTCTTAACCACTGAGCCACCTCTCCAGCCCCTCTTTCCTGCTTCTTAATCCTTTGCGTTGTTGTCTAGGGCACACATCACCCTTGGACCAAGACCTGTGGGGGTGATGTGTGGAGTAGGGGGACTTGTAATCGAAGCACTAACCAGGAAGAGGGGGAAATAGAGTTCCATGCCAGCCAGGCTATACAGCCAGCTCCTGTCTCAAAAAAAAAAAAAAAAAAAATCTTACCCTCATTTTACTTTTTCTAAAGGTTACCCGTCCTGGTCTACATATTGAGTAAGGTCAGCTTGGTCTCCACAGTAAAACCCTGCCTACCTGCCTAGAAACAAACTTTCACTGTGTTAAGGAAGCCATACTGGTTGGACCACTTGAACTCCCATGAAGTTTCTCCTGAGCTCTGGCTGCCTCTGCTGTCACTGCCTCTGGGGACAGCTATCTACCCCGTCTCACCAAATGAACTGCAAACACCATGATGGATGTGAGCTGAATATTCACTTTACTGCACTGCACAGTGTGGACAATAACAAAAAGACATTCCTACCAATCTGTTCTAAGGACTTTAGAAACACATTAAAGCCACACAGGAAGCTCAGAATGGTGGCTTGTGCTTAGAGTTCCCGAACCTAGAAGTTGAAGCAGGAAAATTGTTGTGAGTTTGAGGTCAGCCAAGGATACACAGTCAAGTTCCACACCAGCCAGTTTGGGCTAAAGGAAAAACCAACAACAACAACAAACAAACACAGTAGAACCGTAGCCATTACTACCTCTATTTTCAAGCTGGGTTAGTCAGCTTGAAAGTTTAGTGGCTTAGAGGCTAGTGACTAGTAAGCGGTAGATGAGACTTCAGTTTGACTAGTACTTCCTCTGTTCCCTCTGTATGTGACTGGATACCACAGACATTTGTTTTAAAATTTATTAATCTTTAAATCGAAAATAATAGGCAGGGGGAAAAGCATGCCATACAAAATGGTAGCCAAGCCAGTAAAATCAGACATGGTGGCACACAGCAGTAAACCCAGGCAAGGCGACCTTGAATTTGAGGCTAGCCTGGGACACTCAGCAAGACCTGTCTCAAAATTAACTATTTAAATAAATTTGCTGTTTACATTTTAAAACGCTTAAAGAAAAAATGCTTTAAGAACATTAAGTCCTATGCTGATACTTATTTTGATTTTGTTGTTGTTTTTCAAGACAGGGTTTCTCAGTGTAGCCCTTGCTGTCCTGGAACTCATGATGTAAACCAGGCTGGCCTCAAACTCACAGAGATCTGCCTGCCTCTGTCTCCTGAGGGTGGGGTTAAAAGAATGGACCAGGACACTTATTCTTAAGTTTTTAAGAACTTAAGAATAAACTTAAGTTTTTAAGAACCTGTTCAAAATTAACCTCAGAGTAGAAAATAAAAATTAAAAGCATCTATCCAAAAAATTATACCTAAGTGGATGAGCTAAACTTAGCTCTTTCTGAAAATGAGGTGTGGATTCATTTCAGATTTGAAAGCATTTCTGGCCCAGTCTGGTGACACACACCTGTAACACAAGCACTCAGGAGGCTGAGGAAGAACACTGGACTCCTTAACAACCTGAGGTTTTTTCTGGAGCCTCATCCCAAATGAACCAGTTCTTTTCCTATCACCTGCTCCAGCCTTTTTTCCTATACTCAGAAACTTATTTTTCTCTAACTCAAACAGACACATAAGTACACTGTCTTGCATGTAACCTGCTCCTCCCGAGTGATTTGATTCTTGATTTGAGGAGACTGAGAATCACAACCTCCAGATGCTGCACAAGCATTGACCTACCCTTACTCTAAGTCGCACCTATTTTCTATCTTAACCTAAGAGGGTCTCATGAAACAGAGGATTTGGGAAGGGTGTAGACTCCACTGGGAACAGCATCCATGAAAAGCTCTTAAATGTACACAAACAACTAGAATGTGAAGCAGTGTGAAGGCTACTGGAGTCAACAGACACTGAACACATCAGTTCTCTGTGTCACAGGGCTACACAAAGGAACAAACACAAACCATTTGGCACCAAACCTGACTAGCACAGTGAGCCCACAGAAACACAGACACCACTACCTCAGGCTGCTAACCTCTCAGCGGCATTCAGGTCATCGTCCTGCTTCAGCAACCCTCTCACCAGGGAGCTGGAGTCACCTATTCTCCCACACTGTTACGATAAGCTCAGCCTTCTTCAGAAAGCTGCCCTTGACCCGTTTCAGGTTGGCTTTCCTGCCTGAGCAGTTTGGAAGGAGCCTGTCTGTCATCCCTTCCCACTGTCTGCTTATCAGCTTTGTCAGTGAGCCCAGAGCAGTTTCAGGGGGACAAGTTAGGTTCAAAGATGACTGATGCATTAACCAAAAGGCCAATTACTAAGTGTATACCAAAAGAGCTAGCCCTAGCTGGAACTTTCCCAGGCTCAAAGTCCTCATGGCAACACTAAAAGAAAGGTGCAACAGTGTCTCCATTCTACAGCTAGATTAGACAGCATCCCAAAACCAGAATCAACTACTGCAATCTGACCATCTTTAGCAAGAATTCCCAAAGGAAACTATGAAAGGTATAAGGAAGGTGGCCCCGCCCTTTGATACTGCACCACTCCTGGTCAGGGCTCCAGACAGAGAAACCCTCACACCTCCTAAACCAGCTCTCCTGCACCCGATACCACAACTTCCACAGACACTACTCCAAACCTCTCCTGGAAACACAAGTCTTTCTTGGGGGATACAAAATTAAGTTTAAGCTTTCTGGCCACAAACACATTCCAAACATGCCTTCCTTGGGGTTATAGCTGGGTCAGTTTGGGCTGAATTTTAAGTTTTCCCTGAAATTTGTCAAACTCTATTTACAAAATGTCTCTTGGCTTATGCTTGCATCTTTTCTATAGATAGCAAATTTGTTGTGTTTTTTTTTTTTTTCTTTAATTTTATTCTCTGATGGTCATTTATTCAACAGGTTCTCAATTGTTTCCAGAACAGTATGTCCCAGACCCTGGTGATAAAAGCAATGACAAAACAGGCAGGGTTCCTGAAACCTGGCACAACTCTTTTGGGGTCTCCCTCTAGGTGCTTTTAGACACTTCAGAGTTCTGTCTTCTCCAGGATGTATCTCTTGGCTCTATATTCTGATTCCCCAATAAATAATGGCCTGTACTGTAGGTGACCGTGAGCTAGCTAAAGTAAACTGGGTTAGTTTCTTCCTAACCAGAGCAGGACTAGAGTGGTCCCTGAGGAAGAAGATGTAAAATCTAAATCAAGATGTAGGGAAGGTCAGGCATCGTAGCACATTCCTTTAATCCTAGCACTTGGGAGGAAGAGGCAGATGGATCTCTGTGAGTTTGAGGACAGCTTGGTTTGCATGGTGAGCTCCAGGACAGCCAGAGCTACATAGAAAAACCCTATCTCAAAACAAGATGAAAACAACAAAGGGTAGGAAGAATACAAATAACAAGAACAATCTAACAACAGGAAAATGAGATTGTAGGATGTCAGCTAGTAAGAATTTTAGATTCATCAAAGACGGGCTACCCTGGGAAGTGATGAAGAATTCCCTGTCTAGCGGTCATTTAGAAAGAAATAAAGAACTGACATACAAAAACCAGAATTGAAACCAGATATGATGTCACACATCTATAGCCCCAGTGCTTGAGAGGTTGATGCAGGAGGATATCAAGTTAAAGGCCGGCTTGGGTACATAAAAGTCTGTCTCAAAAAACAAACAACAACAGACAAGCAAGGCCCAAGTTAGGATGGATATGTCACTCTTGACCCAAGGACAAGAAAGTAAAGTGGTCTCCACCTCCAAGTCTGCTCTGGATGTGAAGGCAGGAACAGGTTTCAAGAGTAAGGGAGGAAGCATGAGGCTAGGCCTCAGAAAATAGCACCAGACAGACTAAGGTAAGAAAATGGGCTACTGCTCTAAAGTGGGCAGCCAAAAGCAAGGCAAGGCTGGTTCATAGCAAGACTGGCTGCCTGCACCAAATACTTACAAAGTCAGAGGATCTGGGGAGGTAGCTCAGTGGTACAGGGCACACCTACCATGCTCAAGGGCTGAGAGATGGCACAGAGGTTAAAAGCACTGGCTGCTCTTGCCAAAGACCTGAGTTTAACTCTCATCACTCACACGGCAGCTCACAAACATCTGTATTTTCCAGACACAGAGGATCAGCAGCCCTCTTTTGATTTCAGTGGTACTGTATGCCTACGGTGCAGCCTTCATTCAGGCAAAACATTCACACATATGAAACAAAAATAAATAAATAAATAAACAATCTCAAAGTCTTCATTTGCATCAGAAAGCATGGCAAAGAGGAAATACAACTAAAAGAAATGAAAAGGAAAAAGAAAAAGGCAAGCAATGACCACTGGGTCAGCCAACTAGGAGACAGACCCTCACTCAGACAATATTAGTAGAAAAAACATTCAGAGCACAACTCTTGACACTTCGGGCTCTTTTTAAATTAATACTAAGGGAACCCAGCAATGTGCTCTTCTCACTCCAAACAAAGCAATTCTTAACCAACACTGTTCTAACCAACATTCCTTGTCCATCTAGGAAGGTCGTTATTTACCACTGAGGACAAAGTCTCATAGGAGAAGGGACAGAGTGGAAATGCAACCCATGGGATATTGTAGCCTTCTCTCTCCGATAGTGACTTCCCTGGAATGTGGGAAATCTAGAAGACACGGCTCCTGATGTCTTAGGCTTCAAGTTCTCAATAGACTATTTCGTATTCTGTTTTTGTTTTGCTTTGTTTTTCTAAAGGATGCTTAAAGCACGCTGTCTTCCAAAAATCCAGAGATAATTTTAGATTGAAAAAAAATCTAGGCTTGCCAAGGGAATCTGAGAACTTTTCTATCTTGGTCTCCAATGCTAACCTACGTATTCGTGTGCAAAAATAGAGGAAGATTAGAATCTCAAATGCCAGACTGAAAAGTTGCCACAACAAACTTTCACTCTTCATATGGAGTCTGTTATCTTGTCAGCAAGAAAGCAAATGAAATCTTTTGTTTAATATTTTTTTCACATGTGTATGTACCGCATACACACATACATGTTTATCAAATATAGAAAGTATTCCCTGAACTTGTAAAGGAAACGATTTTTTAAAGATTGCAAAAAGAAAATTTACTGTTTTCAAGGCATAAAAACATCCAAACACATGCCAAGTGAAATTTATAAGTAGCCCTTTGCAAATACACTCTTAGAATTTTAAGCCTAAAATAAGTTAATAATAATAATACGACAGTAACTGTTACTGGGATGACTATCCTGCCACTTGGGAAATATTTCTTAAAATAAAAATAAAAAACAAAAACAGGGCCTCTTGACCCATGCCTTTAATTCCAGCACTTGAGAAACAGAAGTGGAGAGATCCCTTAATTTAAGGCCAGCCTGGTCTATACAGTGGGATCCTGTCTCAAAATAAATAAACGAGTAAATAAACAAATAAAAACAACAAAAAAGGCTAAAAACTTTTAAGCAATTACGAGGCTCAAACACAGGTGAATTTTTCTACAAGACCGGGTCTGAGATTTCCAAACATATCAACAAGGAGAAAAATGGAATGTTACCTTTGACCCCCATTTGTAAGAAGACAATAACCAGATAAAACCCCCCCTTTCTTTTTTGCCACAAGTGTTTAATCTTGCGACAGAGAAGAAAACAATCAAATATTCATCAGGGCTGGGATAAATTATGGTAGCCTCTAAAAGTGACAGAATGTACAGCTAGCTATCTGCACTTACTGATGTCACCAAAATGTTAGCCGTGGCTGTAAACGAGTTGTAGGTTGTGGGGCCGTGGTCATTTTCTCCCCTGACACTTGTGTCCTGCCTCCGGTGTTTTCACAAGGACAGAAGAATGAATCGCTTTCACAATGGCAATGGGTGGGGAGGGACGCGGACGAGCTATTTTCAACCCGGGGGCTCCCCAGGCTGCGCGTTTTCCCAGGCAAATTTGGTTAAAGTATAAACAAAATTCTTATCGTGCCAAGCAGGCGTGCCCTCTTTCCCCGGCTCCACGAGGGGCAGGAAGACACACCCCTGACCCCGGCGCTCGCCCCGCGGGCGTGGGTGCTTCCTCGGCCCGACCCCGACCCCCGCCGCGCCCACGGGCTCCGCCAGAGCCGGGGAGGGGCGCGCGGCCGGGCGGGCAGCCGCGGGGCGGCCTGAGGGCAGCGGCGCCCGCCCGCGCCCGCGGACCCGGGTGGCCCACAGGCCGCCGGCCCCGCGCGCCGCGCGTCGCGAGCTTCCGGGAGCCGATGCCCCGCGGCGGCCCGAGGCGGCGGCGGCGGCCTTCGGCGCCCCTCGGGGTCTCGGTCCCGGGCGCGCGCGGACAGGCCCCTCCGGGCTTCCGTCCGCCCGGCCAGCGCCTGCCGCGCCGGGCGTCCTCCACAGCAGGCGGGCGAGGGACGGCGCCGGCGAGAGCGGCGCCCCGCGGGCTCGCCTCGCTGCCAGTCGCCCCGGCGCCCCGCCGCCCGCGCCCCCCACAGCCAGCCCCCGGCGACCCGCGCCCGCCCGCACCTCACCTGCGACGCGCCCCGGTTCCCGGCGCACCGCCCGGACCGGCTGTGTACACCGGAAGTGACGTCCGCCGCCGGCCCCGCCCCCGCCCTAGGCGACCGCTGCGGTTCCCCGGCCGGAGCCCACCCTCCCCTCGTGCTGGCTGGGCGGGGGCGCGGCTCGCCGTCTTCTCCCGGCTTCCGAACCCCGCCGGCACCCCGCTGGAGGGCTCACTGGCGACCTCACGGGGTTTCCTTTGAAATGAATGACTGGAACACTCACTGATCGCTAGACGTCAGGACCTGACAGGCGGTGTGGGAGCGGGGTGGTGTCCGCACACTCGGGGGCTGGATTCGTGTGTGGCGGCAACAGAATACTACTGTCACGAACCTGTGTGAGGAGGTAGTGCCATCTGTGGCAGGCGGTAGGAGGGGAAAGAGGAAGAGGGAAGGAGACGGTGCAGTGACCTAGTGGAGGAGGGTGACCAGGTAATTACCCCCAGGGGCAGATCGGGAGTTGAGATCCTAAAAAGAAAAAAAAAGGGACTACATGACAGCAGACAGCAAGACGAGCAACAGGCAAAAGGGACCCGGGGTGTAGCTCGGGGGTAGAGTACTACTCAGCTTGTCCGGGACACGTATTAAAGCCCCAGGGTTTGCAAAGGGAGTTTGGGAGATTAAGAAACACGTTTTAGGTTGAGAGTGGTGATGCTTGCCTTTACTGCCAGCACCCGGGAGACTGAAGCAGGCAGATCTCTATGAATAGGAGTCCTGCCTGCTGCTCTACAACGCAAATTCGGGGTCAGCCAGGGCTACACAGTGAAACTGTCTCGAAAAAAAAAAAAAAAAAAAAAAAAAAAAGGTGTTATCACATGTTTCATAGTCAGCAAACCAGAGAAGTTAGGATTAATCTGAGTGCATTGCAAAACCCCTTTTTTAAGCAAGGAATGATTTGTCCACACTTGGGAAGCTCTCAGGATTGCTCTGAGCACGGAAGTCTTGAAAGGGGAGGCAAGAATGGAGGTGCAGGGCTGGGGTTAGCACAGAGGCAGCCTTGAGCTCATCCTCAGCATTGGGGAAGACAACGGCTATAGATTTTAACGCAGTTTTTGAAAGCAACAAGACCTTTCAGGACTGGGTTTAAGCTTGGCCTAAGGTTCTAGGATGCTAGACACTCAGTGGTCACCAAAGATCTACTTGAGGCGGTGGCTACAAAGCTGGCTGTCTCACACTAAAGAAAATTAAAGACATAAACACGTGTAGGAGTAACTGAAGTGGAAGCAAACTTTATTAAAGAGAAAAAAAAAAAAAAAAAAAAAAAAAAAAAAAAAAAAAAAGATGATGGTAGTGGTGGCTCGGTGATGTCTGGCTGGTTAAGAGCACTGGAACTCTTGCACAGAACCTTGATTTGCCTCTGGCACCCACATGATGGTTAGAAATATCTAGAACTCCAGTTCCAGGATATTTGATACCCTCTTCTGACCTCCTCAGACACCAGGCACCCATATGGCACACATACATGCAGGCAAAGCACCTATACACATAAATCCATTAAAAAAAAAATAAGACCGTATTCTATGTATGCTATCATTCTCCAGCCATCAAGAGGGTCACCATCTGTTTGTATGTTGCCCACCCAGTCAGGAGCAGTTGAAACCCCCCTTGCCATCAAATACTACACCAAGCTTTTTGTTTTCATAGCTCCTTGTCTGTGGAGGAACCGGGGTCTCCTTCCTGAAATAGGTGGCCGTTTCCTTAGAAACTAGCTGTTAACAATTAGCTGCACGAGAAGCAAGAGTGCTTAGCATACGTTTCCCCAGGGGTGAGTTCTCATGGAATCTAGCCTGCTTGTATAAGCCTTGCTTCTCAGAGCATGACTGTCTCCATCAGGTCTGCTTGGCTGCCTCATACACAGGTCGAAAGCTTCTCTGTTCCTCATCCCTCGAGTCCCTGGACGTACTGCATTAACCCTGATCTTCCTTTTAACCCTGAAGTTCGTTCTTACTGTAAAACATGTGAGCCACTTGTAGTTTTTACCATAGGCCTCTTTCCCATACCGCCGAGACACTGTATCAATTTGCATTCCTGTGTGCATGGTAGGATTGCCCATAGTAATCAAACGGCAGAGAGCCAGACACAGTGGCGCACGCCTGTAATTCCAGCACTTTGGGAGGCAGAGGCTTCAGGATCTCTGAGTTCGAGGCCAGCCTGGTCTACAGAGTGAGTCCAGGACAGCCAGGACTACACAGAGAAACCCTGTCTCAAACAAACAAACAAACAAACAAACAAAAAGACCAAAGGGCAGAAACAAACTAGTGTCGGTCCACAGACAGGTGCATAAACAAAATGTGGCGTATACGTGCCGTATCACTCAGTCTTAGAGAGGAAGAGGAGATCAAGGGCAGGGGCTCAGCTCAGTGGAACTACTAAAGTTCAGTTGCTTTAGCGGAACCCTTGCTTTGCCTGTGCAAAGGCCTGAGCTAAATTCCCAGCACCGCAAAGAAAAGTGTGGAGGCAAAAGAAGGAGAGAAAGGGAAGAGACGGTGCCCTAGCCGGGTTAGGTGGAACACACGGGTGGGCAGCAGCAGAGGCTCGCAGGTTCATCTGGGCACAGCACCTTAGGCCAGGCTTGGCTGCGGGAGACCCTGTCTCATCAGAGGAAAGCACAGCTCCTGCTACAAACAGATGACACCTGAGGACATTACCCTCACCTTTTAATTTGATTTTATGTCTGTAAGTGTTTTGCCTGCGTGTCTGTCTGTGTGCCACCTGTGTGCTTGGTGCCTGCAGAGGCCAGAAAGAGTATTAGGTCTCACAGAGAGGTGTGAGCTGCCGTATAGGTTCTGGGAGTCAAATCCGGGTCCTCGGGAAGAGCAGCCAATGTTCCTAACTGCTAAGCCATCGCTTCAGTCTCCCCAAAAGAATTATTTTTAAAGATAGAAATACAGGGACTCGCCAGGCGCTGTGGCACACTGCACTCAGGGAGGCAGAGGCAGGCAGATATCTGAGTTCCCAGCCAGCCAGGTCTACAAAGCGAGTCCAGGACAGCCAAAGCTACACAGAGAGACCCTATCTCAGGAAAAGAAAGAGAAAGAAGGAAAGAAAGAAAGAAAGAAAGAAAGAAAGAAAGAAAGAAAGAAAGAAAGAAAGAAAGAAAGAAAGGCCTGAGGGTGCAGCTTAGTGATAGGACATTGGTCTAGCATGTACAAAGCCTTGGGTTTTATCTCCAGCACCTCAAGTAGGGGGAAAAAAAGATTTTAAAGCAAAAAAAGGTATATATTCAAGTTCTAATACCTCAATATATTGTCTTCTCAGGCTAGAAGGTATGTGAACCCCACAGACAAAGGCAGTGACAACGGAGAGGAAAATTGGCTAACCTTGAGGAAGACAATTGATGTGATTGATGATGTCTACAGAGGATCAGGAGAACCAACTCATATCTCTGGGATGACCATTGCAAAAGTGTCTTAGTGGTGCTGAAGCCTGAACAGGGCACGTAGGGAGACAATTGCAAATGAGAAGACTATGATCAGCTCAAGTGGTGGCACAAACCTTTAATCCCAGCACCCAAGAGTCAGAGGTAGATGGATTTCTCTAATTGCAAGGCCAGCCTGGTCTACAGAGCAAGTTCCAGGACAGTGGGGCTCCACAGAGAAACCCTATCTCAAAAAATTTTTTTGAAAATTTAGGCATAAGGTTATTTCTGTACCCCCCCCCCATATCTGGTTATAATACTTGCTCTTATAATCTCCTGTCTCAATGTGTAAACACTTCTGGCCCAATTGTCCCTGGATACACTAATGTAGCAACTTACAGCCAATCACTGAGCAGGGGAGAGAACAGTACTAGATTTCCTGCCAGCCAGGGGAGGAGGAGTTAGAGGAGGAATAGGGGACTGAGCAACAGGAGATGTCCAAGGGACATCAGGAGAAGGAGCTGGAGCAGAAAAGTTACAAAGTGCAACTATCGCTGGAATGCACACTGGGAGGAAACCAGATTAGCTTAGAGAGTTAAGTGTAGAGTAATAACTGTTCAGTTATTGTGTTGTGAAGTTTGTTATCAAACAAATATAAAAGAGTCTCAATTATTTTTGTGTAGCCAGGTTAAGAGAGAAACTGAGAAACAAACACAATTTTATAAAATTAACCATAACACAATTAAAAAAAAAAAAAAAAAGAGCATACTCTGGCTGTGCTCCCACTGCTCGAGAGACTGAGAGAAGCTGCAAAGCACCAAGCCAGTAGGGGCTATATAGCAATACCTGTATCTAAAATCCAAAGAAAGAATGAAGAAGTGGTGGGTGGTAGCAGCCATGAGTTCCAACACACCTTGATATCCCGGGGGAAGCATGGAGAAGGTTAGTTGATTAAGGTGTTTGTTTGTTTGTTTGTTTTTAATTTTTTGTTTTTTGAGACAGGGTTTCTCAATGTAGTCCTGGATGTTCTGGAACTTGTTCTGTAGATCAGGCTGGCTTCAGACTCAGAGATCTGCCTGCCTCTGCCTCCCGAGTGCTGGGATTAGATATGCGCCACCTCCCCAGACTGATTAGTTTTTTTTTTTGTTTGTTTGTTTGTTTTTCCCAGAAGTGTCACACGATTATACTGTCAATACTTCAGAAGTGGAGGCAGGATCATAAATCCAAGGTCATTGGGGCTGGAGAGGTGGCTCAGTAGTGAAAAACACTGGTTGCCTCTCCTGAGGATGGGGGCTCAGTTCCCAGCACTCACGTGCCAGCCAACAACTGTCTGTAATTCCAATGCCAGGGGATCCACCCCTTTCTTCTGCCCTCCCAGGGCCCTGAACACACATGGTACAAAAACATATGTATAGGCAAAACACTCCTATACAGATAAAAATAAATTTTTAAAAAATTAAAGGTCATCCTAGGCTAAACGGAATTTTAAGGCTAGCCTAGGCTTCACGAGACCCTATGTCAAGAAATCAAAAAAAGAAATTAAACATGGCGATGCCTCAGACTGTAAGGGCGCTAACAAAGAAAGGTGGACAGGAAAAACGGAGCCATGGCCCTGGGATCCCGTGGCAGGCTGATGGCCAGCGCTTCAGAACGGAACCTTCCTTCTTCCTGGTGACTTACCTCAGCAGCTTTCTGGGTAAAGCAGAGGTAAAGCCAGGAGTATTTGGGGCTTGGATTGAGGAACCGGGAGGAGGGGGTTGATCGTGTGACAGACATGAGGGTTGTAGAACCTGAGGGAGCGAGCAGCTGCTTCCAGGAGAGACCACTGGTGTCATCTTGCTGCTGTACCCTGGAAATGCACTAGGGCAACAGGCTTTGGTGGGCCACTTTTGGCTTCTCAGAATGACTCTGTCGATCTCTATCTATCTCTGTCTCCCCACTCCCTGCCTCCCTGCCGGTCTCTTTCTGTCTCTCTCTCTTTCTATGTCTCTCTATGTCTCTGTCTGTCTGTCTCTCTTTCTCTTTTTCTCTCTGGTACTAGGGGCTTCTTCTACACCTTAAGCAAGCCCTTCCCACTGAGCTATTTCTGCAGCCCTCTCTTCCTTTCTTTTTTTTTTAAGTTTGAGATAGTCTCACTAAGTCTTCCAGGAAGAACTTGAGCTTGTGATCCTCCTGCCTCAGCTTCCTGAGTAGTTGGGATTATGGGCTGGTGCTCTGGGCTTGGTTATAGCTGTCTCTTACTCAGAGGCTCTCTTCGCTATTGCCATTGGCCCCAAGGGTTAGTAGACCTGGCCCCTGACTCCTCCAGGGGCCACACTTGACAAACACCAGTTAGTCTTTTACTTTTCCAACTACTGGAGATTGAACCCAGGACCTCACGCATTCCAGTCAAACCCTCTGCTACGGGGCTGTACCCCGAGTGGTTAATTTTAATTTTCAGTGTTGAGGATGGAACCCATGACCAAATACACACACGGTCAGCACACTTTAGCACTGAGCCGTCCCCACGGCCCCAGGCGAAAAGCAGCCCTTTCCCCTTGCAGTCCACCCTGAGCTGCCTTTGTAATCACCACCGCTTCGCTTAAAGCAACAGTCACGGAGAAACGCGCTGGAGACCGCTTCAGCCCAGCACTTGGAAACCGACTGAGAGCCACATACGCCAATGTTCGCGTCTTATTTTCTGAGGCAGAGTCTTGCCATGTAGTCTAGGCTAGCCCTGACTTGGTAATCCTCCCGTGTAGGCATGTACCACCGTAGACTGCTTCACTCACTCGTCACCCCCTGTTACCTATTTATTCCAAGCTCCATCGCACCAAGATACTAAGAGAATAAAAGACTGAAGCTCACAGCTTTGACCCTCCAGCTCTGCGGGTCTATGAACTGGAGCCATCAACTTGTACGTGCACACATGTACAAGTACACACGAGTGCACACGCCTGGACACATCCACACCCAGGAACGTGTCTCACAGAACATGAGACACAGAACGTGTCTCGCTTTGCCATTCAGGCATTCTGAAGCAAACCCATTACCAGCCGTCACAGAGACACTTCCGTTGTTTTGTGTCTTGATGTTCAGTCTCATGAGGTCTAGGCTGACCTCAATTGCCAGATAGCCAAGAAAGACCTTGAATTTCTCGTCCTGCCTCCGTTCTCTTACGTTTCGGTTGTGAGCCTAGCCTTTAACGGCTGAGAACCTCCTTCCAGCCCTGTTCTCTGAACTACAGAGATTACAGCTAATCAGTTCATTAATATGTGTTGTCTTACTGTGTCATCCAAGCTGCCCTCTGAGTGTCTGAACGGAGACTGTGTGAGCCAGGCGTGGTGACAGGGCTGACAGCCTCTGAAGTGAGCAGGACTCAGGAGCACCTCTACCCCAAACGGGCCAGGCAGGACCAGAACCTGACTCATCGACAAAGACCTCCACCTCCGGGAGGCACCCGGGCCTCAGCTGCAGCTTGCTGTCCTTGCCGAGAGAAAGAAGCAGGTTTGCTGGCTTCTGTGAGGGCGTCACATTCCTCAGGTTTGCTGGCTTCAGGTTTGCTGGCTTCTGTGAGGGCCACAGAATGAGAACACCCCGAGTCCAGGGGCTCCTGGGAGATCACAGCGCTGATTCGCCTAACAGTCCAGGTTATTGCTGCTGGATGTGATTCTTGTTTGAAACAGCAGAAGCCAGGCTTCGAGGCTGGCCTCTTCCATGTTAATTTTAGTGAGAGCAGCCAAAGGAAGAGCCTTCAGGGAAGGGGTTGCTCACAGCCAAGTCTTCTTCCTGCGGCTGGGGAGCAGGGGAGTGAATCTGGACAGAGAAACACTGGGGGCCTCCCTCGGGGTGGGGGGGATGTGAACACCGCAAAATGGGCTGGGAGCTCCCTCCTGGGTCGGCTGCTGCATTCCAGAGGCCACAGGATTTGGGAGCTTGTCTGGAGGGAGCTGGCCAGACATTCTGGGCACAGAGCAACTGGCTGCATCTGCTAGGTATGGACAGAGGCTGGGGCCAGGCCAAGGCAGGCAGCCTAAAAGGCAGGAATGAGTTGAGGGCAGCGTGGGCTGTGTGCAGTCAGGGAAACCAGATTGCCCCCCTAAGGAAGGCTCTCCTTTGTAATGTCATGTGTCCTGTGTTCCTCCCCACCCCCACCCCACCCCCGCATAACTATTTGAGCGGCCAACACTCCCCAACCCAACCATCCCCACAGGCGGCTGGAAATGTCTGTGTTGTGGCCAAGAGGCTCAAGCCAAGCAGCCATATTTGCATGTGCCTGTTGATGTTCGCGGTGGGACTGACTCAGAGCCTGGTCCAGGAGGGCTGAAGAGCTCTACTACCGAGCTACAGCCTCCCAGGGCTTGGCTTCTTTGAAATGAAGACTCACTTTTTTTTTTTTTTTTTAATTTTTTTTTTTAATTTATTTATTTTTTATGTATACGAGTGTTCTATCTGCATTTACACCTGCCAGAAGAGGGAATCAGTTCACATTATAGATGGTTGTAAGCCACCATGTGGTTGCTGGGAATTGAACTCATGACCTTTGGAAGAGCAGACAGTGCTCTTAACCACTGAGCCATTTCCCCAGCCCAGAAGACTCACTTTTTTAATGCGCGTAGTTGTTTTGCCTACATGTATGTATGTATGTATGTATGTATACATGTGCATATGTATGTATACTTTGTGCATGCCTAGTGGCTGCAGAAGAGGGTACCAGGCCCCCTAGAACTGGAGTTACAGAGGTTGTGAGCCACCACGTAGGTGCTGGGAACTGAATCCTCTGTAAGATCAGATCGCTTCCCTAACCACTGAACATCTCTCCAGCCTCAGATCTCAGCTTTTGTTTTATTTTATTTTTTGAGGCATCCTCACTGTGTGGCTCAAGCTGTCCACATCCTTTTGCCTCAGCCTCCTGAGTGCTGGGATCACATACATCTCACCACATCCAGTCGAATGACCTGCTCCTGTTTCATCCTCTCTTCTAAAACCCCAAATGGCTCTGTTGTTGAGAGGAATTGGGGGTGGCCAAGAGCATGGGAACTTCCCAACATCTGGGCTGTCTCCAGGACTCCAAGCTCCTTTGGCTGAAGCTAAAACAAGGAGCCTAATCTAAAGGAAAATCTGTCTATACTCCAGCTACCCTGAACGTGAGCCAGAGGGCCACAAGTTCAAAACCAACCTCTACTGCAGAGTAAGTTCAAGGTCAGCCTGAACAGCTTAGGAAGACCTGTCTTAAAATAAAAAATGGAAAGAGGGTTAAGGGTGAAGCTCAGTAATAGCATGCTTATTTAGCACATGCCAGGCTATAGGCTGGAGCCAGGTCCCACAAAAACAAACAAACAAACAAACAAAACAAACAAAAAAAAAAAAGTCATGTGTGGTGACACACACCTTCAATCCCGACACTCAGGAGGCAGATCTCTGTGAGTTTAAAGCTAGCTCTGTATGTGAAAAAACTTCCAGGACAGCCAGTGGGACACAGTAAGAAAAAAAAAAAAAAGGCCTATACTTACCCATTTTTTTCCACCATGAAGGGTGCACAGTGGGCTAGATTTTTTACAGACCCCACAAACTACCAGGGGTCCAGGGAAAGGAATGAATGGTGTTTGGGGCTCTGGCCTTGGGTGAGGCTCTCTTGAAAGCAAATGACTCCAGTTTGTCTGTTTCACAGGCAACAGAGACCAGGTCCTGTGATGCATGGACCTGGCCAGCGACACCACCAAAACCTTGAAAGGGCACCATCTGCCTTTGGTCCGAGGAGATACAGCTGTGGAGTTCAGGTTGGAGCGGGGCACACCTTTAATCTCAGCACTCAGGAGGCAGAAGCAGGTGGATCTCCGTGAGTTCCAGGCCAGCCAGAACTACATAGAAAAACCTTGTCTCAAAAAATAAAATAAAATAAAGAAAAACAAAAAGAAAGAAAGAGAAAAAGAAAGACAGAAAGAAAAGAGAGTTCAGGATGAAAATCTAGCATGGAAGCACTCACAGTTCTAGAATTTGGGAAGTGGAGACAAGAGGATATCAAGTTCCAGTCAGCCCTAGCCACAGAAGGAGACCTTATCTCAAACAAGACAGAACGAAAAACAGCTCTTGGTCAAAGGCTTTCTGGAGTTTCCTACCCAGGAGCCAAGAGGGATACAAGATCCTTCTACTCGTACAGCTAGAACTCTGTCCCCCGCCTTCCCTGGGTGTGGGTGGACTTTCTTTTTGGTTGTCAAAATGTAATAACCCCACCTCCTTGTCACTGGAACAAGAGGGGATTCATTAGCTTGAACAAAAAGGCACTGTGGCCACCGGAACAACTGTCCTTGGCAACAGTCCTGAGGCCTGGGGGGTAAGTCACACACGGCTCCCTGCAGCCCGTCAGTTCCCTGTGGGCAGAGCAGGAGGGAGGCCCCAAGGGTCAGTCTTCATCCCTTCCACATCCAAACACCCAAAGGAACTCTGAGGTTACTAAGTGGCTTAGGTCAGCCACTGCATGCATGTGCGTGCGAGTGTGTGTGTGTGTGTGTGTGTGTGTGTGTGTGTGTGTGTGTGCTGTTAAGAATGGAACCAAGAGCCTTGGGTGTGCTGGGAAAATGTTTTGCCACTGTTCTGCCCGCCCCAGGTCCATACATTAGCTCTTAGTCCAGCCAGTCTGCACGTGTCAGGTGGAGCTTCACTCACCAGCAAATCAGGGACAGAAAACCTGCCCCCGGCTGAGTGTCTGGTGGCAATGTGACTAGTCGTAACCTGGTTGCTGGTTACAAATAGACCTGAACCTTGAACTCCTTCCTTCCCCAAGGTGGCCCGGGATCTCCAAACCGAGCTCTGCCCCTTCTTTTGAGATAGAGCATCATGCAGCCCAGGTTTGCCTTGAATGACTACGCAGCCGAGGACAGTCTTGAACTCCTGACTCTCCTGCATTCACCTTGCAGGGATTGGAACTGGAGGTGACCACATGGCCTTCCTGAACCTGGGGCCTCGTGCCTGCTCAGCAAGCGCCCCACCCAGTTCTGTCCAGCTCAGCTCAGCTGTGAGGTTGGTGCTAGAGGGCAGGAGTGTGACAGGAGACCCTCTGCTCCGGACAGCTGGCTGCCCCCACAGCGTACAGGAGGCAGGTCCTGTAGCCTTCTGTGCCTTCAGTGCTGCGGAGTGAGTCAGGACAGGGAAGGGCTTTCTCCCGAGTGGTTATCAGGCCCTGAACTCCCAGCTCCTCACACTGCCTGGCAAGGCCAGACCTAACCTTAACTCTAACCTACATGGCTGCGAGGGGACCTTGCTCCGGGTTAGGGCCAGAGCTGAGCACGGCCCAGTAAGTACAGGCAAGTTCCGAGAAGCGTCTGGGGAAAGGCTAAGTCTGTAAACAGAAATCTGACTCTTCACCTGCAATGGTTTGGTTTTGCCGTTAAAATGCTTAGCTACCGTCAGTCTCTGTAAGTCACTGCAGGAAATGAGGCTGTGTGACCCCCCTCAGTCCTGTGAAGGACTCACAGCAAGCCAGTGAAGCCTGAAGCCACCTCAGAGTCACGGTCGCTCTGAGCTTCCACCTCAGAGTCAAGGTCGCTCTGAGCTTCCACCTCAGAGTCAAGGTCGCTCTGAGCTTCCTGCCGAGGGCCAGGGAGATGGCTCAGTGGGTGAGAAGGTGCTTGTGGCCAAGCCTAAGGACCCCAGTCCTATCCCTGGGACCCACGCCTTGAAGTAGAGAAGCAACTCCTGCAAGTTGTCCTGTGGTATCCACACATATGGCTTGTACAAACACACGCGCATACACACACACACACACACACACACACACACACACACACACAGAGACCCAAGTCTAGAAAGTTTTCCTAACTTGCCTGAGCCCACAAACGGGTCTCTGGCCAGGGGTCTCTTTGAAAGCATTCGTTCACGGGTGCTCTCCTTGTAGAGGGCTCCCCCAAACGCCCCTCTCTAAATTTTCTTTTTTTTTTTTTCTTTAACTTCATTTATTTATGCACAAGGGCTTCATCTGATATACATGGATGCCAGAAGACATCAGATCCCAGGATAGATGGTTGTGAGCCACGTGGGTGCTGGGAATTGAACTCAGGTCCTCTGGAGGAGCAGTAACCACTGAGCCATCTCTCCAGCCCCCCTCTCTAAGTTTTCAATCGTAGCATTTATCTCACAGAACTCTAGTGGTGTGGCCCCCTGTGGCTGGTGAGAATAGGTAACACTCATTGCCTGCCCCACTGGCTGTGGAGAGTCTGGTGCTGCGCCCAGCGAGCAAGCCTCAGGGCTTCACGAGATGACTCACGAAATCACCAAACACATTTCTCACACCGGGGCACTTGTGTTAAGTATGGGAGAAAGAAAAAGGTAAGGGCGGGCCGGGGAGCTGACTCAGTCGGGAAGGCATTTGCTACACAGGCCTGGTGACCTGAGTCTGACTCCCAGAACCCAGGCAAATGTAGAAGGAGAGAACTGATGCCACAAAGCTGACCTCTGACCTTCACACACATGTGTTCTGGAGAGAGCATGCCTGCATTCACAGATGCACTCACGCAACAGCAGTAATGCCGGTGAAGTTGGTGGCTGTTGTTGCTTTTAAGAAAAAAAAGGTTGTCTTGGCATTTTGTTTCATTTTGAGACAGGCTCAAAATGTAACTTTTGGCTTTCCTGGAACTCACTCTGTAGACCAGGCTGGTCTCGAACTCACAGAGATCCACCTGCTTCTGCCTCCCAAGAACTGGGGTTAAAGCCATGTGCCACTGTGCTTGGCAAAGGTTTTCCCTTTTCTTGTTTGTTTGTTTGTTTCTGTGTAACCCTGGCTGTCCTGGAGGTCTCTCTGTAGGCCAGGCTGGCCTCAAACTGAAATTTCCACCTCCTCTGCCTCCTGAGCGCTGGGACTAAAGGCCTGTGCCACCACTGCCCAGCAAAGGCTGCACTTTTTGTTTTTATTTATTTATTTTTTTGGTTGGTTTTGAGGCAAGGTCTTGCTTTTGTTTTGTTTGGGGACAAAGCTCATCTATTTAGTCCTAAGTGGTTTAGAACTTGCTTTGTAGACCAGGCTGGCTACTGACTCTGCCTCCTGAGTGCTGGGATTAAAGGCATGGCCTGGTAGGCTCTTGCTTTTAGCTCAGGCTAGCCTTAAACGACTAATTCTCCTGCATCAGCCTCCTGAGTGGCAGGGGTTCATGTGGGCTGACAAAGCTGGTATTCCTTATGTGGTGAAGAAAACAGACTTGAACACAATATACACACACCCTAAATGTGTGTGTATGTGATGCCATGGAAGAAAAGAACTATGCAAATGCTGGCAGTCTATTGCAGGGAGACCATAAAGCCTTCAGGAAGGTTCTGAAGGCACGTCAGGAGCGAAATATTTAAATCGACATTGGAAAAATGAGAGGAAGTTGGCTGAGGAAGAGGCCTCAGGGCAGAAGGGGCTGCCTGGATGAAGTGTCTGAAGCAAGGAATTTGGCTCCTGTTAGGATGTGAGGAGAGGCCCAGCAGTTCTCCTGGGACCAGGTCATACTTGGCAGGCTGGGAAGAGCAGTTTGAAAAGAAACAAGAATTCCACAGAGAGTTAAATGGGGCAGAGAGCACGAGGGTCTGGGGAGTTAGCAGGGCACTCAGGACTCTGTGGAGTCAGAGGGGCAAAGCAACAGAGAGAGGGCAAGGTCGCCGAATTCATGGGCGACGATTACTACTTCTTTCCTTTAAAAAAATATTTATTTTTATTTTATGTGCATTGGTGCTTTGCTTTCATGTGTGAGGGCGTTGTATCCCCTGGAACTGGAGTTACAGACAGTTGTGAGCCGCCATGTGGGCGCCAAGAATTGAACCCGGGTCCTCTGGAAAAGCAGTCCATGCTCTTAAGTTCTAAGGCACCTCCCCAGCCCCAGTTTATTTATTTTGTGTGTGGCCTGTGGAAGTCAGCGGTAAACTTTGACAATCCTCTCCTTTTGCCATCTGCGTCCTTGGGACTGAACTCGGGGCATCGGTTTGTACGCACCTGCCGTAGCCAGCTGAGTCATCTGGGAGGCCCAGTGACTATTATTTCCATCTCTGCCACTAGAGAGGAGTTTCCCGGTTTGGAGTTTCACGTAAATGGAATCAGACAGCAGGTTTTTTGTTTGTTTTTTTTTTGTGTGTGTGTGTGTGTGTGTTTTATTTGTTTATCTGTTGTTTGTCTTTGTTTCGAGACAGGGTTTCCCTGTGTAGCCTTGGTCTCACTTTGTAGACCAGGCTGGCCTCAAACTCACAGAGACCTGCCTGCCTCTGCCTCCCTGAGTGCTGGGATTAAAGGCGTGTGCCATCATTACCTGACTTCTAGATGTGGGTTTTATACTCAGTTAAGTCATTCTTTCCCAAACCTTGCGTTTTTGTTTTGTTTTGTTTTGTTTTTAAAAAGCAGGGTCTCGTGTATCCCAGGATAGCCCAGACTGGCCTTGATCCTCCTGTCTCTCCCTCTGAAGTGCCAGGACTACAGATGCCGCCTGCAGCTTCCCGGCCCCTTTCTCTTTTTCTGCAGTCCTAACGACTGTAAGATTGTCTGCTCTTCACGCCGGCCAGCAATGGGCAGCAACCAGCACAGCATGGAATGGAGGCCATGACAGCGGATATGCATTGCGAGGTCAAACAAGTCATGACACAGAATGTTCGAATGTTTACCTTTGCTTGTTTATGAGACAAGGTCTCCCCTTGTAACCCGGGTTAGCCTTGGACTTGAAAGCTTCCTGCCAGACCCTCCCTAGTGCTAGGACTACGCACTTGGCCCCCACACTTGCCTCTTTTTCTTCTTTCTTTTTAAAGAACATTCACTCGGTGGCTTCTCGGAGGATACGTTGGCGACCATCGCGGCGGGAAGCTCGGCTGCAGGCAGGCGGGCGGGCGCTGGGGCAGTGGCTGAGAGCTTCCTTCTTACCCCACAGGCAGAGAGAGAGGCACTCCAAGGTCCCGAGGGCTGTCCTCCTCCGCCTGGTGTGTGCACAGGAGGAGAATGCCCTGAGAAGCTGTGAGCCTGCTCCAGGAGGCGTCCCCCCGGGGGCTCACGCCTGCCGCTGCTAGTGGACTGCCAGCCTAGCCCCCACCAGCCTGCCCCGTCTGCCAGTTCTCTAGTCCTGGCTGTCCTTCTCAGCAGCTGGCTGCGGCAGGGCGTTCGTTGGGCCCATCAGTATTTGCTTCTAAATTTCCATCTCTCCTTAAGTTAGGGGAGCACACGGCAAGTTCAAGTCGGGATAAGTCAACATCAGGGGGGCGGTGGCCCGGCTCGGCGCTGCTGAGCTCTGGAAAGTCCAGTTTCCAGGTTGAAAGCAGGTCACAGCTGAAAGAGGAAGTGCGTGGGTCTAGACAGCAGGGGTGGCTTGGATGGTTCATTTGTTTTGGTCTACAACAGATTCTTTATTCTATGTATTTATATATCTCTTATTTATTTATTTTGAGACAAAGTCTCTCTACATAGCCCTGGGTGTCCTGGAATGTTGCTGCCAGGCTGGCCTTGAACTCACAGGGATCCAGCTACCTCTGCCTCCCACATGCTGGGATTAAAGGTGTGCACCACCATAGGTGGCCCGAGCCCCCATCGAGTTTGAGGCTGGCTTCAAACCGGCAGTCTTCCACCCCCGGCCTCCCCAGCCATGGGGCTATAGGATGATAGGTGTGTGTCACTGTTCCCAGCACTGGGCATATCTTAAGCACAAGTCATCTTCTGGGTTGCCCAAAGTTGTCGAGCAGGTCCTGTGACAGTCTGGGAGACCAGCTGAGAGGCACCTGACCCAAGGAGAGGTTGGCTTACGTTGCCGGCTGCTCTCCTCGCTCGCGCTGTCTCCCAGGAAGGCGCTGAGGCCGGGTGTGGTGGCCTCCAGCGGTTAGGAAGTATGTCAAATTCTAGGCCAGCCTGGCCTCCACAGCGAGAGGCCTCCCAATAACCGATGACTGAATGAAAGAGCTGGGTTTGGTAATGCATGCGCAGGATGCCCAAACTCCAGAGGCTGAGGCAGGAGGAGTCTTGGTTTCATAGAGAGTTGTCAGCTAACCTGGGCCGAGGGGTGAGACTCTATCTCAAAATGTAATGAAAAGGAGCTCTAGAGACCGCTCGGTGGTTGGGGTCGCAGGGGATCATTTGATTCCCAGTAGCCACATCTCTAGTCCCAGGGGATCTGCTGTTCTTTTCTGGCCTCCACAGGCACCAGGCAAACTGGGGGTACATGTACATATGTTCAGACGGGTGGTGGTGGTGGAGGCGCACGCCTTTAATCCCAGCACTCATGAGGCAGAGGCAGGGAGATCTCTGTGAGTTCGAGGCCAGCCTAGTCTGCAGAGCGAGTTCCAGGACAGCCAGAGCTGCACAGAGAAACCCTGTCTTTAAAACCCAAAAAGAAAATAAACGGATGTATGTACATGCGGGCAAAACACCCACTCCATGTGCGCAAAATAATTTATTAAGCAAAATAAATAAAAAGAAAAAAATGAATGAAAGAAAGGGGATCCTTGGAGCAAGAGGCAGCAGCAGAGCTGGTGTGGGTTTCCTGCTGCTGACCACAGGCTAGCCGCAGCACCAGAGGAGTGTGGCAGTGCAGACACACAGGCAGAGGGGTGCAAAAAATGCAGCCACACAGGCAGAGGAGTGCAAAAATGCAGCCACACAGGCAGAGGAGTGCAAAAATGCAGCCACACAGGTGAGGGCCGCTCAGGTCCCAGCCCCGCGGTGTAGTTTTAGGTCTGTCTGACTCAGCAGCGCAGTCCAGCAGAGAAATCCGTGCCTGGCAACTGGCTCTGCTTGTTGCCTGTTTGTTTCTTTGCTTTAAGAGAGGGTTTCACGGTGTAGCCCTGGCTTTCCTGGAACTTGCTGTGTGACTGGGCTGGCTGTAGACTCACCAAGGTCCACCCTCTGCCTCCCAAGCGTAGAGATGACAGGCCGATAGGCGTGCAGCACCGCAGGGCGGGATTAAAACCTCGCCTGGCTGAGAACCGGCTCTTAGGGGAACCACTGACTTTCACACAGCAATCCCATCCATAAGACCCACAGGAGGCTGCAGCAAAAGAATCTTCTCTTTCTTTTTGAGACAGTCTCACTGTGTAGCCCAGGCTGGCTTGGCGCTTGCTAGGTAGCCCAGGCTGGCCTTTGAGATTCTCCTGTTGGGTTCTCTCATGGGCGCGCGCACACACACACACACACACACACACACACACACACACATCTGGAAAGGACTTCCGCCCCACCCCCGAGATAGAATTTCTCTGTGTAGCCTTGCCTGTCCTGGACTCACTTCTTAGACCTGACCTCAAACCCACAGAGATCCTCCTGCCTCTGCCTCCCCAAGTGCTGGGATTACAGGCGTGGGCCACTGCGCCCAGCTTGGAAAGGACTCCCAACTACAGACTTTCTAGGCTCTTGCAGAGGACCTGAGTTTGGTTCTCAGCTCCCACGTCGAGTGACTCACACCTCCTGTAACTCTAGCTCCAGGGATCCACTACCCTCCTCCAGACTCCAGGAGTACCAGCACTCATGTGTGACTACCCCCCCACAATTAAAGAGTAATAAACCTCCCCCTTCCTTCTTTTATTCCTTCCTTCCTCCCCTCCCTCCTTCTTCCTGTCCTTCCTTCTTCTAAAGATGGCCTCAGAGCCCCTGGAGCTGGAGTTACAGTGTGAGACAACTAATGCAGGTGCAGGAAACTGAACTCAGGTCCTCTAGAAGAAGAGTCAGTGCTCTTAACCACTGAGCCATCTCGCCATCCTCCCCACTTTAATTTTTATTTATTTGGTTGGTTGGTTGGTTTGGGGATTTTTCAAGGTTTACACAGGGTTTCTCTGTGTAGCCTTGGCTGTCCTGGACTCACTTTGTAGACCAGGCTGGCCTCAAACTCATAGAGATCTGCCTTCCTTTGCCTCCCAGAGTGCTGGGATCACAGGCATGCACCACTGCACCTGGCTTTATTTTATTAATTTTGAGACAGGGTTTCTCTGTGTAGCCCTGGCTGTCCTGGGACTCACTCTGTAAACCAGGCTGGTCTTGAACTCACAGAGATTCTCCTGCCTCTGTTTCCTGGGGGATTAAAGGCATGAACCACTGTCCTCCTAAAATTGTTATTAAAAGTTTTTTTTTTCCCCCTTTATATCTTGGTGTTGGTGTTACACATCTTTAATCCCAGCATTCAGGAGGCAGAGGCAAATGGATTTCTGAATTCAAGCCCAGCCTGTCTACATAGTGAGTTCCAGGCCAGCCAGGGCTACACAGAGAAACCCCGTCTCAAAGAAAGAAAAGTCTTTCAAAACGTGTTAGCAGCACTAAGTTTCTACAAGGGAAAACCCAGGCCAGAAACAGACCTGCCTTAGACCTATCGTCTCTGTGAGCCAGATCTCACTGTGCGTCAGCCTCAAGGGAGACTGTTTTTACATATTTTTAATAACTCAGATAAAGCTGACAGAGACCTACTATCTGTTCCCTTGCATAGATCCCGACGTCTGCAGTGGCGCACATGCGTGGTGTGCATGCGTTTGGCGGGTGCATTCGTTTGGCAGTCGGAGGCCAGCTCTGCCACATGCTCTCTTCTTCCACCTTATGGATTTGGAAATGGATCCCAGTTGTCAGGCTCGGTGGCCAGTCTTTACCCGCTCAGTCATCTCACAACTGTTTTTTTTTTTTTTTTTTTCTTTTAATTTATTTTATGTGTCTGAGTGCTCTATCTGCATGTACACCTGCACACCAGAAGAGGGCATCAGATCACCGTATAAATGTTTGTGAGCCACCGTGTGGTTGCTGGGAATTGAGCTCAGGACCTCTGGAAGAGCAGACAGTGCTCCTAACCACTGAGCCAGCTCTCCAGCCCCTCCACGAAGAGATTCTTTTTTTTTTT